>CAJINV010000010.1:1160708-1372450 GCA_905178155.1 Amoebophrya sp. A120 | reverse complement strand
GCAAGCAAGCAATAGCAAGCAAGCAATAGCAAGCAAGCAATAGCCAGCAAACAATAGCAAGCAAGCAATGGCAAGCAAGCAATAGCAAGCAAGAAATAGCAAGCAAGCAATAGCCAGCAAGCAATAGCAAGCAAGCAATAGCAAAGAGCCAAAAGCAAAGGAAAAGAAAAAAGGCTTGCTATTGCTTGCTATTAGTGCCGTCACCTTCCGGGCTGGTTGCGAGTTTGGCGACTCGCAACCAACCAAGACCAAAGCCCAAAGCACCACCACCCAAGCGCCGTATTTACCAACACTACAGGAATCGACTTTGCGAGCCCAGCGGGCCCCCGAAGGGCCCGCGCCAAGGGCTCGTAATAAGTACGAAGATGACTTCGTCCCAGCCTCGCCTCCCGACAGCACGACAGGGCCAAGAAAAAGACGATGCTTTTAATACGATAGAGCTGGAAGCTAGGAATTATGGCACGAACATGACACGACGACGACGGACGAATCAAGACCACTACTCCGGACGATTCCACACAAGAAAGTTGACCATGGCCATAGGTCAACCTCCGGCCATGATACCTCGTCCACCCAAAGAACAAAACTACACTCCCACGATCAGATCAGATCAGAGGTGTCGGCGCACGTGGCGCAGCCGTTGGAGCCGTTGGAGTGGGGCGCACTCGGGGCTGTAAGAGCTCCGGCGAGTGCTTTCATGAGCTAAGCTTGACCACGCTTACTGCTATAGTAGAGGCGGCTAACGATGAACCTGCACCCCTCCCTCGTGTCATACAAACCCCGGGCTTAAGATCAACATGCTTACAGGGGGGACGGGGAAATAGCCCAACCCTGGCAGGTCCACCGAGAGTCTTATACTGGCCAATGTAATAACTTCACGCGCCAGACGGGAGCACACGTCGAACCCTAAACCCTGTCTAAGTTATCAGTCACTTACGTACTAGTTTTTCCTTCTAACAATACAAAGCGTTGCTTTTTCATGCATCTCACTCACCTCGGCCTGTTTGACATTTTTCTTTTCGAGCCCTTTTGTTGAAGATAAACATTTGGATCCGATTAGTAGCACCACGGGCATGCACACACACACCGCCCGGAGGCGGCATGCAATGCACAGCACTGGGAGCAGGATCTTCTCTATCTTTTTCCCTTGGAAACTTGACTTTTCTTTTTCTGAACGAGCACTACTTTTGTTGTCGTTAGAATGCATGTTGTGGCCGAGGTGCATACAAAACGCAGGACCGAACTTTTTCCATCTAGTGCCACCGAGCCGCGCAGTGGTCTTGTGCGCTACCACTAGAGTTAGGTCGAGGCGGGCGCTAGCGCTACGCGGCATGTACTACACGATCACGCAAGGGTGACGGCCACGGCAGTTAAGCGATCCGCGGACCGCAATGCAAATTTTTTAGCCACCTCGGTGGGCCCCGCGAACGTCACGCGTGTCGCCGCAACTGCTGATGCAACAGCAGTGCGGGGGATGTAATAAGCTAAGCCTTTGAGGCCTATTCTAGGCATCCCCGTCTAAATAACGCCGGTCGATGAGTTCTTACGTGTTTATCTCCTGCTGCAACAGGGGCGCTAAGTATAACAAACTTCTAGACTATATCGTCGCCGGGTATATGTCTTTTAACTAGTAACGCTCTTTCTAACTTAGTTACTCTGGCCCCACTCCTTTGCGTTCAGCCTCGCTGTGTTCTTCACCAACATCAGACTAGCTTTTTTTTTTTTCGCCACATACAAAAAACCTGCTGTCCACAGCTTCCTCAACCTCATTTAATGCGCTGCCGCGCTACTGGATGAACTACAAGCCCGGCTCGCTGTCCTGGGCCGCAGTCGGTGGCTTTTAGGCTTGTTGAGGTGCTTCAGGACGGGTCGGGTGGCTTTCTCCGCGAAGCGCGAGGGTGTTCTGGTGGAAGCCAAATGGCGGCGAGGTGCCCGCCACACCATGTCGCCCTATTCGGCAAGCATCAGTGCTCATCCGTCGCCGTTCCATCGCTTGTCTCGTCCCAAATCCAACGCAGTCATGTAGTATACCTGATATTAATAATTGCGCAGAACGATGACAGGACAGCTTCGCGGGGACCGACAACGAATGTATCTGCAAATTAGACAAACACTTCAAAATATGCGTAGTTAACGGCGAAGACGAGGACGTGCTGTAGAATATGAAGTCTATGCATGACACAAACAATAGGTAAGTGAAAAAGTTTATCCATACTCCACCGTAACCACACGCACATACAAACCCCCGACGACAGTGCAGGCGTAATCTTTGGCGCCACAACTTGCCCAGAATGTGGACGATCGCGGCCTGTGGAAGCTTTTCGAACAGAGACTCCTTGCCACGAGCACACGTTCCGCCGCTCGCTGAAAAAACACCACGACGAGCTAGTCTTTCTGCGGTCGGCTTGCTTCGGGCGCGGTCCGTCGTCGAAGATCCTCCGGCGGTGTGCGGAGGTCTTGGCGAGGTCGGTATGCGCCACAATGCCTCTGGCGGTGGAGGGAGAAACCCCCACCGGTCGCGTCGTGCTTGCCCTTGTTGCTGCACGGCCTCGCACTAGACGCTGCCGGCGGTTGGAGTTTGGCGTTGGTGACTTTCTCCCTCGGGTCACTGAGCTGCACGGTGGTGCCGGATGGAACCAACTTGGGTGGTGGCGGCGGTGACTAACAGGCGTAGCTTACATGAATCTAGGGCGCAGCCGGCTGCACCCGGCTGCCTACGCATACTCTCCAGGGGCCCCGTGCAGAGGGCCCCGCCCTCGACAGGTTTCTACTAAGTTAGGCTCCTTGAGCCAAAATGGCAACGGGCCGGGCTCAACGCAGCAGTCAGGCAATCCTAACCACCACGTCGGCCATAGAACAGCTTTGCGCTTGTCAGAAGTTTCAATGCAGGAACTGAGAGAGAGATAGCTAACGCTTAAACTTTTTGCAGACTAAAACTAAAGAAACTAAAACTGACGCTCCGAGGAGCTGAGCTGGAGACCTGCCTGCTGCATATGCCTACTTTTTAAGCAGCCACAGTTTTCTATCCATTGCAGACGCAGCTTGGATATCTTGCCTCGCAAAAAATAAACCAAAAAAAAAAAATTATATCCGCAGACCTTACCTGTTGGCCATGGAAATCGATCCCGCACACACATAACACGATCGCCCCAAATGACGCCTGTTCCTCAATGAAATGACAGCTCTGAATGACCTGAACTAGCTAGATCCTTAGGGAAATGGTCAGAATCTATCTAGATCCTAAAGGAAACTCTTCACCATGTTCCGCGAATCCCCCAAATACTACGAAGGCAAAGCCATCAGGATCGTAGTGAAATGAATGGACTCAGCTCGGTCCAGACGTTCAGAATGGTAACCCTGGGGGACTTGACTCCCACCAGGGTCGAGCACCAATCTGAGCAGGTTGAGGAGTGGACTCCCGTGCTGTTTGGCCACTTGACTCTGACCAGGTTTGGTCCATATGAATGTGATGAATTTGGATGAATTGAACCTACAGGATGTAACGTAGCAAGAGACTTGCGTCACTTGCTTGCTTACTTGCAATTGAGAGAATTCATTGAACTGCTGTTGATAACGAGCTCAGTGGAGCAAACGTGTGTAAGTGTGTGCGAGTGTTCTCAAGTCCACTAACACTACGCTACGCCTTGAGACTCAAGCCGGCTCTTCTAGTCAGATAAGTTAGATTGAAGATGGGCCAAGAGGCGAAATTGACGGCGAAGCTGTCCAGCGCGCAGGACTGGCGCGCCTGGCATCGCGGGGTCACGAACGAGGTTTCTCGCCTCGGGCTCCAGGAGTATTGGGATAATCGTCTTGCTGGTAACCCTCCGGGGATTCCGCAGGCGAACAATACTGCCAATAATGCGATCCGGGAGAAGTGGCGCGACCTGAGGGATGCCATCTACAAGTCGCGCACCGGGTCCGTGTCCACGTGGGTCAACAGTCAGCACTACATCAACGACGACGCTGCGCAGTTGTTCATGCGTGTTCGTGATGTGGGTCGCTTCAATGTTGCATCCCGTGACCAGCAGCAGATCAAGACCTCCTCGATCGACGCCATGCATTTCGACAACCGCGACGCGCCGAAGGATGCTCCGACGTTCCTGGCCCAGATCCACGACTTGATGGAGATGGCGCCGAGTGTCTACGTCCCGGAGCCCGGGCGTCCGGCTGAAGATCAGCATGTCAAGAACATTCTGGACAAGTTGCCCAAGATGTTTGCGTCGGCCTTCCGCCAGACCATCGACCGCTGCGTGGACGAGTCCGATCGCATCACCTTGCAGGAGATCGGGAACCGTCTCGAGAAGAAGCTCGCGCAGTTGGTCAAGGAGGGGTCGCACAAGATTGCGAACCCGTCCTTCGGCAAGGCCTTCCCGGTCGTTGAGGAGAAGTCGAAGAAGAACAAGAAGGGAAATAAGCGTCAGAAAAATGACGACGATGACGAGGAGCCGGACTCCGCTGATGATGGTCAGAATGCTGCTTCTGGCAAGGTGTTCTCGGCGAAAGCCTTGAAACGCATGAAAGCCAAACTACGCAAGCAGACCGAAGCGAGTGTCCTGGCTGCCCATGGCCTGCCCCCGAAGTCTAACACTAAGGGTGGAAGTGGCCAGAAAGGTGGTGGCAAGACTGGTCGGAACCAGAGCACTCCCTACAACACTGTGACCAAACCCAAATGCTGGATCTGTGGCAAGGAAAACCATAAGGCGGACCGCTGCCGCTGGAATCCTAACAATCAAGGGAAAGGTCAGTGGGGTGGTGCCTGGGGAAACCAGCAGCCGCAGTGGTGTCCGCCGGTGAACCAGAACCAGATGAACAACCAGAATCAAGGGCAAGGAGCCGGTGGAAAGCAGGGCGGTTGGGTCTGGCAAGGACCAGCCTGACCAGATCACGGAGGAGTTTATATCTCGGAGCATGGTAGTTGTGTGCTAAATTTCGAGAATTTAGGGGATTCTGATGTAGATTCTTCTAGCTGTTTTACTGCACAGACCAAGGACGAAGTGAGCTTGGTCGATTCATGTGCAAACAAGTATTTATCTAGACACAAATCGGATTTTATTGACATCTCGAGCAACGTCTGTCGCATCAACGGCACGGCCGGGGCTCGTGATGGCTTTGTAGGAAAACTGAAGGAAAACGCTCTAGGTTTGCCCTATGGCGTCTATTTTAAACATTTGCCAAGAGATATTGATCGCATTCTTCCGTGGCTCGGTGAGGACAATCTCAGTGATCGTGGGTGGGATCTGAACTTCAACAGCTCTGGCGGTTCTCTCGTCAACAGGGAATCCGGTCAGATGCTACCAATCAAGAACCACGAGAGGTTGACCCTCCCAGTCCTTGGGTGTGATCTTTTCGTGATGGGCCTCCGGGGTCAGGCGACTAGAGACACTGCGGAGGATATTGCATGCATTACAATCGAAGAAAGTATTGCTAGCTGTCATCTTACGCGTCTAGAACAACATAGAAGATTCGGGCGCTTTCATGTAGATGGTCTTAGTGTCCAGTGTCCCGAATGCGACAAAGCGAAGGGCGCAAGAAGCTCTCACGCAAAAGAGCGCGACACTAGTAACTACAAACCTGAACCATTGAAACTACTAGCGACGGATTTCGCGGTAGGTATTAAACCTGTATCGATTCGGTCACGCACCTGCGTGCTTGTGGTCATCTGTGATGCCGTCAAGAAGTGTCTCTGTGTCCCTCTTAAGCTGAAAAGTGACTGCGTTGAGGTTTTGGAAGAAGTAACAAAAGGCATTCGCCAGAGCTACGCTTTGACCCTCGAGGACAAAGCGGCATGGTTCGTCCGTTGGGACAATGAGCCAGCTCTGGGCAGTGAATCCATGACCAAGGTCATGCAATCGCTGCGGGTCGGTGATGCTCCTGCGGTTCCCTACAACCCAGAGCACAACCCAGAGCAGAACGGAACCTGCGAACGCTTTACGCGGACCATATTCGGCGCTGTGCGTGCGATGTTGGTGAACGTGGGCAAGCGTCTGTGGTGCTACTCGGTCGAGTACGCTGCAGCATGCTGGGACCGCCTTCCGCATAAGTATAGCAAAGTGCCTGAGTACGACGGAAAGACTCCTGCAGAGATTTTGGATGAGAGAACTGGAAGAAACAGCTCAAAAGTTGGCACAAGGATGCTAAGGCGTTTTGGTTGTCTCGTTTATTTTCGTGAACAAGTCAAGAAAGGCGAAGCTCATGAAGCTCCTGAGGGGGGAGTAGAGGTGGTTGCTCCAAAGCTGGCCGCGCCATTTCGTCGTGGTGTATTTCTCGGCCTTTGTCCTAAGTCTTCGGGCTGGCGGGTTGGGACGTATGTCACGGACGGCCGGTCCGCCGCGGGACATCGTTGGATGGAGTGTTCTACCATCGACGTCAAGTTCCGTGAGGAGTACCTCGTGAAGAATATTGAAGACCTAGCTCCTAACTCCAAGGGTATCTCTGTCGAGTGTGACGCAATCGAGGCCCTACCTAGTGGAGCGTCGTGTGCGCCATCTCTCCCGTGTTTCGGTCTGATCAAAAGGGCTGTGCACCGGCTGGGGGTGGATGTCTCGGAGCACACTGGTAGGCAGCCTGACGGTCCTGAAGAGACGTTGGTGGTTGAAAGTTTGGATAGGGAAGATGATCCGGGCCAGATACATCCCGAGCCTGAAGGTGTTAAACCTGAGGAGGGGAATCTGGACGATCACCCCACTCACAGCAGCTTATCTAGTCCAAGAAAGACGAGTCCGTCTCCGGCAAGGATTGTGGCTGGCAACCGCAACTCCAAGCCGCGAGGTCGTGGCCGTCCCAAGGGGAGAAAGGACAAGACAAAGCGCGCGAGACGTACTAAGAAAGAGCTCGCAGAATTGAGAAAGGACGCTAGTGCCTTTGCCGCAGCAATAACAGCACAGGATGATAGAGAGGAAGGCGAGGAATTCCTTGACGTCCAGTGTTACTTGACTACATCGGCCAAGTTGGATCCTGCTCGTTGCAAAGACTCAGTCGAATGGAACGCAGCAACCAACAAGGAAGATTGTAGACTTGAAGCCTATAAAGTGTGGGAGCCAGCTACTGACGAGGAGCTAGCGACCGCAAAGCAGGTTTTGCCTATTGCTATCCTTCTTACCGAGAAGCGTGACGGTACGAAGAAAGCGCGAGCAGTAGCACTCGGTAATCTTGATCGTTCGGGCGAGCTGGACACTTTCGCTCCTGTTGTGTCCCATGCCGCTAACAGGTTACTTCTAGCCGCTGCAGCCGCAGACGGTGACGATGTGACCCCGCTCGACCTTGATAGTGCGTTTCTCAATGCCTTACTTGATCGCGATGCCTTCTGCCGCTTGCCACCCATCTGGGCGAAAAAGCACGGCGTGGAGATCGCCAAGCTCAAGAAAGCGCTTTACGGCTTGAAAGACGCCCCCAGGCTCTGGCATAAGAAGTATGAGGAAGTACTGACCAAGCTAGGCTGGGAACCCTGTCCCTCTGCGCCAGGTCTGTGGAAGAAACCGAGCTTGGAATACCCTGGGAAGTTTCTGAAGTTGGCAGCGTATGTCGACGATAATCTTATCACAGGTCCTCCGACTGGGTCCGAGTTGGCTGGAAAACTTGCGGAGATCTTGCACCACGTCAAGGGGCGCATGATCGACGTCGAGCTTGTTCCGGAGTTTAACTCTGTGTCCAAGAAGTTCGACTTCCTCGGGTCAATAGTGTACTACAACTGGAATCTACGAACCGCTAGGATCGTGATGACAGAGTACATATCCAAGATTTGTAAGAAATTCCACGTCTCAGAAGCGGGCAAGCCGGTCCACTCGCCAAACCTCGACGAGTCTGAACTCGCTAAAGAAGTTGAAGGAGCTAAAGTCATTGAAGGTTTTCCCCTTCGAGAGGTCGCTGGCTCTCTGCAGTGGGTTGCAACCACCTGCAGGGTAGACATTGTTGTCCCGGTTGCCACTGTCGCCAGATATGTGGGCAAGCCGGCGACTCGGCCTGTCGTAAACGCCTGTAAGAAGATTCTGGAGTATCTACTGACAACGAAAGAGCAGGGTCTGTCGTATAGTCCGGAAATTGAGGAAGAATTTAACAGAATCTACAGCAAGCTACTGCCCGAAGGGAGAGACTTGCCTGATGTGAATCTGTTTTCGGATGCTAGTTTTGCGAACTGCTGCAAGACCATGCGAAGCACTAGTGGTAGCGTTATGTACTTCCGCGGCTTCCCGATCTGTTGGCGTAGCAACCGGCAGACCGTGAGGGCGTACTCCACGGCGGAGGCGGAGTATATAGCTGCTTCCGACACTATTGTGCTTAGCGAGCAAAATGACTTTACAAACAGAGTTCTTCAAACCTCTACCCACTGTCATGGTGGAAAAGCAGAATGGCTTATCTCCCTCCCTGGGTGATGCCATATTGTGGATCGGCAACCAGTCCGCGACAACTACAGCTAAGAGCACAGACAACAAACCGAAATCGAGGCGCTACGCACTGCGATATCTCCGCGTGAGAGACGCAGCGAGCCAGATCATGTTCTGCCCGACCTACCTAATGAAGGCAGACGGTCTTACGAAGCTCGAGTGTAGTGCGCCGCAGAGACGCTTACTCTTGCACCATATTGATAACCCCGACCCTAAGTCTTTTATTTGTGACTCCTCTGACGATGAGGATGATTTAGAAACGTTTATAGAGGGGAATCACAAGGGCAAGGCTAAAGTAGGCTATACTTATTCGATTTATTTTGGTTTCTAGAGAGGGTAGCTAGTTTACCACAGCGCGTTCAGGAGGGGAGTGCGGTAGGACGTTATCCAGGTTAGCACCACCGCCGCAGCGATTGAGGAGGGGTGTTGGTCATGGAAATCGATCCCACACACGCGTAACACGATCGCCCCAAATGACGCCTGTTCCTCAATGAAATGACAGCTCTGAATGACCTGAACTAGCTAGATCCTTAGGGAAATGGTCAGAATCTATCTAGATCCTAAAGGAAACTCTTCACCATGTTCCGCGAATCCCCCAAATACTACGAAGGCAAAGCCATCAGGATCGTAGTGAAATGAATGGACTCAGCTCGGTCCAGACGTTCAGAATGGTAACCCTGGGGGACTTGACTCCCACCAGGGTCGAGCACCAATCTGAGCAGGTTGAGGAGTGGACTCCCTTGCTGTTTGGCCACTTGACTCTGACCAGGTTTGGTCCATATGAATGTGATGAATTTGGATGAATTGAACCTACAGGATGTAACGTAGCAAGAGACTTGCGTCACTTGCTTGCTTTCTTGCAATTGAGAGAATTCATTGAACTGCTGTTGATAACGAGCTCAGTGGAGCAAACGTGTGTAAGTGTGTGCGAGTGTTCTCAAGTCCACTAACATTACCACTGTAAGGTTAAAGAAGGAACGGCATATGGAGAAGATACTTGTCAAAGTGAAATGTTGCAAAAACAAGAAGCCTCCCTTTCAGAAGATAGTGACTAGCTCTCCTGCTTTTAGAGATCGCGCACTTAGCGCGAAGTAGCCTCATTATAGGTAGCTTAGTTTTGTAGACGCTTTTTCAGTAGTTCGACAGCTTAGAAAAGTTCATCAGAAAATTGCCATCGTACCTAAATATAATTTAATTTGATGATAACGATCATGCTGCCTGGAGGCTGCCGCATGATGACGAAAACAAATCAAGCAAAAAAGACAAAGCAACATCCGAGAACTACAAGCGGCCGCAACTTTTCGCTCATGAAACAGCCACGGCACTGTCCAGCACGATCACCCCCCGCGGTATGTAGTCTTAGGAAAAGCAACATACCTGGGACTTCTTTTGAAGAAACGAAAACGACGCGCGTTTATTTTTTTCAAACATGCATTATATCCATATGCGTTTGATGAGTCTTACTTTTTGCCTCGCGGAGAAGATTAGTACACGAGGAAGAAACATAGCATTATTTGGCAAGGAAAGAACGGAAGAACGGACACAACTTATCGTTCAACAAATGCATGCAAATCATCTTTTTTCAGACCCAGATTGACATCTTTAATCGATGTAATTGCGCATAGCAGGTAGGCATCACACGGATACGGAAATGCTGGGGGCAAGGAAAATAACTCCTCGGCACCAAGACCACCAAACGCTGCGGTGTAATTCACCTCCTGCGGATCATCGACGCGGTCATCATCTTGTTCTGCTTCTAATCCGTTCTTACGAACACCGCCGCCGGCGAAGCTGCTTTCAAGTACTACTAGAGAGGGGTTGTCGTGGATCCTCGCGGAAGGGACTACGTCCTGCTTGTCGACCGGGGCAAACGTCGTATACTGAAGAAAACTACGACCAGTTACAACTACTTCAGCTTCAACAACAGTTTCTATTTCATCGACCATCCGTGATAATTTCGGTTTTCAACTCGCACAAATCATGCATGCATAAATACGTGCACAAAAACAAATGCTTGTGGTATAAAATATGCAGCTTGCATAATGACTTTACTTACAACTCGAAGGTGCAGAAGTTGTGGGTGAAGATTTTCTTCAGCCTGATATTTCGGTGTGTGCATATCGTGAGAAAAAAGTGTTTCACTGTAAGGATTTTGCAAGTTTGGCATGACAAGTTCGTTACACGTGACAGGGAAAACTTGCCATGCGAGGTTTCTAAGGGAAAACACAGCCAAAAATCGCCTGTCTTGCATGTGTAGCAAGACAAACACTTTTGAGATACAGTTTCTGCATTACAAGTTTACAGTGAAACAGTTTTTTCTTGCGATAGTGCATGTTGAGCATGTAGTCAGATAGTCCGCTCGAGAAGCTTGTCGAGTTTTTCTTCGCTTTCAGTTATGGCATTCGCAAGCCTTACACTCTCAACTGTTACATGATTTGTCATGCAAAATGACCACGAGCCTGCAGACTACCAAGCTGCTTCGCATGATAAATTCTCGAAGGGCTAAAGGCTAGACAGCATCGACATCTGTGCCGAATTTGTGATGCGAGAGTTGCAAGCTCGCCCCTTTCTCTTTTGCCGTCTTTGCATCACAAATCCCTGCAACATTTGAGAATGTAACGTTTGAGAACGCCATATCAGTAGTCCGGAAGTTGATGTACTACTAGTCTTCGGCGGGAAACCATAACCAGCAGGCGCTCCTGACCCCTCTGCACGATGAGAACCACAACGATCCCCGACTTCTCTACTTCCCCGCGCCGGCTCCTGGGAGGTCCTCGTGGCACAACTACCACCAGGAGTTCTTGTGCAGCTCAGTGTAGTAGAAGTAGTAGAGTACAATAAATCCTTTGTATTTATTCCCTTTTGGTGCAGCTGCATCGCAGAGGCAGATGCTGAGGATCCGACTCTCTGGAGAGATGAACAAGCTGTCAACATTTGTGGTGGACCGGTGTGGGCAGCACCGCCAGTTGGTGGGAAGATCATCATCTCCCTCGGATCTTCATATGATCCATGTGCTGGGGAAGATGTTGAGGTGTCTGTGTCTCGTCGGCGAGCCGCCTCTACTTCTACTGCACCGTCTGGATCGTGTTGTTCTTCTTGCGAAGACGATGAAGAAGGTGTCTTACTTGAGCTCCTACTGTTTCCGTCGTTCCGGAGCTGCAATCCCAGAAGCTGGCTGAGGGTTTGCGGCCCGGAGACCACGGAATCATGGTCAGAATTTTCATCCGTATAGTACTCTTGTTCACCAGCTGCATCGCCAGCATCTGCATTCATCTCCATCTGAGTAGTACCGTCATCGACAGCGCCAGCTGCACCGCCCGTCATCACCCGCCCGTCGGCGGAATCAGGAGTAGACGACAGCCCTTTATCGTCCCAGGCCGCTCTGTTCTTGCACAGTTGGCTCGTCCCGTGCTGGTGCTGGTCGTGCAAGCCCCGTTTGGACACTCGTCGTACTGCTTCTGTACTAACCGAAGAGGAGACCGCTCCTGCGCGCTGCAATGAACCGCTGTTGCCAGACGACGACTCTTCTTGGGAGCTGACGGTATTCTGTCGAGAAAAGGGCGGGTCAGTCGTGCAACGACCCTCAGAAGAAAACTGCCGCGGCGGGACGAAGATGCTACTTCTGGGACGACGATCAGATGCAGCGTCTGGATGATTATAGGGAAGCACTTGCAGCAACTGCAGATGTTGATCCCGGTCGTCCACGGAAGAAAGAGCCTCCGCTTGTTCTTGATGCCCTGCATTACTAGCCGAAGAAACTTGATTCTGTGGCGAGGCCTGCACAAAATTGTTAGCATTTTTTTTTTTTCAAATGCAGCGGTCGGTGAAGTGGTCCATTACCATTGAGCTTGCTTAGCGAACAAGGTAAGATTTTCGTTAACAACAAATTCCTAACTCTAGTAGTTCTACTTAGATAGAAACTACACCTACGTGCGCCTGCACATCAAACATCAGCACAGGAGGGCAACATCTCGTAAAGATCTCACTACCTCAACCTCTTGGCGCCGGCTTTGCTCCGGATCGGACGGTGGCGCTAACGGATGTGGTCCCGCGGGAGTAGCTGCAACCGTGGACAGCAATTGCATAGTAGGACCTGATGAAGAAATAAGAGGTTGAAATTTTCCTCGTCAATTGTATTCAATCACACCGGAAACGGAAAGGAAATTGAAGAAACTAAATAGAAACAGAAAAATCCCTACGAATAAAGAAGCGATGCCGAAACTGAAACATCTTCATCGCGTCGCGGTCTTCATCAACAGAGTCAGCAACTTTATTGCAGAATAACATTACCAGTGCTGAACGCTGAATGTAAACCGAATCCCTCAGCAAGAGCACCATAGTATTAAGTAAAATACAGCATCTAGTACCATCAACAACTCCGCCCGGGCGAAGTTCCGGCGAGGAGCTTCTGCTGCTGGCTTCAGACACCTCATGAGCATGACGCTCATCCACCCAGCTGGCCCTTTGATTCACTAGCGGTGAATGCGCCCTGCTCCTGTGCGAGCACTCGCTATCGGCGAACTCTTCCTCTGGCGGGGAATATGCATAGCAAATATGTCTGGGTGATAACTAATATGGAACAAGAGTGCAAGTTTCTCAACATGTTCGAGCGGGCTGAGATAATTCTTAACTGTGTGATGCATAAGGAGAAATAAAAGAAAAAACGCAGTTTGTGACTGTGATGCGAAAAACGGAACACATAGCTGCTCAAAAATTTGTTATGCTTGGCTGCTTATCTTTGCAGGAGTCCGCGGCCACCATTCTTCAGCGATTTGCATCACAACTTTCCACCAGCAGACCCAGACATGCAATATGCATTTGATAATGGAGTTCCTGGACCATAGGTGAGCAGTTGTTGGAACCAGTCGCATCCTCTGCAAAAGTATCGCAATCGTGTATTGAATTGCAGTCATGCATTACAAATCTGGCCTCGTAGTCGTACCTGAATGAGAAATTCCAAGTTTCTTCTTGAGACTATTTATAAAGTAATTTGTTGTCATGCGATTCATACTACGCACGATACTTTGGCAATGCATAGATTGCTTGACGAGTTCCCTCTCTCGACGTCGGGAATGTTGTTAATATCGTCCGACAAATCACCGCCGCTCATCAGGTAATGGTAAGATGCTGACGCCCGTGCGAGACGAGCAGCAGCAGGGGCATCAAGAGAGGTGGGCCGGAGGTCAAAAGCGACGTCTTCTACTTCTTCTCTGGAAGTTGTAGAGCTGCCCCCCCGTGGTCCAGCACCAGCCTCTCGGGACGTCGCGGACATGCTTCTGCCCAGCGGGTGGTCCTCACGGGAACAAGACCTCCTGCAGCTGTACGGAAACGGATCGTCTACTTCGTCCACCACAATATCATGCTCCACCGGAGAAGATATGCTCCCGCAGCTGCTTACGTGTCGACAACCTGACGGGGCGCGGCTTTCGCCACCCAAAAAACTGCTGATCGTTCCAATCGTCCGCGGAAGGGACTGCGACATATTATCGGAGGGCGGGGAGGGGGATTGTCCGTAAGGTGCTGGTGGGCGACCGTATGGGTTGATGTATAATGCTCTTCTTCTTGCATCTTCCTGCTCCTGCTCGTACAGCTGTTGCTGATGTTGCTGCAAGTGACTTTCGTACAGAGTTCTGGTAATGAGCCCGTGGCCGCGCCCGTGGGGCGCGAACGGAGAGGTCACGCCAGGACTGCAGGAGGATCCGGAGTATTGAGACGCAGGAGCATGGTGATAGTGTTGATTTTGCTGTGCGCAACTTCCTCTTCCACGCATGTTAATATTCCCCGTAGCACCAGCTCCACCGGTAGTTGTTCCCGCGCCCGCCCTGGAGGAGCGGCCCTGCGTAAGCGATCGCCCACGGCCGCTCGAGGCTTTCATGGTGAGGTGATGTTGATCAGTTAAAGTACTATGTGGTGTCACATCAACGTGGCGCATTGTCGTCGAGTCAGCTCCTCTACTGCGGCCCCCAAGACGGTCGTTTGAGTCTGTACTATACAGTCGTTGCGCCTGTGGTCCTACGTTCTTCATCTGCTGTGCCGATCTCATCCCAGCGGCCGGACTGTTGCCCACGCTTCTCGACATCACTTGCTGCCGATGAAAATGTTTCTGGAAGACGCCGTGGTTGTTGAAGACCGACGTTGGCGATGGAGATGAAGTAGATGCTCCATTTTGTCCTGCTCCAAAAAGGCGTCCGCTGACAGAATTGCGGCGCTGCATCGGACTTATTTCTTGGGCATGAAGACCGCTGTTGCTGAAAGCAGATTGCGAGGACGTCTGCACGGGTTGGCCACTTTGCAGCGCTGCGTACCCGCCCCCAGAACTCTGTTGGGGAGACAAGACTCCGCCCACAACATCGTTCGTACTTCCAATGGTCCCCGCAGAAGATCCTGTCCCCGATGACCCGCCAATGTTGCTGCGCTGCTCTCTGTATCCTGTGCAAAAGTATCGTACTGCTCGTAGTAATTGCAAGAATCATGCATTACAGATCTTCTTCTTATGCTATGGTAAATCAGCATTACATTTCTCATGCTGAGAAAATTTGTAATGCATTTATACGACGAGTACGATACTTTTGCACTGCATACTCTAGCCCGCACGATAGACGAGGCCAGCGTGTCGTCTTTGTCCCTCGTAGTCTGATCCCACCACTGTTCAAGACTCAGCGGCATGGCTGCTGAAGTAGCTCCGCTGCTGGCCGCTGGCCCTGTATTTCGTCGTGGTTCACCCCCACTGGGTGAAGTTATCGGATCGGTGCTTTGTTGCGCAGCGCCACTTCCTTGTGCGTGTGCCAAATCACCAGCAGCAAGAGCGGTGGGATCACTTTTCGGATAATCATATGCACCACCGTCACCCGCATGATAATTAGCCGATGGTTGACGTGCCGCTCCGCTATTAGTATTACCAGCGGGTGCTGTCGTCCCACCATCATCTCCTATCGGAAGAAAAGTTGCGGACACGAAGGGTCGTGACTGCCCTGCCTGTAGTTGTACGCCGATATTAATTGGAGCCCCTGGCTTTGGGACACCGGGAACGTTTCGTCGATTTGCCCGCTCAAGTATGAAAGTGCACAACTCCCCCTCCCCCTCATTTGTCATGCAAAATTCCAAGTCCACCCTATGCCTGTTAGCACTGTTTGCATGACAGAATCCGGAATCCAAAACAGCACTAAAATCCTCCAGGAATTTCTCATGCAAAAGCTGCATCTTTGTCAGCGCTTGTGTTGCTGTTCATGCAACACAAACGAGAGGGTGGAGGAGGAGTCGTGCACTATCATATCAAGATTCTGCTGCTGACGAGACTTCTTCTGGGGCTGGAAAGCGACAGGATCTTGATGTGGAGAAGTAGGCGTGCTGGTCAATACGACCCCAGAAGCTGTTCCCCGCGCTGCTGAAGTTGATGCAGCACCATCAACTTCCGGCCGCGCCGCACCAGATGAAGTGGAGGGGCCTATTTGTTCCATCGTAAACGTCCCAGGTGAGGAGGGTAGATGAGCTTGTCTTATTTCTTGAAGATCTTGACTAGTACTACCGGAGTTGTTGTTAATCATCCCGCCTGCTCCGAGGTTATTGTGCCATCCCGCTGCTTCCAAATTCAACATGGAGCCTCTGCTTTTTCCCATGCGCCGTAATGTGGTCTTGGAGGAGCGAGACCGTGCTGCTGCTGGTGGTGCGGCCCCGTTTTCTACGAGTCTCGGACTCGTGTTGTAGGCGGGGGCTCTAGTTGTACTGGATGAAATAACGCTGCTGCTGGCTCCTGTCGCGTGAGCGACGGAGGAAAAGAACCAAAAGTTGATCATCATGAACACAAATTCGTACAGCGAAACTGGAAACAAGAACCTTCCACCCCGTATCCGTATTTTTTCGGAGAGAACGGGTTACCTATATTGAAAATTTTTGGTATTGGATGAGTACTACAGCCTTGACAGGTTATTCAAAGATAATAATCGAAACAGTCGAGAAGACAGGCAAAATCTAGATCATCATCAAGAAGGGCTGGATCATACACAATTTTCGAACGTGGTACAGCCAACGCTCTACTTGGTTGAAAAAAAAAGTGGATCCTTAAAAATCAGGTCGAAAAAAAAAATGAAATTTGTTAGAAGAAATTTTCGAAAATAAAAACAATGTTGACCGAATGCCAAGGTCTGCTGCCTTTGCGGCTGGTGTTTGATCAAAGGCGAAACAAAGATGAAGATAAAGGAAAAGGCCCTTGATGTTGAAGGGTGCTTTCTTAAAGCGCAGATAATTAAATAGTAATCAGCCGGAGCGGTTTTGGTGTGTGAAAGTAGAAAAAAAAAAGTATATATGAATTTAGAAACAGCTTGTGATAGTCAAAGAATCAATGCGTACGCGTAGTTGTATCGGGTAGTTTTGAAAAATTGAGGTACCTACTACTTGGGCGAGGTGGGCTGCGTGCCTCTTGGGGTTGGGTTGGGTCGGGTTGTGTTGGGTATTAAAATATGAATGGTACTATTGCTTTGCCTTAGCACGCAAAGTCAATATCTGCCGCGAAGAACAGATCCTCTAGATCTTGTTTGACACGACAGATAGACTCTGCTGCCCAGAACAAGCGAGTTGTGAGTGTCGAATTGTAGGTGTGTACTATGAATGTTGAGTGTCGGTGTGTACTATGAATGTTGATGTTGAATGGCTAAAATAAAACTCGGCCGCTTCATCTGCCGCCTAGAACTAGAAACGATAAATTTCGAATCTTGTTACTTACCTTGGTTCGAAGCAGGTTCTCGCTGTTGTTAGGTCTTCGTTTTTTACATCGTTCTTTTTTTTTAAATCTTGATCTTCGGCCGCAAAGCAGGACTTGTAAACATACAGGTCGCGTGGTCCGTGTGGTCTGTTATCGTGCAGCTATGCCAGCACGTCAAAGTGTTCTCAGTGGTAGGTATGTACGAGAATGTGCTGAATAAAACGCTTCGATATATTTCTCGCTAGTTTTGGATTTCGTACAGCTAGCGCACCCGCGCGCGCACCTGCTTTTCCAATAATAGAAACCGTTATAGTAGTACTTCTACCACGACAACTAGCTGCTCGCGCCCACCTTCACAACTTGAGGAAGGCAGCGCTGGTCGTCTAGCTCTGGCAATAGGTATTGCGGTGACCTCCACCTGGTGAGAATTTTTTGCCGCTCTCTATTGAAGCTGCGCTCTGCCAGGCAGCTGCGTAGCAGCGTGTCGTTGTAAAGTATGACTATGATGTGTGAAAGATGTCGTATAAGGCATTCAGGTCTCGTCGTCGTCCGCTTTTTTGAATATCTACGTCGTCACAAAACCATAATGAAAGTCTATCTACTTACAACCGCTAAACAAAGGAAATAAATGTTGCTACTCAGAAAAAGTCACCAGCACATCATCTGAGCTGTCATCATCATTCCTGCTCAAGAAAAAGTGTAAAGATTGATGCTTCTCAAGCTACTACCACAAACTTGGTATCTAGTCCGCTTTCGAAAAACAAAAATTGTCTTCTTTGTGGTCCGTTTTTCGTTTTACCATCTTAAAAATAAGTCGTCCAAGAAATCGAGGAAAGACAAAGAGCTAGACCGAAATACAGTCGTCCAACAGGCTACTCGCGGGTAGAGGAGGACTACTTGGGCTTTTTTACAATATGTGCTTACGTGGTAAACACGACTAGCGCCAGAAGCCCTTCTACCTTTTTTTATCGCCGTTCACCCTGGATTACTTACTTCGGCTTTTGCTTCTTGTGCGTTTGCTGAAAATTATCACGACAAATTTTCATTGATGAAAGCCTAGACTATCCGAACTGGCCTCATATCTATCCTTTACATTCCACGACTTTCTGACGTGAGGTCAAGTTCAATGCTGACAAAGGGTCATACTTCACTACGACTACCGTTGTTATCGTAGCTTTGTATAGACTTTGTGCTCTTGTCTATAATTCTGGTTCTTATTTACGTATTTTTCTATACATAAGACTCCTGCGTGAAGTATCCGTACGCTCATCGTAGCAATCACCCCTATCAAAAGTAGTGGATGAATTGTTCTATCTCTTAGTCAGACAGGGTCTGTGTCCGATGTTGAAATTGTGAGAGTCAGTTTTCTACTACACTATATTCTTTCAGTTTCTGAATATTGCCTTTCTTGTCCAATGCCGCGGTCCTACTTTATTCAGAAGAACCTGCTCACGGGCAGCGTCTCTGTCAATCAGGTTTTGTTGTGTCACAACGATGAAATTTCGCTTCCCGCAAAATTCTATCTGGAATAAATGTAGTAGGATCCTCGTCGTGGTCGATGAAGAAGCGGTAGACCACATAGCTCAACTACAAGCAAATAGAAAAATAGCGCGTTGAACGGATCCACCAGCTGCCAGCCCGTTTTTTGCTTTTTACATTTCGCTACTGCGCTGTAGCCTAGCGCTGCAAATGAATAATGAGATCAGTTTTCTGCTCTTCCGACCCGCGCTGCTCGTTTTCTGCGACATTTTGCACATCTAGTACAAATGTGAAAAGTGTCGCGAAGATATCAAAAATCGACGCAAAAATCTGGACGATAACATGATCCGAACTGTCTTGTTCCCCACGCGGCACTAATGCTAATCTGATTCTGAGATCTTCATCCGTTGCGAAAAATACGCCCACGCTCGCTGCAATGCTGCTACTGGCTTATGAGCTCGTCGGCCATGCAGCTGGTCGGTAGAAGTCTAGCTCCATCTTCATCCCCATATACCCCGGTTTTCCCCAAAAGCAAAATTTTTTTTTCGATTCAACTGTGAGCAGGGTGGGCCCTGCGTTGGCGGCCTACGCCGCGAACGGCCAGACCGAGACGCCCGCCCCCCTCGGTGTGCTGCTTAATGTAACGAAAGATATTATCTAGCTAACGGCGCGCCATGATTACGCTCGCGGCCCCTCGGCAAATATGCGCGCAACGCAGGACAGGCCACTGCGATCCGGACTCCGGGCGCAGCTGCCTGCCTACCCTTCATGGCAGAGCAACTCGCCGACTTTCTCCGCGGCGGACCCCCTTGCGCCTCTCTAAGATTGGCGCTGCGCGTAACAAGGGGCGCGCATACGCCAGCAGCTCTGTCGCGCAGGACCCGCTGCGCCCGGAGTCCTAAAGCCTAACCACTTTGCCGCCCCGAGGGCGGCCAGGGGGCGGGCCCGGTTTTTGAGGAAAAGGACCAGGGTCCGCCCAGGCTCCCGCCGCCCAGGCTGGATCCGAAGCCCCTTATTTGACAAGGCCTGTCTTCTCCAGCTTGGACTTGCCGGAACCGTTTCCCTGGGTACATGCTCGCACACGCTGGCAAGAAAAAAAACGTATGCTGGGGATTTCGGTCCTAAGCACCTGTATACGGGCTTTCGGCCATCAAAACGAGCACCGGAAAGCCCCCCGAAAAGGTACGCATGCACGACCTCCAGGGAAACGGAGAGGCCGACGTCCCAGAACCTGGGCGCGGCCTTCGCGGCCCGGCGGGCATTTGGGCCTTCGCCAGGGTCATGGCCGGGCGAGGCCGCGGGCGGGCCCGCGCGGGGCTTCCAGGCGCCCAGCCCCCGAGGGCAGCGCCGCGCCCCGGTGGGCTCTTCAACGGAGACTGGGCGCCCGGTCTCTTCAATTGTCGTTAACAGAGTCCGGGCGCTTCGTCCGGGGGAACTGCGCAACGCATTCTTCCCCAGCGCCGCGCCCGCGACCACACAAACAAGGCCACCGGGGCGGTCCCGCGTTGCAGTAGCCCACACGCAGCCAGCACCGAAGCAGCTACACACCTTGACACATCTTGGCGCCCTGTTCGGTTGTGCAGTGCCTTGGCCACGTCGTTGTCCTGCTAGCTTCTCTGCTTACATAGCAGCCACAGAGGCCATCTGCGAAGGAGAGCCAATGGCGGACACCGACCGGCTAGGTTGTGGAGCCGGCGGCAACGCTATTCCATCACTTCAAAAAAAAAATTTTGATTTGGGGAAAACCGGGGTAGTGGGGACAGTTTTCGCTACCGTAAATGCAGCTGGTCGGTAGAAGTCTAGCTCCATCTTCATAGAACCAAAAAAAATTTCGCGCGCGCGCTGCGCGCGCGCATTCACTCACTTCATACGCAGTCAATGGCGTTGCATCGATTCGAAGGCAAACGAGCACCGCGCGCCCGCACATCGAAGGACATTTGAAGCGGCCACTTCAACTTTCCCCCATCGAAGGAAATTTGAAATGGCCCCTTCAACTTTCCCCCATCGAAGGAAAATCGAAGTGCCCACTAACTTCAACGCTCCCTCATCAAAGGAAGTTCGCAGTTGCCATTTCAACTTTCCCTCATCGAAGCAAGGAAATTTAAGATGGCCACTTCAAATGTCCCTCTTCGAAGGAAATTTGAAGTGGCCACTTCGCATTTCCCTCATCGAAGGAAAATCGACGCGACCGCTTCAACCTTCCCCCATCGAAGGAAATTTGAAATGGCCGCTGCAACTTTCCCTCATCGAAGGAAATTCGAAGTGGCCGCTTCAACTTTCCATGACCGAAGGAAATTTGAAATGGGCACTTCAACTTTCCATCATCGAAGGAAAATTGAAGTTCAACTTTCCCTCATCGAAGAAAATTTGAGTTGGCCATTTCAACTTTCCCTCATCGAGGGAAAATCGAAGTGCCCGCTTCAACTTTCCCTGATGGATAACGACAGCAGCGCCCCAGGGGCCGCCCGCGTGGAGGACACGCATGCGGGAATTTTTGGCCCCCTAGATGCCACTCGTCCGTGGCATCCGCTATCGGCTAACGAACTATATTCGACCATCAAGAGCCCACACTTGTTGGCAAGTGACGGCAAGGGACCCCGAAGCCCCGAAGCCGCCGAAGCACTCTGGGGGGGCCCAAATGGGGGGGGGGGTAAAATGGTCGGCCATTTTGCGAGCATACCATGCGTTTTAGAGTTCGTTTTAGGCTGCTTTCTGGACCTCAGGTCCCTAAGCCCCTAAGGGTCCCTAAAGGTCCCTAGCCCCTAACCTATAAAGTGCTGTAATTATAAGGTCGTCGGCCATGCAGCTGGTCGGTAGAAGTCTAGCTCCATCTTCATCTTCATCTTCCCAGCAAAATGTCCCTTCTTCTTCAGAAAAAAAAAAATGGTATGTAAGTGGTTTAGTATGGATCTTTTGGCAGCACGTCCATCATACTGCGATGGTGTTGTCTACTTGACGTAGTTTGAATCTACTTCCTAGATCCTCCGCTTCGTCCTCTTTCGCACGGTTCAGTTTGTCAACAATCTATAGTTGGTACAAGACTATTGTAATTGTTCTGATCTCAACATCTGTCATGTAAGTACCACAAATAAAAAAATGCAGCAAGCCCTAGATTTGACCGAAGTAGATGATACAACTTTTTTCGCTGTTTAGTTTGCCTCGTGATCTACGTGCGGAATGATCGAAATAGGAAAGGAGGAACTGCGAGACAACTGGAACTGGAGGATGACCAAACAACACATTACAAAAATGACAACACTTCCGTCAGGAGCTCCATCGTACGTAGTAGACGACTAGCATTTTTTTTTTTTTTTACGGTGTATTGGAGGTGATGTTCGTCGTGGTCGTGCTTTACATGTCAATGTCATTGAAATTGAAAATATGAAATCCTTTCTTATTAAATCCATTCTGGAAGCCGGGAGCTTTCTTTTATTTCTATCAACCACGATGGATAGTCCTGCAAACTGACAGCAATGCTGTCCATCGGTCTATCTTCAGTTCTTCTTCTTGATGAGTCCTCCCAATAAACTCATTGACTTTTTAGATTATAATCTTCAATGGATACGAGAACCTCACCCTCCTGTAACTCCGAAAATTATCACAATGTAGCTGCAACAGCAACTGGCACTTCCACTGCCTCCAGACGATGTAGTACTATCTGATGTGTGGTCACCATCTCCTGCGCGGCTCGTTCTTGTTCCTGAAAAAATAGTATCACGCACCATGCATTGGTCCGTCCATTTCCAGCGCAGCTTTCAAAAAAAGGTCCTGATCTTTCATCTCAATCATGGGATGCAGAAGCATTCCCATCGGCGACAGAACCGGATGGGACGATTGGTGTTCCTGTGCCTCTGATTCCTGCTGCTGGAGTTGCTGCAGCATCGCGTTCCGTTTTTTCTCCTGTTCCGCTGTTTCCTCCGCCTTCCTGCGTCGCTCCGCCATGGTCTTTTCCGGTCTCACATAAGCTGGATTTTTCACGGTGATATCCTGCAAAGAAGCCAGAAGGAGGCGTTGGTTGCTTTCTTCTTGAACGATCCGCGCATGATCGACGTCTGGACAACTTAGCGGGAAACCAGAATAGGAAAAAGCAGCAGGAGTAGAAGAAGTATTGGTCTTAGTAGTACTACTTCTGGACGAAGAAAGAAACGACACGGATGATGTTGGCGATGCTTGTTGCATCCTCGACAGCGACATGGTTGTTTCTTGGTTGTTCTCATTCTCTCCACCTGTTCCACTAGTACTACCTTGTTCACTTCCACTACCTGCCAGTACGCCAGCCCAACTGCTAGAAGCAGAAGAAGAGGAAGACGAAACTACGTAGGATGGAAAAGTTCTACTTCCGCAGCTGTTAATTTTCGCAACTGTTGCAGGAGCTCCGGCAGCACAAGTTTGTGATTCATCTGCTTCGGCGGGAAGGTGATCCTGTACTTCTTCTTCTACGTTGAACCTCACCTTTTTTTCTCGTGGTGAGGAAGAGGACCTTCTAGAGGCACAAGTAGAAGCAGTACTTGATGGCGAGCCAGCGCGGCTCTGCTCGTGGTCGTGGTGCGGGGATCTGCGCATAACAATAGAAAAGCAGTACTGCTACTGCAGCAACTAGAAACAGTTCGAAGAGGCTTGGCCGAAGAGCTGGAGCGTGCTTTCTTTGGGGCTGACTGTTCCCGGAAGGGCAGCCGACGCACTAACGCCGCGCGATGATGGCAAACAGCTTGATGGCAACAAAGTACAAAAACAAAAAGGAAGAGCACGCGTAGCCAGGAACATAAAATGAATAAGAAAAGGCGGCCAGCAGAGCGACCGGCCCACCAACTGCAGCCCAACGCCTAGCGCGCCAGATCCGTCCGGCCTCTGTAGTGCCAAAAGCCGGGTCAGGTATGGTAGAGGTCGATAAGGGCACGCGCTTCCGCTTGGTGCGCCTCACCGTAGTTGTGCCGTCTGCCTTCTAGGAAATGGAAAGCAGACCCGCGCCGGGCGGCCTCCCCTCCTTCTACTTCAGCTACCCAGCAAGCGCAGGCAGCTAGGGCGAGAACGCCAGCGAGCCTTTGCGGCCCGCAAGTGCGTTTTTGTTTTTAGGTGCGGCTCCTGGCCGTCGCGTTGGTACTCGTCGTAGCAGGTGGCCGCCCGGCGTGGAAAGAAAACGCTACAACCTGCCGAAGGCACCTGCGCCGCTGCACGGACGTAACCTCTGCGGCGGCTCACATCTGTTGCCTTCGCATCAGCCTGCCGCTGTGCGCCGAAAGTTTCTCTTGCGTATGGTCTTGGGCTTGTTGTGTGCATGCTTTTCCATCCGGGCTGCCCTTCGGCGAGGCTACTTGGCCCGATACCCTGTAGCAAGCAGCAGGACCACGCAGCTGCTGGTGGTTGCCTCCCAACAAATCTAAGTAAGAGGCACGCCTGCCAGTGCTGTTTATGTTTTTGAGTTTTACTCTCGGCACCGGCGGCCACGCCTCACAGCATGGAGGCAACAGCCATGCGGCTGGTTGTTTCTGATGAATTAGCCCCAGCCCCACCGCGTTTGGTTCGTTGCTTCTGTGCTCCCGGTGTTGGGCTTCCTAGGCAAGCACCAGGGGCAACAGGAACAGACCGGCCGGGTAGCTGCAGCTGATTAGTGTGAGAAACGATAAAAAAGCCTTTTGGCTGTCGAGCTGTAGGTGCTCGCTATAGGCGGAAGCTGTAGAGCTTAGGCTCTAGAACATCACCAAACAGCTGTAGAGATTCAGCTCTAGCGATTGAGCTCTACAGGTTTTTGAGCTCTAGAGGCGTTCGCCCTAATCGTTATCAATCTTTTTTCGCAGGAGCGTGGTGATTCACCAAGGAAAATTAGGAAAAAAAAGGTCATCTCTAGAGATTTGATCCTTCTTGGCCCAGGTTTGAGCCTAGTCTGCACCACAGTAGCATGCAGATTTCAGAAATAAAGCAAGTAGCCTTCTTTGAGCCTTGTTCGGTTCCAGGTTTGGCTCTAGTTGCTGCAAGTACTATAGTTCTCTTGGCTACTTGATGGCGAGCCAGCGCGGCTCTGCTCGTGGTCGTGGCGCGGGTCAGTAGTTCTCAAGTTGGGCAGGCCCCTAGCGCATGACCAGTGTTCAAAAACGTTCAAAAACGCTGGGATTTTTTTATTTTTGAAATTTTTTTGAGGCGGCAAGCGCGCCGAGACGGAAAGAAAGATTGCTCGGTGGCTGAAGCGGAGGGTTAGCGCCGAGCCATGAGAATGCCCGGCGGAGTTTGTGCTCGTCTTCGCTCTCGGACGAAGAGCAAGAAAGCACTTGGGTGAGGCCTAGTTGCCAACATGTGTCAGCTCTGATCATCACACACAAACCACCCTCCCACCCTGTCCTATGCAATGCAAAGCTCTTCACGCAACTTCTCTTCACTCATATTCAAAAGCATCAAGCCCGACGCAAGTCCGCAAACGCCTTTTGGAAAAAGCCGCCGCATGCGGTCGGCGGCGAGCTGCCGCAGCGCCCGTATGTAAAGCGTGCCGGCACTGGCGCACATGTTTCAGCAACATGACCCCTGCGACCAGATTCGCCGCTATTGCTATGGCAGATTGCTGACAATTTCCAAAACACGAGAAGCCCGAGCAGAAGGCCCCCGGGCCAGAATCAGCCAGGCCAGGCACCGCGGCTGGCCAGCAAGCTGCAAAAAAACCAAATCCGAAACCGCGACACAAATGTGCTATTTTGATGTCCGTTTCCCAAGCCGGTTCCGGATCCCCTGTTCGGGTCCCCTGTTCTGATCCCCTGTTCTGATCCCCTGTTCTGATCCCTTGTTTTGATCCCCTGTTCTGATCCCCTGTTCTGATCCAATTTCAAATAGAAAATGGATCAGAACCGGGGATCCGAACAGGGGATCGGCGCGGAGATGAGAACTCGGACAGCGAAGATTTGCAATCCGGCGTCAGCGGAGATTTGCAAGCCCGCGTCGGGTATACCATCGGGCGGCGAAGTAGTAGACCCAGACGGAACAAAAAAAAGGAACAATCTACAACACACGAAAAACAGCTCTTGCCCCCCCGCGGAGTACAGGCAATTTCGCTGCGCCAGTCCCAAACTGGGACCGCGAGTGAGGGCTGGCGCGGACGAAAGCCGGCGGCCCTGTCGTGTGGCACCGTCGCAACGTTCTTTTCATGCAGACGCGCAGCAGAGAGATCTGACACAAAAACTCCACTGGCGCGCCTTGTAGTATGGCGCGGCCTGGAAACACGCCGCAGCGCAGACAGTAGCCAAACTCCGGGCCGTTTCAGGCCAGGCCCAGCGGCTTCGCCCGGCGAGGCTGGTGTTGTTTTGTAGTGGCCAGGCTCAAGCCCTGAACAGTGTGCCGGCTTTTCTCCTGTTACAGTTTCTTTGCGCCGGCTGCGAGGCAGTAGCCCCAAACCCACTCTTCAAGACGAATTCGCCCCCGCTCTAAACCATATGCCACTGCACTCCCCACCGTCGGCTCTCAACTTCCTCGGACGGCCACTGCTCCGGGTATGGAATCATTGGAAAAAAAATTTTTTAATTCAAAAAAAATCCCAGCGATTTTGAGTACTTTTGACCCTAGGTCAGCGCGGCTCTGCTCGTGGTCGTGGTGCGGGTCAGTAGTTCTTACTCGCATTCTTGTTCCTGCAGTAGATAAGTCATCTACTTCTTCGCCTACCACTTCCTTGTGCTGGGACGTCGACATCTTCAAGGGTGTCGCAGCGAGCGAAGTTTCGCCGCCAATGCAGTCAACGGAGCTTCGAGCGCCGGAGCTACGATTTTTACGAATGCAACTCTTCAGAACAAGTGCGGATCGTTTTACACCGTGATGTTCGCCGCGCAAAGTCGTCGTGTTCATCTGCCTCGCATTATTTTCACCACCAAGAATGTTGTAGATCCCCTGATTATGCAGCAGAGTAGCTAAACTACCACTCCCGCTAGAATATCCTCCTACTGTCTCCGAAACTTCTCCTTCTCCGCCCGGCCTCGTGGACGAAGCTTCCGTAGTTGATGTCGCTGGCAGCAGTAATATATGATCTCGGTAGTTTCTCTTGGTGTCAGAGTCTAAATCGCACTGTAGATCATGAACAACTTCAACGCTGGGACCCATGCCTAACGTGCTTTGTTCAAAACCTCCAGCTAGGAAGCTCATGGTGGTCCCGGGGGACGACGTCGATGTCGTCCCCGACAAGGACCTCGTCCCCCCCGTAGAAGTGGAATTATGTTGTCCACGGCTCAAATAAGGATGATGAAGGTGAGATGCTGGCCGCGGTGGATCTTCCTTTATTCGCGTCGTCGAGAGAGCGCAGCTAGAGCTTGAGCTACTGCTGCTGGGCAGCTCCAGCTGCTGCACTGGTCGTGTTCTTTGGTACAAAAATGTCGTCGAGACATCAGATGAGGGTCTTCCACGCTGGGGCGGTTGCTCGGCTTGCAGGAACTGCGCAGGGGCTTCTTGCTGCAAAAAATCAGTCGCTCCTTTTTCGACGTAGTGGAAGTTGTTACAGCTACCTAACCGGCCGCGATAATCAGGCTGATCAAAAAACCATGGTGCCGGTGCGGGTTCCCCCACCGCAGGAGCCGCTGCACTAGAGATAGTTGGTAAAAATTGGAATTCGGTATGATAATGATGCTGCTCGTCAGAAGTTGAAGTTCTTGCTGCGTAAGGTGGATCTACTTCAGCTTCTTCGTCCCATTTCCGTTTGGTTCTACTTGTTCCGCCAGTCTCTTCATCAGTGGTTGTTTTCTTTCCACTTGCCGAGGCAGCTGCCGTAGCTGCACTGGGAGAAACTATTTCGTGGACCGCAAGAAACCGGAGGAGGAAGAGGCCGGTCAGCGCTTTTCGCGTAAAAATTCGTTCTCTTTCCATCATTTTTCTGTTCGATATTTTATTTTTCCGAATGATCTTCTCTTGAGTTTCTCTTCATCTTGTGTTAGATATTACTCTCTCTTTTTGTTAGTGATAATTTTGGTAGATACGATATAGAAAAATTTTGTACTAAACACATACGAAGCTACTTCGGGATGAGTTGCACTTGCAACAGCAATAAAAAGTACCACAATGGTCATAAATGATTTTTGTTTTTTTAAGCGGAACAAAGGAGCTAACAGCTACAAGCGAATGCTTCTCCTTGACATTGTCCTGAAAAGGAAGACGAGGAAACAAATCATATACGAAAAGGAGATCAGAAGTTGAGTACGGCTGCACAACAAGACCGCGCTGCTCATCAGACAATCGTGTGCTGTGCATTCTTCTTCTTGTTCATCTCTAGGTCACTAGAGTCCTCGCACAAGATCTTCGCATACACGAAAAAAAGACCAACAACTGAGCAAATGCAAAGACCACTGCTCATCCGGGGTACTAGATGTGGAACTACCGAGGATATCTTGTTTTCGCATCGCTGCGCTATAATGATCTGCATCGCCGCATCGACTCACCTCTGATTGTAGTCCCCACACAAGAAGTGCGCGCGAAGAACAAGTCGCACGGATGTTGATGGGTCTCGTGCTTTCAAAATGAAACTCGCTGTCATGATCATCTCCGTCGAGTTCAAGCAGGTGCCTTGTCTTGATCATAACTCATCACATTCACATCTGGACGAATTCATCTGTGTCTCGCTGCAGCTCTTCCTCTACTTCACTATGCCATCGCATACGCGGTCGCTACTCGCGTGAAGGGATCTCTGACCTCCGCGTACACACGCGTGAAGGGGTCCTCGATCAGAAACTCTTGCACAAACGGCTTCTTCAGAACGATATTGTCGTGGCTACCTTCATCCTGCTGCTGCAGAAGAAAATGATCCTCCGCGGCCGTGTGGCTCATCCCGCTTGTTCCTGGGGTAGTACCGGCGCCGGCTGTCGTAGTATAATTTCCAGCGCTCTGAGAAGCCATATGCTGCAGCCCACTCGCTGTTGAATCGACGCTGCGAGATCTGTTCTTCCGAAAGAAGCAACTTGCCAGTATCTTCCTTGCGAAAACATCCTTTCTCGGGTCGAGATCCTTTGCCAATCGCTGCGGATTCTGGAGGATTTGCTCGATTAAGTGCTTCTTGGCCAGTTGCTCGGCGGAATTTTTGCTGGTGTTGTTTCGAGCTGCGTGATCATTATATCCACCTCCAGCGCTGCCATTCGTCGTCGCTGTTTTGATGTTGCTCAAAGATGAATCGTTAATATTCCCTCCTGTACTACTTGAGGAAAAGACGTTGTCCAGCGCTACGCACAATTCCAGATGGAATGAGAAGCTGTCGAGCAACGCCAGCAGAGGTTCCAAATCGCGGTGGCTCGGAACGGGATTTGTGCCTGAGTCGGCCCAGGAACCGTCTGGAAAGGGGTCGTCGTCGTCATCATGGAGGTCACCTTCGGTGTAGTTGTTATATGAGTCGTTGTTTATTTTTCTCTTCTCGTCGGATTCATCATGATGCTCTCTTGCTCTTGCACCGGAGGAAGACAACGGGCCTTGAACTTCCTTGCTGGAGATAGTCGGCAAAAACTCCGCAATGTTCTTCATCTGAGCAGTCCTCGTGCTGGTCTTCTGCGCACTGTTACTTCCAAGTGAAGATGATGCAGTTGCACCTGCTGATGATGTCCCGCGGTTTTTCTTGGAGGGGGGCGACACGATCCCGAGCATTGGCTGGGTGGGTCGAGTTTGAGTTTCTGTGGGCGACGACACAGCGGCAGGAGAACTCTTCTCAAGAACACCTCGTCCAGGAGCTGCATCAACATCAAACGGGTTCTCTATGTCGTCCAGCTGCATTGCGAGACTGTCTTTCACTTTCGCATCAGGAGCAACAGCTGTACCAACATCAATATTCTCCGTTTCCCTTTCTACTTGCTGCTCGTTTTGGAGGTTACTTTCCTCCTCCGAACTGACAGACGCAAAGGACGCGGTGTCCTCCAAGTCCTCAATTTCGTTATCATTATCTTCCCCCATGCGCATGCTGAGAAGCCTTTGCTTTTTCCATTCCTGCTTTGCGGTCTCGAAGATTGATTGCAGTAGTTCGTTCAAGGGTTGAAGAAATTTTTCCAAAAAGAAATCTTCGTAGAGCAAGATCAGGCGAAGGTGCTTTTGCACCAGATCCTTCACCAAAACCTGCACGACGACATGAAACAACTGCGACCAGAGCTCCCGCGTGTGCACGTTCTCGAGGTATCCCGTGCAAAAGTATCGCACTCGTAACCATTATCGCAGCCATGCATTACAAATCTCCATCCCAAGGTAAAACAGCATGACAAATTCCATTTGTCATGCTGGAAAAATTTGTGATGCGATTTCTACTAGTACGATGATTTTGCAATGCATACGAGGTAGTGCAACGACATTTCCGCGTCCTTTTCCGGATCAAAAATCGCCGGATCGATTAAGTTTTCGATGAAAGTCGGAATCTTTGTCGACGATGTACTAGGAGCAATAAATCCACCTCCTCCTGTTCGCGAGGAAGTAGAAGACGATTTGCCATTTTGCTGTGTAGTTTCGACCGGTGCAGTGGCCCCCGCGTCGGTAGAAGTTTTTGACACCACTACCCTCGAACTGCTCGGACTGCTGTCCTGGGAGCTATTGATAACCTCCCCACTATTGCTGTTCTTTCCACCAGGAGCACCAGCAGCTTCTTTCTCCATCATAAAACTTTCAGGTTTTTTCATCGACACCAACCCGTGCTGAATCTTCGCACTATTCGCCGTTTGAATCGCTTGCTTCAAGTGCTCCGATGCCGCTTTATCCTCCGCTAAATCGGGGTCGGAACTGTTTGTGCTGAGAGTTGTGCTTTGTGGATGCGCAACCAGATGGTCCAGATTCTCTGGTTCCTGCGGAAAATTGTAAATCGGTAAAGGACATTCCTGCTCGCACAAGACTTCCGCGAAAACACCTTTTAACAGCGCCAACTCCTGGTCGTCGAAGAAGTCACAGATGCCAGTGTACCACTTCACAAAGTCCTCCTGGTTCGGACTGGTCTGTGATTTCGTCTTCGCAGCAAAGTTCATCAGAAATTGCTCACAGTCCAGCTTCGGCACTTGCTGTTGCAGCCTCACGAGTAGCGCGAGATTCTCCCTTTGCCTCCGGCTCAACTTATTTGCAGGCTTTTTAGCAGGAAAACTTAGCTTGTAGTTCCGAGACGCGCCCGCTGTGCTGCTTGATGAAGTTCCTTTGGTGATCATATCAGTCCTTTGCGAAGGAATCGGAGTCGCTGCTTTCGTTGTTTTCGCCCGGGCGATTTTCGCTTTTTCTAACAAAGGCCCCAGCGCCTGCTTCTTCCGGCCGAGCGTGTCCTCCGCAATCAGGGGGGCTATGGCGATGGGGATGTCGGTGGATTTTTTTACTGGAAATTGCTGTTCTGGGGCTGCAGTTCGCTTATTCATTCGCTTGATGCTCGTTGAACTACTAGACCTGGTCGAGGAGCTACCTCTGTCGTGCTTGTTTCTCGCGGTGGAAGCTCCAGAGGTAGCGTTCACTATTCCGGACGAGGTAGTACTACTACTGTGCGAAAAGAATGCAGTTTCCAAAATCCCGCCCTCGATTTTCGTTTTCGAACGATTTTGGTGTTCTGGGGTCGTGGTTCTCGTCGTTGCGGTTTGTTTCTTGTCTCCGCTTCTTGTTCCTTCCGGTAGCTGCAACCCGCCGCCGCCGGGGGGCACATTGTCATGCTGCACATGGACGATGCCAGAACTCGCGGACGACGGCGGCTGATGCTGGTCACTTCTCTCGCTGACGGGAGGAGAGTAATTTGTTTCCTCCCGTCCGGGTGTTGTATCGGGCGCAGTCGTGCTGGACATTGGCGTATTCAGTCCTGTCTGTATTCCATTTAATATGGCTCCTCCGGCACCAGTTGTCGTGCCACTTGAACTTGACGTAGCTGACAAGTTCCGGATGAATTCCACGGAGTCTTCCAGTCCCCTCCTGTTCGAAGCTGATTTTTCCGCTTCAATGCAGTAGAAAACGACGTGAAACTTTTGGTAGAGCAAGCAATTCTGGAAATCGGTCACATTTGCCCTTCGCAAGCCCAAGTCCGCGAGAGCGCGGCGCTTCCGTTTCGCTGTGAGCTTCGCTTCAGCTGCTGCGTCTTCATCTATTTCCAACGTCGGTGGAGATATTCTTTGTCCAAGATCATTAGTGACAAACCAGGGCTGCGAAAATTGCTGCTGCTCGGAACCAAGAGCACCTGCCGCTCCTCCCACTCCAGCCCCCGGCTGCGCATCTGCTGCAGCTTTCGACGCGACAGCGCTGGCCCCGTTGAGGAGTCGTTCGTTCCAGATATCCTGTGCAAAAACGTCCCCACCCCAGAGTCAAGATGGGGATTTTGCAACACACATCGAGAAGTTTTGGGGGTCCAGCATGACAAGTTCGTCGAGGTATTGTAGTGCAGTTTAGCAAGCACAGCCGCAACACAAATCCATCTACTCATCCTGTCGACAGCATTGCAAAGCGCAAAACGTGATTGGAAATGCCTCTCATGTGTATGCGCATTACAAATCTTCCTGTAGCTGCAAATCTGCATGACAACTCTGGGGTGGGTACATTTTTGCTCAGGATACCAGAAAAGCCGTATTCTCTGCACTAATTTGAAGTACATGGTGCAGATGGCGCGGATATCCTGCGCAAAAGTATCGTACTCGTATTCGTATTGCAGTCATGCATATACAAATCTTGTTCCGAAGGTAAATCAGCATTGCAAATTTCATTTCTCATGCTGAGGAGATTTGTAATGCATTTATACGAGTACGATACTTTTGCAATGCATAACGGAAATTCAAAACCCCCTTCCGGACCACAATCTCCTCTAACAAAGTGGAGAGAATCGCCGGCGCGCCCTTCAAACTAGTCTGCGTAATCTTGTGCAGGTCGTTCAAGGTACGGAGAGTGCTGGTGAAAGAGCGAGTGCTGGTTGATGTTGACACCATATTCGCTCCTCTTGTTGTCGCAGATGGAGGTGCACTTCCACTTCGTTCAGCTCTATTTTCAAAAGGTGAATTGCTTTTACTTCTGCTCTTTTCAAGCAAATTATCTTTATCAACATCTGCCTCGATACACAGTCCCCCAAGGGTCGACTCTAATGCGTCGACGAAACTCCTGTAGCTGTGTCCCTCCCAGTCCTCCAGGATTTCCGTTTTTTCCGATTCGCGGAAGTTGTGGTTTTCCTGGGACACGATGCGTCGGGTGTCGATACACTGTGACTCATACTGGTGAAACAATTCCATGACCTGGTCATACACGATAGCATCCGTGTTGGACCTTATCCGCGTGAAACAGGAGTCCAAAATCTTCAGCTGCTCGTTCTCCGAGGGTAAAATGAAATCCTGGTACGCGTTGGCGAGATGCAATCCTAACGCGGTTAACCCAAAGCCCGTTTGCTGCTCGGTGTTCTGGTTCTTCAGTCTCTGTCCGCTAGCGGTCGACCCAGTGGTCGTACCGAGAAACTGGGTGAGGGATTCTGTGTCCGAGGTTTCCGATTCGAAATCCAGGAAGTACTCGATGTGCTCTCGGATCCAACTTCGCCGTTTCTCCGCCTCCGTGCACGTCACTCGGAACTGCCAAACTTGGGCTTTGTACGGGTTCAGAAAATCCTCTTCCTCGTCGTCGGTGTTGGGAGGGTGTTGCTGTTGCTGTTGAGATCTGCTCAAATTTGAGGGCACAGAAGACGCGACGGACGGTCTCTGCTCTTTTGTGTCATCTTGGTTCGTTCTCGTCGCTGCCGGGAGGGACGATGGCGGCGGAGGCGGGGGTGGAGGTGGTGGTGGGGCAGGTTTATTTGGCGAAAAATCTGCCGGTGGTGCTGTAAGTGTAACTGTTTCAGCAGGATCACTCCCTTTGCTCGAAGTGGTTTTTGACGTAGTTTCTTTTTCCAGCAGGTGGTTTGCTAAGCCCCGGTCTGGATCCTGCTCATCTACTCTGTCCGTGGTTAATATTCCGGGCACTGGTGCTACGGGTAAGTCTTCACCGCCTGGAACCACAGCAGGACCAGCGGCAGGTGATTTCTGAGGCGAGGAACCCGGCTCCTCCTGCTCCTGCGCGGCCGTAGATGAGGACAGCACTAGCTCTACTTCATCTTCCTCATCATACATGCCCGTGGTGCCAAAGTAGTCCCCCTTCGAAAACGGTCCCCAGAGGCAGAACAACTGCATCAATTCCAAAGTTTTCCCCACAATTGGGTCATAGTTCATGGCGTCGAACTCTTCGCAGAGGTATATGGCGTTCTCAACTGTTACATTCTCAACTGTTACATGATTTGTCATGCGGAACTACCTTAAGCCGACAGATAATCAAGCTGCTTCGCATGACAAATTTCCGAAGGACTCAACAGCGCCTAAATCTGTGCCAAATCTGTGATGCGAAAGCAGCAAGCTAGCCCCTTTTACTGTTGCCATTCTTGCATCACGAATTCATGTAAGTAACAGTTGAGAATGTAACAGTTGAGAGCGCCATAAGGTACACAAACCGGGCGCGAATCTGCGGGCCGTGCTGGACGCGGACTAATTCCCTTGGGGTAAGAGATTTGGAGGTCTTCCCTGTATAGTTTTCAACTGGTTGCTGCAGTTGCGGGAACATAAATGCAGCAGTAGATGAAGATGCAACCGTAGCTGCACCAGAAACATCCGTACGAGAACAAGCGTGAAAGAGCTCTGTCAAATGCTCCGCCTTCGTCCAAGTGCAGTCCTTTCTGTACTTCAAATTGACCTCCCTCGGCACCTTATTTCTCAAACTTTCCCAGAAGATCAGCAATCCGGGTAGGTCCTTCAGTAGCGGGTCTACGTGTCTACTCGACCGCGCGCAGGAGAGAAAATTCCGACGCAAAGCCGTCTTCTTGTCGGGGAGAAGGAAGAACCCCTCGCCGATCGTTTTGCCATTTACCCCCTCATATGCATCGCAATTATGTCTGGGTCTGGAAGGTTGCAACTTGTGATGCTATCTTTGGACCCGCGAAGCATTTGTATGCAAGAGGAGTCCAGTCTGTGCTATGCGGAGAAGGCATTTCTCATGCGGAAAAGGCATCAGAAAGCCCTCTGAAATTCTGTGATGCTAGGTCATTCATTACAGGCGTCATGGGTCCTCGTGCCCAATATGCATGACAAAGCTGACAATCTTCCAGACCCAGACATATTTGCAATCCATACCTCACCCGGGTTTTGGTTCACAAAACAGGGGATGTCCAGGGCAGTGTCGGAGAAAGAAGAAGTAGTAGGGACTGCAATAGTCGTAGTTCCTGATGCGGGTGATGTTGAAGAAGATGTAGATGTTCTTGTTCTACCCGCTTTAATATTATTCTTATTCAGTGCTTTCGCCCCGGGGCCACGACTACTCGACGCAGCTAGTTGTACTGCACCCCTTGCCTTCCTCCCGCACTCCAGGCTCTTGAACCCGGCGGTCGGAAACGCCGCTCGCACCGCAATATGAAAGCCTCAGAATGGAAATCCTCAAAGTGGAAATGATTTGTGATGCATGAAATGCGACGCAAAAAAGACTGTATTGCAGAGAACGCAATGGAGGCTGACTATTGTCCTGCTAGGGGTCAAGAATTGGAGTGCTGCTTAGCACGACAGAAGGGCCCCCCCTTGCCTTGAGCTGCATGACAGACACGCTTTAAGTGCCCGGGAAATTTGTCATGCGCCGACTACAAATGCCACTTCAACTGGAATCGTTTTTTTGCATTACAAATCATTTCCACTTTCAGGATTTCAAACCTGAGGCGTTCATACGCAATCAGCATCGCGGACAGGAGAAAGTTCGCGGAGTCGTTTGAAATTTCCTGCGACTCCCTCTATGGATTGCAAAAGTGTCTGGGTCTGGAAGATAATTCTGAGACTTGTCATGCATATTTTGCATGACCCAGGATGTCTGTAATGCACGCCCTAGCATCACAGATTTTTAGAGGGCTTGCTGATGCCTACTCCGCATGACAAACGCCCTCCCCGCCGCGTAGCACAAACTAGACTCCTCTTGCTGGTCATGCAATACAAATTTTTTTGGACTCCAAAGTTAGCATCACAAGTTCCAACCTTCCAGACCCAGACATTTTTGCATTTGGTACCCGCTCCCGGGTCACCATGATGAACTGCCGGACGCCGAATCTCCGGGTATTCGGGTGGCACTTTACGGGAAATTTTTGCTCCTGCGCGAGTAGGTCCGCGAGCTCTTTCAGGACCGGTGGAAAGGCGGGGGCAGTTGATGTTGCGCTAGAGCTAGCAGCGATTATACCAGTGGACGACTTAGCAGCGCCTGTCGTTGTGGGCCCGCCGCCAACAACAAGACGAAGACCACCACCACCACCAGCTATATGATTCGTAAACCGATGAAACAGCTCATCCGTCACGTTCAGCGGTACCGGGCGGCCGTAGTACACATGTAGGTGGTATTTCATGTTGTTGAACCGAAATCTCGCGATCATCCGGCCCTGCGACGACTTGTGCTCGCTGTAAAACTGCAGCGCTTGCTGGAATTGCAGGGTCAAAGCTTTAAACTCCTTTTCCTGGTGGTCGATTAGAACTGAAGCCGCGGGCGATGGAAGATTTTGATTTGTTTTCGCGATGTTTGCTGATGTTTTCCCGCCAGCGGCACTAAAAGTTCCGCCACTATTTCTCCGCATCTGCTCCAACAATTTCAAACACTGTGCGGTATCCCGGCAATCTACCACGGACGTCAAACATCCCGAGGTAGATTTGAAGTGGCTGCTCCAGCCTTTCACGATCAGTTGCAGCTCCCGAGAGAGTTTTTCCAGCGGCGACACGGCGGTGAAATCCCGGATTTCAAAAACATCGTTTAAATGGTCTTCGGAAGTGGTAGACTCACCTGAATCGTGGTCGGAAAGCGGCTGCTGGGTCAGTTTTATTTGCCCATCAAGCAGAGGGTGGTGATCCGGTGCCCCTGTGGGAGACCCAGATTGAGATAGTTGCTGCAACTGCTGCTGCTGACTGTCTCCATCTGAAATCTGCCCGAGTCCGACAGCACTACCACCAGTAGGAAACTGCTTCGAGGACTCTCTGGAGGCCGAAGCACTGGTAGTACCTCCTGGGCCTTTGGCTGGTGCGCCACCAGTTCTACTGCCCCTGTCCGCCGAGCGCTGTTTCTGAAACAATTCCTCTTGCTCGCGCTCTTCTCGCTCCTGCTGGAGCAGCAGCTCCTCGTCTTCCAGCGCAGTTGTGGTTTCGTCGATGACATGTTCGGTGCGGTCCACAAGGATCGGCCCCTCGTCATCGTCCCCGCCGAGGCGGGGATTGCCGGTGGACGTGCTTGATGTGGGGTTGCGCATCTGGCGGATAATCGTCGAGAGCAGTCAGCTACACTTTGGGACCACTTGTGTACAACTCTTCAAGACGGACTTCTTGCGGAGACCACGTGGACATTTTTTCACTTTTACTACTACGCCGCGCGCTCCATGTTTGTGTCCCGTCCTGGTAAACAAATGCGTAGCGCTGAGTACTACTCACATCATCGAAAGCGATAGCCATCCAAGGTACTCGTACTAGCAGCTCTCTTCGTATGGGTATAATCATTCAAACAGGCTACCAGTAGAGACGACACATTGGTTTCTGATCCTGAGCAGGGTGCTTCTAACACAGTAAAGCGACGTCACTATGTAGAAGTGATTTTCTCTGCGAAAAAAGCGAAGCGCAGGCGAGTTGGTATTAATGACAAGAGCGTGTCGTTTTTCGGATCTTCATCTTCTTTCACTGCCAAGTTTTGATATATCGAACACCCTTTTTCACCAGCTATGCTTAGCGGCTTGCATTGCTATCTTTGGTCGCGCGAAGGTCGCGGCTCTACTTTGTTTTTTTGTTTCGATAAAGGAATTTTTTTTGCTTTAGCACATCGACAATGAATTCTTTAGCTGTCAACCCGAATTGATGTTTTATTCCGATTCATTCCCTACCCCGCAGACTAACGCGACGTAAGCACAAGAATCAGTGAGAGATGAAGAACTTCTACCATACTAACAGACCACAGAGAACTAAGAAATCAGATGAAAAATTGTCACAGCTTGTTCCTGGCAACTACATCTTCGAACTGGTGCGCCAGATAAATGTTGTAGCTGCACAGGGTGCTGACAGTAGTACTTACCTCAAAAATAGCAGGTGAAAAAATGTTCTTGTGATAGGAAATTAAGTGGTTTTCGCCTTCCCTCGTCGTTCTTTCGGAGAACCTCCTCACATGACCGGGTTGCTTCCGAAGAACATCTGCACGCGCTGCATGATCGGGTCCTTATGGATCTGTCAGGATTGAAATCGTCAAAGTTGTAATGATTTGTCATGCATAAAATGCAAGGCATGAAGTGCCTGTCTTGCCGGGAAGGCAAGCGAGGCAGATTGTGAGCCTATTTAGGGTTTGGGATAGAGCTTCTGAACAAGCATGACAAAAGCAGTCTTCTGTGCCCAAACAGCATGACAAATTGGATTCCGGTACTCCGAAAATTTGTCATGCGCCGCTTGGAAATTGGGCTTCCAACCGGTATCGATTTTATGCGTGCCAAACTATTTTAACTTTGACGATTTCAAACCTGACGCTTCCATAGTCCTTCTTTGGGTCGTAAGCGACGTCCTTGGTCGGCATCTCCAGCACCGCGGGGATCACCTGCCCGCTGCGGGCAAAATCGTCGACGACGTTTCGGATCTTTCCCGCCTCCGTCTGGGAGATCAGGATCACGGCGAGATCCTTCCGCGTCGTCCACTCCTGAAACTGCTCGGCGATCTGAGGTTTTTGTTTCGAATGAAAATGAAGTGGCATCCGCATCGATTCTATGACTATGTCATTCAGATTGTGCTGCATCACAAGTTTAGTCGTACTTGGTATCGTCGTATTAAAACATTGTCTCTATTATACCTCGTGATTCCGCGTTGCGCCGTCGACGACCATGAAATTCTTCTTCCCCTGCCCATCGACCATGCCACCACCGCCCAAGACTAGAATATGGAAGCGAAGTCTTGAGTCCTCGGACTACTACACACAAATTGTTCTTGTTCAGGAATGCCTTTTTTCTGCAGGTGCAACTCTAAATCATCTTCAACAAACGCGTGTCATGCTTATGCAATAGAGATACAAACTTTGCGGCCGGAACTCAAGAAGTTTTCTTTCTCGTACAACCCGGTCACGGTTTGTTCATCTCCGATAATGGCGACCTTGAGGTCGGAGAGGGTTTTCATGCGCTTCTTGCCCATTTTGGAGAGGGGTGCTTGTTAGGTTATTACGGTTGTGCCTCGCTTGCGAACTAAACAGCTCTGATTTCCTATCTAATTGCTAGCTTGCTTCACTCGGTCGCGGTAGATACACAGGCAGGACAGGGAGTTGGAGCTGCGTCAGCATCAGCATGAGAAAAAAACTGAACCTCACAGCAAGGACCGACAACCAAGAAGAAAAAGCTGGCGACACGACGCAAACGCAAAAAACGCTGTGCAAATATTGTGACGAAAGGCAGAGATGAGCTCTGGATGGTTTATATCGGAGAAGAACAGACACACTCACACTCCCTGCGTCATGGCCTGAAATGCCCAACGCAAAGGAACACCGCCACCACTCGCGTCGTGCACGCGCTTTCTTGTATATTCTTTTAAGCCCCTTGCTCGGGCTAGCGCTGCGCGCTAGGGGCAAGCGAACTCCGGCCCTGCCGGCGTGCCGGCTTCCGTAGCTCGCCCCCCCCCCCCCCGCTGCGGTTCTATCTGGTGCCGCGGCAAGCAGGGTGGAACGAAGGAAGAGTGCGGCCATAGGCATTGCGAGAGCAGCGAAACCGGGGGGCGGGCGGCGCCAACATTCGGGCCGAGGAGCTGCGCCGCCCAACGCTTGCCAACAAAGCCGGCGCCCGCGGCCTGCGCATGCAAATGGTGGGCAAGGCGCACCGGCGCGCCGCCGTCCGTGCCAAAGGGCGGGGCTAGCCGGCGGCAGCACAGAAAACCCAACGCCACAATCAACGCCCCCAGAAGCTGCAACCACGGCGGGCGGGCAAGCAGGGCCCGCGAAATGCCCCAAGGGGAGCGGATTCACGGACTCCGAAGCGAAGCGCGGCCCCGGCCTTGGTGGCAATTGGCAAAACCCAAACAGGCAGGCAGCGCAAGCCGCGCCGGCCGACCCAGAGCGAGCGAGGGGCCGGCGGGCCGGCCATGCGTTGCTTAGAATGCCGGGCGGGCAGAAAGCAAGGCGGGCGCCGCGTGGTTGCAGTAGATCTTGATCGGTTGGCCGGGGGGCGGCATGGGCAAGGCGGGCGGCGGCCCGTCACTCTTCTCAGACGCGGCCAACTGCCCCCGACCCAGGGCGGCACTCGTCAGCTGGATAGGGGTTCCCCCCTGCCTTCGCCGCCACTGCCCCGGGGCCCCGGCCGCTCCTTTCCGCGCCACCTCCAAAGGCCCAAGCCCGCGCGCCGGCCGGAGGGAGAAACGACACGACCGGCGCCGCCCAATAAAGGGGCCCGCCTTACGTTCATCGCCATGGCTTTCTCCCCCGCCTCGAAGGACACTTTCGCCGCCTGCACTGGGGGCGCGCGCCATCCGCCACGCACGCCGGCCAAAAAAAAGCCAAGCGCGCGCCAAAGCACCCGCAGGCCGGCCCCCGGACCCCGCGTCGCGGATTCCTGTCGGCGGCTAAGTCGGGCCGAGGGGAAACGCGAAGGGCCTTGGGCGCGAATGCGGCCGGGCCGCCTGATGCAAGTGTAGCACGCGGGCCAAGGGGATCGCCACCAGCTTCAGCAGCTGGGCGAGGCGGCCACAGCGCTTGGCCATGGCTACTAGCTTGCGCCCCGCGACATGGCGAACGGCGCCCCCGCTCTTTTTGCCCCGGCCTGGACTGCCGCCGCGCTCTGTAGGCGGGTCTTGGATCCGGTCGGCCCATGATGCCCGAAGGCCGCGCGCCCTGCTGCACTTGCGGGCGCGGGCGGAACGTGTCGCCCTGGCCTACTCCCTGAGACGTCGGATGATGGTAGGAGTAGCTCGCACTGCGCATCAGATGGTAAAGCGCCAGCAAGGTAAGTGGCAGAACATCAGACGACCACAGCAACGGCTTCGATGGCACAGGCTTCCAAGTCAGCCATAGCGATTTGCGTTTCTACAGCGTGTTCTTGTTGCTTTAGCTCTCCCTTGTACGTGTAGCACAACGAAAAAACTATCGCCTTTGAGTGGCTGTAGAAGTGATTCAATGTAGCGTCCGGACCGTCGTGGTTGATTCGAGCTCCTACACACAGCATCAAGCCGCAATCGCAGTTCTACCAACATTCACGACTATCGTAGAAGCTTGCACTGACTATTCTTCGCCTGCTGAGCACGATGCCACTAGGTAGAGTTTTCATGATCAGTCGCGTTGATCGCTAATCATCGATCCACCAGTCCCTTCTCGATCACTCATCATTCTACTTCTTCAGCTCCTTGTCACAAAAAACGATCAGGGACTCTCCCCTACCGCAAGATGGAGCAATAAACAGCCCCCTTCCACTAGCCTCGGCTTTCAGTAGGCGTAGCACTTCTACCACGGAAAATGACCCCCGGGGGCTCCTCTACTCAACATGATCCCACAGGAGCACCATCACCACCGTGCGCTCTATCCCAGCCGCCGGGTAGTTTGCCGCGATTATGAACACCACCTCCTCCTCCCCGCTCAAGAACTTGTTACTCTTCGTCGTCGCTGGACAGATCCTGTAGCAAAACCTGCGCGTTGGGCACCAGCCCGGCGTCCTTCAGGCTTTCGTCGCTGCGCTGAAGCAACTTCGTGGGGAAGGACGTATTGAGGGAGAACTTGCTCGGGACTTTGATACTTGTCCCCGTTTCGGCGTACTCTGCCGCCTCGACCCAGTTGAAGAGGTCCTTCAGTGTGTGGGACTGGAGGAACGTACGGTTGACCTGATAGCAATTTGCATTGTGGATGATGCATCAGACATTGCTACCGAGTTTCAGAAGTTTGTCATGCAACGAAAACAACGGAATGCAATTTGTCATGTTGCAACAGACAAAGCCTGATTTCTTTCCACTTCGCCTAGCATGCTGGTACCGCATGACGACGTTGACCCAAGTGGTGAAAATAGAAACAAATTCATTCCTAGTTTTAGTAAAGTAAAGATACCCTCTGCCCCGTCGGGAATTTCACTTGTATCTTCGTCTTGGCTTCCGTCGTGCTTGGGTCCACAGTGACAAGTTCGGTCGCCAGTTTTCTCCTTTTCGCCTCGATGTCTTTCGCCGCTTGCTCCCTGGCGAGCTGGGCCTGTTTTTCCTCTTCCAGCGCCTTCTGTCGGGCCTCCTCCTCCCGCTGCCGTGCGGCCTCGGCTTCGCGGTCCTGTGGAGGAGGTGATATGAAATTTATCAAGGAAGATTCTTTTCAGAAAAAAACTTGTGTTGCGCACTCGTGAGGAGCAGGAGGACAACGCTGTTGTATATGCATTGACAGTCTGCATGACAAACCAGCCACACTGTACCTTCGCCAAAGCCTCTTCATACTCCCTGTCTTGCTCGGCGCGCAGAAGCCTGTCGTGCTGAACTTGGTTCGCTTGCGTTACTAGCTGGGCCCGGTTTATGGATTGCTAATATGTCTGGGCCTGGAAAATTGTATATGCTAAAAATAATGATAGACGCACTGCAGTACGACATGATAACATGCATGACAATTTTTTTGGCTGCCATGTCTTACGTATTCCGCATGGCAAACTGCGCTTTTGCATGACAGGCCAGAGGGTTTTTTCGTGCCTATGCAACACAGATTCTCGAGTCATGCCAGACAAGCATGCCAGACAAGCATGCATTCTTCCAGACCTAGACACTTTTACACTTGATACGATTTTGCTCCAGGTCGTCGGCGGCTTGGGTCAAAAGCGCGACGAGGCCGTCAACTGATCCGGCTTGCTGTTTGGATACATGATTTGCATCACAAAATAATCAAAGTCGTATGAGCAGCACTGCATCTACTTCTTCTTTCAGCATAGCATGGCAAATCTATCGTCGCCACTTCTGTGTCTTCACTTTGTCATGCAACGTCACAAATAACTTCATTTTCATACCTGCCCGTCGACTTTGTGAAGTATCCTGTAGTCCGTTGCGGAGACGGGAAGCACCAGCGCCAGGTACGGGTAGCGTTGAACCTGAAAAGTCATGAAGTTTGTTTGTGTGATTCATGGTGCACATGAGTCGTGTAGCTTGTAAAAATCTGTTTACTTTCCTTCACGTTCATGATGTATCACGACTCGTTTTGCAGGCGGTCGTCAATTCTGGCATTTTTGTCATGCAGCCAAACACGACGACGTCCGCGTCCACAAGAACAAAACAAATACCTGAAACTGCCTTGCCAAGTCGTAACTGGTCCGGTCGTTTATGTCGGCCCCGAAGCTGACGCACGTGTCACTCAACATCACTGTCACGATGTCGTTGTTGAGACAGTTTTTGCAAAAGTCGTCGGTCAAACTTGCGGTTTCGCAGTGGAAGTAGACCATAAGGAGTTTCATGTTGTCCTTCGCTTTCGTTATTGCCTGCTGAAACGTTCCGTCGAAAAAGTCCGGGCAGGCGGTCGAAGCGTCCGTCTTGTATTGTCGCTCGTAGTATGCATTGCAAATATGTCTGGTTCTGGAAACTTGTAATGCTGGGTTGGGAATAGTGGATGCTCTGTAATGCACAGCCAAGCATGAGAAATATCTGCGCTGCTTAGTGTTGCGCTTTCCGCATGACAAACACAAACTGCGTTGTTGCATGACAAGTTGTACAAGGCGGGTCTCTTCTTTGACACGCATCACAAACTGTTCAGTCATGCCAGACAAGCATGACAAACAATCTGCCAGGCCCAGACACATTTGCATTTGATACGTAGTACGCTTTGAAACTGTTCCGGTTCGCTCTACCACTGCTGCTGCTGGAACTACTTCCGCCGGAGGTGTTGTTGTTATACCCGTCATCGTATCAAATGCAAAAGTGTCTGGGCCTGGAAGATTTCTAGATTTGTCATGCATATTTTCCATGGCTCATGATGTCTGTGATGCATGCCGTAGCATCACAGATTTTTAGAGCGCTTTGTGATGCCTCTACAGCATGAAAAATGACCGCTCTGCGTAGCACAAACTGGAGCCCTCTTGCTGGTCATGCAATACAAATTTTTTCAGAATCCAGAGACAGCATCACAAGTTTAGAATGTTCCAGACCCAGACATTTTTGCAGTTCATACTTCGTCCGGGATCAACATGGAGTGCAGAAACCCGCCGATGCCGTTGAGTACCTTGCTGGCGGCGTTGTATGAACTGCAAAAGTATCGTATTCGTATAAATGCATGACAAATTCCCTCAGCATGAGAAATAAAATTTGTAATGCTGTTTTCCCTTGAGAAAAAAGTTTGTAATGCATGATTGCAATACGAGTACGATACTTTTGCACAGGATACGTTGCCGACCTTCTCGACCACTTTTTGGGCGAGGGATGCGTCGGGGTCCTGGTTTGAGTTGTTTCTTTGTACTGAGCATATTGTATTGTTGTCTCTTGTAGTGTCGATTTACATTTACTTACTTTGAAGCACCGCACGGCGGGTTATAGAACAGCTGCACGACCCGATGTTGATCGCGCAAGACAGGTAGTATGTCCCATCCAACGATCTCCAACTAGAAGACAAGTAATCATGCATCTATCATCCTCAACAAAAAGAAGCTCTGCTCTACCCCCCCACTCGGCCTGGTCTGCTGTTGTGGTCCTATTGCCGGTTCGTGGTCGCCGGTTATGAAGTTCATGGCGGCCGCGTGGTCGGAGCCTGTTGCTGGTGTGTTGTCTAATGCGCCGGTCATGGACAAGTTGATGGCCTGTTCCACATTCCAGTTGCTCATCTCCAGGTACTGGATACATCGCTGTCGGTCCTCGTTCGCCGTCACCTCCCGGAACAGGGTGAGCTGCTCCTCCTGATCGGGGGTGAGGGTCGTGGTGGCAGCGTCCATTTGGGAGGGCTGGTTTTTGTTACTCCTGGGTGCTTGTCCCTCTGCTGGGTCTGGTGTTCTACTGACAATGTGAAGCTAACGCTTTTGTTGTGTTGTCGGGAAGGAGGAGGTGCTCTTTTGAATCCGCCGTATTGAAGACAAGATCCCAATGTCGTCGTGACAAAACAAGCAAGGGTCGTTTGCTGTGTCAGTAACGACGGTTCGGGAGGACCAGGAGATGTAGTTGAGACAGAGCAGGAAACGCAAACGAGCCTCTGTCTGCCGCGAACTCGTCCGCTCGACGCAACAAGTGCGTGGTTTGTAGTTTGTTTTATTGGGACAGCCCTGAGTGTGAATCTGTGCCGGTTGCGGTTGCGTTTGCTTTCCTCGTCGTCAAGTGCGAGAAAGTGTGGTAGTCCTTCTCGAGTTGTCTACTGCTTGATGTTCTTCGAGGTTATTGTAGGTCAGCGTGTTATAATTACTCTTGGTACTTCTGGCACCACGAGGACCAGTGCTACTAGCTGCAAAGCACTTTTTTTCGGGTCTCGGACGCAGACTCCTGCTCGGGCACCACTGTCATCTGAAAAAATTGGCCATCTTGTGTGTTGTGGTCTCTTCACTCGTCACGCTCGCATCAATCGTCCAGAGACATAAGGAGACTCGTCGTCCAATAGAAGTTTAGGTGTAGTTACGCAACAATCCAGCAACTTGGCCTGAGAGCTGGATATGGATCAAAATGTGCTCTATGACAAACTTCTCACTTACTGAGTTCTCAACCTCACGCTGGAAGTCGCTGGAGAGTTCGATTTGCTCCGATTTTCTACTTTCAAGGATAGCCGTCGCTGTAGCACATCAACTCGACCTTCATCTTCACCTTTGGGATAGGTAATCTTTGTTAGTACGCAAGAACGCTCTATTTGCCAGAAGAAGAATTTGAGTTTTTTAAGTGCCGCTTTCATCTCTCAATCTACAACACAAGGAGCTGCGTGTCCTTAGTGCGAGGACAGTTCTTGCTATACAATTGAAATCGCGGGGCCTGGCTATCATTTGCCGGCTAAAATTAATACGCCATAGCGCCGATTTAGAGATCCCGGGGAAGACCATGTCGAGGTCGGGCATTCCACAGATACAAAACCATGGATGACGCAACGCCAAAACCAAGAGAAAGAATTGCGAAACAAAACTACAAAGAAAGCTTCGCAAACAGAACGGGCATCGAGGTTCGGTATCACGGACGGGGTGAACACCTCGGGCGGGTCGCCCAATGAGCCACTACGCGGCCGCCACCTACCATCGACCACCGAGGCCATCCTGGCAGGCGAGTTGGAGTTCCTTCTCTAAATATAATATTGCAAGAGCCTGCCCGGCGGCAAGGGGCTACCCATTGCGAGCGTCAACGCGAGTAGGGCCGCTGCAACTAACAACGCACACGGATGGCACCAGCCACACGCGCTTCGCGACGCGCCAAATAGAACAATAGGCACTGGCCCACCCACCAATCAAACCGAGGAACCCGGCCGGGTGGGTCAGTCTCCCTCCTCTGCCTGCCAGCCCCCAAGCCGGCCCGGGGCAGGGGCGAGGCAAGGGAGATCCTGGGCACCTGGGCAGCGACGCGGGCGCCCCGGCAGCGCTACGGCCGCGGTGCCGGCCCGGCCCATCCGACCGAAGACACCACGAAAGCCACCGCCCCGCGGCGGCGGCGGGAAGCGATTGGGCGACCGCGGCCCGGGCGGGCCTTCGGCCTGTCGGCAGGGGGGCCAAGCGGCGGCCGCGCCGGCCTGCAAGGCGCGGGGCGGCCCGGCCCCGCCAGTGAGCATCTAGCTATGTATTGGGGCGGGGCACTGCGCGGGCCGACGGCTTCCCGGCGGGGCGAGCCTCATCGACGAAGGGGCTGGACGCAAGAGGCATCCTTCCACGGGCCCCCCGCCCATTCGCCCGCCGCCCGCGCCATGCTCCCCCCGGCCCCGCGCGAAGGCCCTTCGGGCGATTCTCCCCGGGGCGGGCGCAGCCTAGCGCGGGCGCACGCGGCGCCGCCGCTGCACAACGAGCCAGGGCCTGCACTTTGGCAAAGAAGGGCGGCCCGGCGGCGTCCGCCACCAGCCAGGCTCGGCGCGGAGGCCGGTGCGCCCAGGGATGCCCTGAGGGCGGGGGGTGGGGCAGTGTTTGGGCCCCGTCCGGCCTTGGGTCATCCATGGCGCGCCTTTACCGTGGCGCCCGGTGCATACGTGGCCCACATGGCCTGGCTCGGGCTCTGGCAAAGGGCTCGGGCCCTCTTTCCAGGCTGCCGCCTGCCCGCCCGCCCGGGTCCATGGCACAACGCCGCCGGCGGGGCAACAATAACAAGCGCAGGCGGGCGCGTGCGTCTCCCGGTGATCGCGCGAACCAGCCCCCGGGGGTCGAGGCGCCACACCAGCGCCACGACGCACGCACTGCCCGGCCTGCGCGACCGCCGCCCCCCCCGTTTATTTTGCTACACGAAAGGCGCCCACCCAGAACCCCGCCGAACTTTCGGCCGCTTAGCGCGCTGGCCCGCAGCCTATCCCGCAGCTAGCTCCTCCCTTGGCGCCTACGGACTGGTAGGCTTGGTGATGCGCAGAGTTTTGCTGCTGTTTCCAGAACAAAGACAGACACAACAAAAGCAAAATCCAATGTAGTAGACCAGGGGAACACACTCCATGATCAGTGTCAGCAATAGTCTCTTCGCGCAGCTCGTCTTCGAGCATGAAGGTGAAGCTCTCGCACTTACGCTTTAATTTCATTCTACTTTTTTATCATCTTTTTTCTTAAGATTGGCCGCGCGTCTCGACGTAAAGTCTGATCATCGTTTGTGCTACCAAAAGGCTCTCGTTCTCTTTGAATGACGCAGCCTACTTTCTCCTCAGTTTGAAGTGAAACATGAAGTGGCATTGTCGCTGATATCGATTCAAAGTCATTCAAAGTTTGCGTCGTCTCTTTCACTTCACCGCTTATTGTGTTAACGTGACCAGAAAGGCTCTACTTCCGCAAAAATCACACGTGATCCTGCGACTTGCGTCTCGCTACCAGAACCAGCAGAAAGCAATAGATACAATCAGAAATATGAGCGTGAGTAAGCGATATTCCTCTATAATTAGAGACTGGTGAAATAAGAGTAAGCGAGCGCTTTATTCATCGATAAAGGTAGCGTTCTTTTTGATTTTCAACTTCTGTGTGACAAGAAGAGCTGCATTACACTACTGTTCCTCCTCCAAAGATCTACAACTCCATTTGTTGACAACGGTTCTCCACATCAGCTACACAATCCCACTTCTTACCAAGCTTCCTACGTGTTGGAACCACCGCTGAAAATTCTCCGAACTCGGCATGCCGCCCTTACACTCCTCGAACAATTTCTTGTCTGTCGCGGACATCTCAAATCCGCCAGCGTACGGAAACTGTGCGAAGTGCGACTCCCAATCCTTCTTTATTGCCCCGTTCTTGTTGTTCTCACCATTATTCTGATGTTCCTGCTTCTTGTTCTTCGCACCTCCAGCAGCTGCAGTGGTCTCCTTCGAAGTAGTAGAGTCGTTTTTGCTCGACGCACCTGCTGTTTCCGCGGATAACTTTTCTGGTTTTGATGCAGAAGAAGCTGCGGAGCTGCTTGAAGACGCACCATTTTTCCCGGCGCCGATTGGCTCCGGCTTCTGGCCCTCAAATTCGTCAAATTGGTTCGCAGGTTTGCTGTTCGGGTTGGATTTCGCGACGAACATCTCCACGGAATCTTTAATCGAGAACTCCCCGAGCGGCTTGCCCGTGTCGCGATCCCGCAAGTTGACCGCCAACGCCGACTGTTCCTTCTCCCCGCAGATCGCAACGTAGTTGTACTGGGCCAGCTGCGCTTCCCGGACCTTCTTGTTCATGGTCTTGCTGCTGGTGTCGACGTCAGCGAAGATGCCGAAGTTTTTGTACTGCTCGGCGACGTACTCGCAGTACTTATTCAAACCAGCGTGCGTCGGGACGATCATCACCTGTCTCGGGGAGATGAAGAACGGCCACTTGCCGCCGTAGTGCTCACACAGGATACCTGATTTGGATGTGGATTTCATGCAGACAGCACTTGCACTTTCAATTCAGTTGTAGATGAAGCGCAACATTGTTTATTGCATCATCAAAGAAAAAACCTCACTAGATCTTAACTTACATGACTCCCTTACACGTCAGTACCTGTGAACCTCTCCACGGATCCTAGAATGGCACGGTGGATCATGACCGGCCGCTCGTGACCGGGTTTCAGCACACCTTCCAACCCAACCGCTTCCATTCTCTGTTCCTTTTCCTTCTCCTTGTCGGCAGCAGATTTTCCAGCATCCGCCGCTGGTGCACCGCCATCTGCAGACGTAGCAGACGCTCGCGGTTCCTTCGGCTCAGCGGCAGCAGCAGCGGCTTTTTTGTCTTTCTTGTTCTCCTTGGTTTCCTTCGGAGCAGCTCCTGCTGCCTGTGCTTGTTCTCCTTCGGCCTTGGCAGCCTCGGCTTCTTTCTGCTCGTCCGCCTGCGTGCGGAACTGCAGGTTGAAACGCATCGGGAAAAGGAAATCCAATTGCATCGTCGCACACTGGTGCTGACGCCCGATCGCGTCTTTAACCTGGGGTAATGGGAGTTCACAATCGAATGTACACAAGCATGATATTTGACGCTAGTATTGATTGATCTTCTTTGTGAGCCTGACGCCACTATCATGAGAATCCGATTTTGGTGTCAACATGCGGCGTGACAACGACAAGCATACTAACTTGTAACTTTAGCAACTACGAGATGTTGTGTGATGTAACGAAAAGGATCTGAAAATCTATCCCAATAAAACTCGACATACCTTGAAATCGATTTTCGGTCCGTAAAATGCCCCATCTCCCTTGTTCAGCCCCCACGGGAGTCCGCTTTCGTTCAAAGCCTCTGCTAATTGCTTCTCCGCGTTGGCCCACACTTCCTTGCTGCCGATTGCCTTCTTTGGGCGGGTGGAAAGGACCATGGTGTACTCCAAACCGATGGTCTCGTAGATGAACTGCACGAATTTCAAGGCGTTTTTGATTTCGGATTTCACCTGGTCCATGCGGCAGAAGATATGGCCATCGTCCTGCTGGAACCGCCGGACACGGGTCAGACCTGGTAATTGGTTGGGTGTGCGAGTTGTATGTTGAGACGGATTTCGTACTCCCGTACTTAGTAGAGAAAGCATCGCAATACAAGCATTCAACAAGCCCCTCCTGGACCGCAGCACAGTGTGCACGACTTTGATTTGACTACACATTCCTTCGCGTCAAAGAAAAAAAACCCTGGCTACAAAAGTATACCACTCAACGCCCCGCTGTTCTCGTTTCTGTGCAAGACTCCGAAGGACGCCATCCGGAGCGGCAACTCCCGGTAACTCCTCACGCGGTGCGCGAAAACCACGCAATGCCCTGGGCAGTTCATGGGCTTCAGAAACCATCTTTCCCCCTCAAGGTATCACAGGAAAAAGCGTTAACGTCAACGGAATTTGTGATGCAGTAACGCATCACAAAACGCGCCCAAATTTGTCATGCATAGCACGCATGCTAGGCAAAATGTGTCATGCATATTTGCAATCTATGAAAACCGTTAACGTTAACACTTTTTTGTTTGATACAATGTCCATGTTGTACATGTCGTCTTTGTACTTGTAGTAGTGTCCGGACGTATGCTCTGCAAAAGTATCGCACTAGTACTAATTGCAATCATGCATGACAAATCTTGTTTCTTAGCCAAATCAGCATTACAAACTCCATTTCTCCTTCTGAGAAAATTTGTATTGCGATTTATACTAGTACGATGCTTTTGCAATGCATAGGACGCTTTAAACAAAGACTCGTGGTACAGATTTGGCGTGATCACCTCCTGAAACCCGCGAATCGCGTACTCCCGGCGCATGAATTCCACCAACTTGTTGTAAATCCTGGCGCCGTGGGGCATCCAGAAGCAGGAGCCGGCGGAGAAGTCGGAGAAGAAGTAGAGCTCCTGCTTTTTCCCGATCTCCCGGTGGTCGCGTTTAGCCGCTTCCTCGAGCTGTGTCTTGTGCTGTTTCAGTTCCTTGTCGGAGGGGTAGGAGACACCGTAGATGCGCTGGAGGGAATCGTTCTTATCCTTACCCAGCCTGTTGTGGTGAAGTTGTGTAGTTCGTTAGTTTGATCATTCGGGCGGTTCTTGCCTACTTTTGTTTTGGATGATCGGGAGGAACAAGATGATGCTTTTCGTTTTGTTGCTGTAGTTCCTTCCCTAGAGTTTGCATTTTGTTCGTTTTGGGAAGCACATATTGCTACCGCAGCGTTGCGGTTTTGGTTTTAGACAGCGCGGCGCGGCGTAAAGCGGAGCGACGAGCATGCTATGCGCAGCTGGGGCGGCAGGGGTGGGCGTGGGCGTGCGGTGGCGAAAAGGCGTGCGGTGCCACGCAAATAGGCATCTCGCATGCCATGGCGCAGACGCAGAGGACTGTTGTTGACAAAGATCGGTATAATTGACGTCACACCTATGTGACACGATGAAGCCGATGGTACGATGGTAAAACAACTTATTCGTCTTTCATGTTCATCTTGAGTTTCATGCAAGTCTCAAACTCGCTGCAAGAAAAACCTACAACATACACCATCGTGATATATAAAGATGATACCAGTAACTTGCGCTGTTCTTGTGGATCCAGAAGGACTTGCATTTTCCCGTGGACGGCAGGTGCGGTCCGCGGCACAAGTCGACTAATGGCCCGCAGCGGTAGCAGCTGGTCATGGATCCGTCCGGCACTTTGTTCGTGATCAGCTGCACTTTGAAGGGGTTATCCGCGAACATTTCGAGCGCGTCTTCTTTGGTCAGAGTAACCCGCTCAAACGGCTGGTTTTCCTTCACGATTTCCTGGCAACGCTTCTCTAATTTCGGCAGGTCGTCCGTCGTGGAAATTTTCTTGTCTCCGAAAAAACCGTCGTAGTAGAACCCTTTCTCCAACGAGGGCCCGATGGTTAAGTGCGCTCCGAACTCCACTTCGATCGACTGCCCCAGCACGTGAGCGGAGCTGTGCCAGAAAACGTCGGACGCAAGCTTATCGTCGAACGTCAGGAGGTGGAGGGTGCCTGATATGATTTCCGTGCCGGTTGATCATGATCTTCATGGTCGTCTTGCAATACAAATGAATTCATCTGGTTGTACCTACTACAGAAAAGCACTGCAAACAGGCGCCTCGAGAAAGTAGAGCAGCTTGTTGAAGTGCAAAGAACCAGAAGCAATGCATGCACGTCAAAAAAAAACTCTGTCACGCAGCCAAGGTGTGCAGAATTGAAAAACAATTCAGCACAAGCTTCTTCGGTACTGTAGGAGCTACCTAGGTGAGCCAGAAACTGCACTAATAACCGCTTAAATTTTCTGAAGGCTAATCATCTGCTCTGGATTGCATTGAGAGCCAGGCATCTCGAACGACGCAACACCACCCGTTTTAGCAGTGAAGGGAAGTTCAATTGGGGTTCGCTTCGCGCTACCACCCTCACGCTTGGCGTTCAAAAGATACTTCCTAAGAGCTGGAGAGAATCCTTAGCCCCCGACGAAAACAACCACTATCCCCGTCGCCTCTTGAGGATCGTGGAAGTCGGACAGAAAAATTAGGCCCCAGGCTTGAATGCCCGGCGGCTCGCTTCTTTGCGAAATGCATTAAAGCTTGCCGGAAATAAGTACGCCCCCGAGCTTAGTGATCAACGCGGAGTACGCCCCCGAGCTTAGTGATCAACGCGAGTTAGAATTGAAAAACAAGAAGTGCTGCAAGAATACAGTTTCCTTCCAGTGGTCTCGAGATGTCCCAGAGGACAAATTTCTCGTCCTTAGCGTCTTCCTCTATCCTGAGTAAAAACGTACCCACACCAGAGTCAAGATGGGGAATCTGCTAGACAAATCAGCCAGCTTTGGTTGTTTGGCATGACAAGTTTCTCCGCGTAGTGTAGTGCTGTTTAAGCTAGTTTAGCAGCATTACAGATCTAGTATCTCGTGCTGATTGGAGCATGACAAATTTCAAAACCGCATTAGAAAATGCTTCTCATGGGGCTCCGCATGAGAAACATTTTAAGCATGCAGAGTTGCATGACAACTATGGTGTGGGTACGTTTTTACTCAGGATATCCTCGTCATCTGACCCATCCTCGTCAGACTCTGGCTCCTCATCGGCGTTTACTACTTGAGACAGTGACGCAATGGTCTCGGAGTAATAGACCTGATTTTGTAATGTGATTTAGCTTGTCATGCGGAAAATGAAAACGCGTGCTTTCTTCGGTAGTAGACGCCGATTGAAAGGAAGACCACATCACGGGCACACTTCTGCATAAAGCAAAGTGAAGATCATGATTCTACTCGCGAACACTCAGTACCTTAGCCACGACGATTTTTTCTGCCAGCTTCTTCGATATCCCAACAGCAATCGATTCTGGCGTGGTTTCAAAGCTCGTCCCCTTTACCAGCTTGCCATCCGGCAGTGTGATCGTGATCTCCTTCTTTGGGATTTTCGCGATCGCTTGCTCGTGTTTTGCCTTCACCTTCTCCCACACCTGTAATCTTTTCTTCAAGTATTCCGCATTCTGTCCGCATTTGAATTCTTTCGGATCCGGGAAAAGCTTGGAAGAAGCAATCTGCGGCCCGTCGCCGGCGACTAGACGCCGGGCTTGCTGCGTCGTGGCCATGGCTTGTTGTAGTGCGGTGGCGACGTAAAAACGCCTTTGACGGTGGAAAATGTGAATCTTTTAGGTTCTTTGGTGGTGAATGTGAATGTCGTGGGGTGTTTCTGAGAAATTTTCTTGTTAGGACATCAAACGCACAAGTTTAGGGTGGATGCAAGTGTAATGTATGGGTAATGCTAATGCGTCGAACGTACTATGGGTACGAAATAAAAGGTCAAAAATCTAACTTTTCGCAAATCCGGAGTGCCTGAAGATTTTAGAACGCAAAGAACAATTCTTACCGTGCGTTCCATGTTCATGTACGTAGGAATAATTTCTTGCTTTGATAAAGTGATTGCGATCTTGCGATGGTAATAGATCTTCTACTGGATGCGATTAAATTCGCTACATGTATTGTCCGGGCAAAAAGTAGAAACAATGCAAGCTGATCTGATGATCAACATGATGATCTTTCCTTGTAAAAAAGTTTGTTCGGGATGATCCTTCGTAGTGATACACATGTGGCTGAACAACAACACCAGCAGCGCATGCCACCGGCTGATTTGATTTTTGCTGACAGCTTCGTCATGTTTCTGTTTCTCGGGACAGCTATAAATGTTTCTCTTCAATTGCCTGTCTTGCTCGAGACTTAATTCTTCCCATTGATATCATGATCATCGTTCGAAACCATTTCGTGGAAAATCCTCGTGTGGTCAACCAAATTTATTCAATTCTTTTTTTTCCTAACTACTTTCGTCCGACATCAACTTTATACAAAACCACTCTATCATGTGATGCGGAGCTCGTTGCTCTATTCGAAATTTTGCGTATTTACAGTTATCCGCCACTTCTACTAAGCTAAGTATATTCTTCTCGGATCTTCGCTGCGTCTGTCACGTCAGCAACCCGCAAAGCAAAATCAATATCATTCACCAAAAAGACCGAAAGTCTACCTTTTACATTCATCGGAAACCTCTCAAGAACGAGATGGTCGAATACAAATTTTCATTTTCATCGAATGTCAAAAACCATTTCATTCTATCTGTTTCTTTAAGGGGGCTCTACAACTACAACACCTCCCTCAGAAGTTGCATGATTAGGTAAGGTTGTTCTCCGTAACCGTATCTGTCATTTCATCTATCAACCACATGGCGCCCTCGTTTTTAACATAGTTTTTCAGTTGCTGTAAAAATTTTCCTTGCCGTATCTGAAAGGCAAAGGACCCGAAGCTGTTGACGTTGTTGTACCAAGAAGACAGCATATTGCCATTTCCGTTTCAGCAGCGTCCCGCCCGCACCAAGCTCCCCACATGCTCGAACCACCGCTGAAAATTCTCGGAGCTCGGCATCCCGGATTTGTTGCAGTCGTCGAAGAGTTTCTTATATCAAATGCAAATATGTCTGGGTCTGGAAAAGGAAACTTGTAATGCTGAATTGTGAATAGTGAACTCTTTGTATTGCACAGCGAAGCATGAGAAATATTTGCGCTTCTTAGTGTTGCGCTTTCCGCGTGACAAACTGCGTTTTGCATGACAAACAAAAGGGTCTCTTCTTGGACACGCAGCACAAACTCTTCAGTCATGCTAGACAAGCATGACAACCCTTGCATCCTTCCAGATTCATCAGACATGTTTGCAATGCATATCTTATCGGTCTCAGACAGTTCAAACCCCTCAGCGTACGGGAACTCCGCGAAGTGCGCCTCCCAGTTTTTCTTGCTGGATATCGAAAGGAAAAATCCCCCCTCCCCATATCAAAACGGAATTTCTGATGCTGGATTTGTGTACGCAAATCCGGTTTGTATTGCACAGAGGCACTCCTGCGGCCAGATCCCCAGGCTAGGTAGGGGCGTATGGGTCCTCTAGTTGTTCAGCATGGCAAACGCCTCCCCTTTGCCTTTAGGCCCAACAGCATGACAAATCAATTCCATAATGAGGCGGAAGCTTCTGCCCTTGTCTTCTTGCAAGACAAACGAGATTCGTGACCTCAAATCAGCAACACAAATTTTCGGAAGCATACCTGTTCGATATGGGGAGGGGGGATTTTTGCCTCTGATACTGGATTGATTTTCCTTCTTGTTGCTCGTCGTGGATGTTGCGCCAGCGGTCTCCGCAGTGGCAGCAGATGTCTTCTTGTCGTTGTCCGTCTTCTGCACAGAGAAGTTCGTCGCAGTTCCAGTTGATGTTCCTGTTCCAGATGATGAAGTAGAACTACTACTTCCCGCACTAGCCGGCTTCGGCACGCGTCCCTCAAACGCGTCAAACTGGTTCGCTGGTTTGCTGTTCGGGTTGGATTTCGCGACAAACATGTCCACCGAATCATTCAAGCCGAACTCCCCGACCGGTTTCCCCGTGTCCCGGTCCCGCAAATTAACTGACAAGTTTTCCTGCTCCTTCTCCCCGCAGATCGCAACGTAGTTGTACTGGGCCAGCTGGGCCTCCCGGACCTTCTTGTTCATGGTCTTACTGCTGGTGTCGACGTCGGCGAAAAGACCAAAGTTGCGGTACTGCTCCGCGATGAATATACATCGCAAAAACATCGGATTCTTGGCAATTGCAGTCCTGCATGACAAATCGAATCTTGTAGCTGATCTAGCATGACAAGTTCCATTTTTGTTCTTGGGGAAATTTGTAATGCGAGTGTTCCTACACCTACTGGAAGTACGATACTTTTGCAATGCATAACGTACTCGCAGTACTTGTTCAGGCCGGCGTGGGTGGGGACGATCATGATCTTATCCTGAGTAAAAACGCACCCACACCAGAGTCAGGATGAGGATTTTGCAACACAAACCTAGGAGCTTTAGGAGTCACGCATGACAAGTCTCAGTCCGTAAGGTAGTGCAAGTTAGCAAGGAAAGCCGCATCACAAATCGACCTCCTGATCCTGTTTACAGCATTACAAGTTCCCAAACACGATTGAAAATGCCTGTCATGGGGTTGCGCATCACAAATGTTCCTGTCATGGCAAATCTGCATGACAACTCTGGGGTGGGTACGTTTTTACTCAGGATAGATCTGCCGCGGGCTGAGGAAAAATGGCCACTTACCACCGTAGTGCTCGCACAGGATGCCTGTATGTTTGGTACGTACTTATGAGTTATATGAGTTTGTGTTTGTGTTTGTGTGCGATAGAAATAAAGAACGCGCTGATGAACATGCATCATCTATAAATTGCGGTACAACTCGTCGGAAGATTATGCTCATCTTCATTCTATTTCATCTTATGATGCAAAATAAATGTAGGCCGTAAAGCAGCACGACTAGGACTAGTACGAATTCGAATCCTTGCTATTTCCTACCTGTGAACCTCTCCACCGATCCCATAATCGCCTATCAAATGCAAAAGTGTCTGGGTCTGGAAAAGTAAGTGTAAACTTGTCATGCAGGTTTTTCATGACCCATGAGGTCTGGAATGCGGGACCTAGCATGACAGAGTCTGTGAGGTCTCTGCCATGCCTATCCTGCATGAGAAACTTCTTCCAAAGATGGTCGAAAGTGGGCAGCTTTTGGCGGTCATGCAACACAGATTTCTGCATGATTCGGATTTAGCATGACAAGTTGCAATCTTCCAGACCCAGGCACTTTTGCAATCCATATCGCCCGGTGAATCACCACGGGTCGCTCGTGCCCCGGTTTCAAGACGCCCTCCAACCCGTACGCTTCCAATATGACTTGCTCAACCGTTACAATCTCAAACGTTACAATAGAATGTGGAATTTGTGCTGCATGATGAGCATGACAGACTCGCACAGCTTTCCACCTTTTGCAATACAAATCTCGCGAGATTATAGTGGGGCTTGGGGCTCTGGAACTTGTCATGCGCAAGCCTATGAGACTTGGCTAGATCATGCAATCTTGCATCACAGATTTCAATACTCTATTGCAACGTTTGAGATTGTAACACCTGAGCGGGTTATATCCAATTTCGCCTCTTTTTCCTTCTCCTTGTCGACAGCGGATTTGGTTCCCGCCGAGTCCCCGTCCGCGGAGGCCAGCGCGGCCGCGTTCCCATTTATGGCAACAGCGGCACCAGAAGCGGCGTTTTTGCCTTTCGGAGGAACTGCAGTTGTCTTGTCTCCTTCCTTGTTACCCAAAGCCGCCTGCTCGCCAGCTTCCTTCTGCTCGTCCGCCTGTGTGCGGAACTGGAGGTTGAATCGCATCGGAAACAGGAAGTCCAGTTGCATCGTCGCGCATTGGTGCTGCCGACCCAGGGCGTCTTTTGCCTGAAGATGACGAAAAGAAGTTGTTTGGTGCGGTTTTAAACTTTTTGTTTTTTGAGTAGCTTTGCTATGGAATTGTCGGCTTTGAAGCTTGAAACTGGCCTAAATTAGATCGTGTTGTACTTCATCTACCAACATTCACGGTAAGAAAATTTGTAACTCACGGTTTCTCATTTTCTACTTTGAAGTCGATCTTCGGTCCGTAAAACGCCCCGTCGCCCTTGTTCAAGCCCAAGGGCTCACCGTTCTCGTTCAGAGCCTCGGCAAGCTCCTTCTCCGCATACGTCCACACCTCCTCAGAGCCAATGGCTTTTTTCGGCCGGGTAGAGAGCACCATCGTGTATTCCAAGCCAATCGTCTGGTACACAAACCGCACGAAAGCGAGCGCGTACTTGATTTCGCTCTTCACCTGGTCCATCCGGCAGAAGATATGCCCGTCATCCTGCTGAAAGCGACGGACGCGGGTCAGACCTAAAACGTATATACAGGGATCTCGCTATTTAGTTTCGGCTGAAGCATCAAAACATGATCACGCGACTTCTATACGACATGCTATGCAACTATTCCAAATGATGTTTTCTGTTTATCATGTTGACAGAGAGAAAATACTCAAGCCAGCACATTTTAGATCTACCACTCAACGCCCCACTGTTTTCGTTTCTGTGCAGCACGCCAAAGGAAACCATCCGCAAGGGTAGTTCCCGATAGCTCCGCACGCGATGCCCGAAGATGACGCAGTCGCCGGGGCAGTATTACAGTGCACATCTCCCCCTCCCCCTCATTTGTAATGCAAAGTACCAAACTCGCACCTTGCTCGTACGCGCTGTTAGCATGACAAACTATACATAGTACTACAATCCGCATGCAGATTTGTCATGCGAAAGCCCATTTTCTGCTGTTGCTTGTATTGCTGTTCATGCCATACACATGAGGGGGAGGGAGGGTTGTGCACTCTCATAGGCAGTTCATCGGTTTCAAAAACCACCTTTCCCCCTCGATGTTCATACTGTACATGTCGTCTTTGTACTTGTAGTAGTGCCCCGAAGCCTTGAAGAGACTCTCGTGCACCAAGTTTGGTGTGATCACCTCCTGAAACCCGCGAATGGCGTACTCCCGCTGCATGAAGCTCACCAACTTGTTGTAGATCCGGGCGCCGTGCGGCATCCAGAAGCAGGACCCGGCGGAATAGTCGGAGAAAAACCAGAGCTCCTGCTTCCGTATCCTGTGTAAACCTATCGCACTTGTACTAATTGCAAATATGCATTACAAATCTCCTTTCTAAGGTAACACAGCATTACAAATTCCACTCTTCTTCTTGCCAAGATTTGTGATGCAAATTATACTAGTACGATACTTTTGCAGTTCATATTCCGCCCGATTTCTCGGTGGTCGCGCTTGGCGGCTTCTTCCAGCATCAGTTTGTGCTGCTTCAACTCCTTGTCGGAGGGGAAAGAAACACCGTAAATGCGCTGGAGGGAGTCGTTCTTGTCTTTCCCCAACCTAGGTGGAAGTGGTGAATCGTGCTTCTGGTTTTATCTTTCACGCCAAGTGTTGAAAGTGCAGGTCGTACACGTACACAATCACAAGGCATTGTATCATGGAATCACTATTTTTACCAGGAACAGTAGAAAATCAGCGTCAGTCGCATGCAAAATAGAAGATTATCAGTACCAGTAGCTCGCGCTGTTTTTGTGGATCCAGAAGGACTTGCATCTACCCGTGGACGGCAAGTGCGGCCCGCGGCACAAATCGACTAGCGGCCCGCAGCGGTAGCAGCTGGTCATGGATCCATCCGGGACTTTGTTCGTGATCAACTGCACCTTGAACGGGTTGTCCGCGAACATTTCCAGAGCGTCCTCCTTGCTTAAGGCGACCCGCTCAAACGGCTGGCTCTCCTTCACGATTTCCTGGCAGCGCTTCTCTAATTTCGGCAAGTCTTCCGTCGTGGAGATTTTCTTCTCGCCGAAAAAGCCGTCGTAGTAAAACCCACGCTCCAAGGGTGGCCCGATGGTCAAGTGCGCCCCAAATTCGACCTCAATGGCTTCTCCCAAGACGTGAGCGGAACTATGCCAAAACACGTTGGAGGCAAGCTTGTCCTCAAATTTCAAAAGGTGGAGAGTACCTATAGAACAAAATTTAGTGATGCTGGCAAAGAACATTCCGCACCTGCAAATTGTTGAAATTCAAATTGTCATGCTCCAGAAGCATGATGAACAGCAACGGGCGGTCGCGCCTCAAGCTACCAATGGCAAAGAGCTGCAGAAGTCATCCACTACACAAAAAGAACCACCGGCGTACAATTCCCCTCCAGTGGCCGGCTGATGTCCCACAGAACAAATTTGTCCTCCTTCGCGTCTTCGTCATCAGATCCGTCAGCATCGGAGTCCGGCTCTTCATCCGCGGCGACGCATTGCGTTAAAGAGGCGATGGGCTCGGTGTAGTAGACCTTATAATATAGGTTTGTTGACAACTACGAACCATCCTTCTCATGCGCAATAGTACGCAACAGAGTTGTGCTTGGTCATTGTCATGCACAGACCATACAAGAGCTGCACGAACTATCCAATTCTACTACCTTCGCCACCACAATGTCCCCGGCTAGTTTCTTGGAAATCCCCTCTGCAATCATTAAAGGAGTGGTTTCGAAGCTCGTTCCCTGCACCTGCTTCCCGTCCGGCAGGGTGATGGTGATTTGCTTTTTCGGAATAGCGGCAACAGCCTTTTCGTGTTTGGCCTTCACCTTTTCCCACACCTGCAACCTCTTCTTCAAGTAGTCCGCGTTCTGGTCGCATTGGAACTCCTTTGGGTTTGGGAAAAGCTTGGAAGAAGCAATCTGCGGGCCGTCGCCCGCGACAAGACGCCGGGCCTGCTGCGTCGAGGCCATGGCTCGCTGGGGGAATGAGTGTTGGAGGAGGAAGGGCTTGGGCGAACGCAATTGGAAAAAACGAAAAATCGTCGTAGGTAGTGATCGCAATTGTATGAAATGTGAAACACAAACGAGATGACTGCTCAAGCGCAAAGTGGAAGTCTGTGCAACACTAGTGTAGTAATGCCTAGATCTGAATTGGCCGGATGTCAGAGTACCAAAAAAGTCAACACGCCGACATGGACAGTTCTTTACTCATAATATAGTGAGTCGACTCGTATGAAAGAAGATGCGTACGTAGGGGTAATTTAATGCGTCATTATTCATATTCCTCCACAACAAGAATAACACAACGCGGTGTAAAGTTCAAGCACCAAACTGGTGCCTCCACTGGTGATATCTCAATAATCATGTTTCATGCGCTTCATTGAAGTGCACGAAAATAGGTGGAGGATCCTTTTCTTCTGCACGAAGAGCCAGCTGACACACTTTGTCTGGTCACGAGGAAAATAATGAACTTGCAAAATAACAAAAGGTAGAGCACTAGTCCAAGTTCTTATGATGTGAGTGAACGATCGAAAATCAAATAATCGGCGAACACGAAACATGCAAAACGGACCAAAGACACTGACCAGCCGGAGCTCTTCCATCCATCTCACCGCCCATGGCTGACGCCATTGCCCCCACCTGTCGGGCCTCACGAATACAGCTCGATCGGGGACCTTGGGCGGCGCACGCAGCCCCGATCCCACCCGGCCCGAGGGAGCGAGCCATGGATACGGGCGGCGGGGGCGCCCTTTAACCAATGTGCGGAAGAGCCATGCCCCAACCCCCAGTCCCCGCGGGCGCCACCCGGGCGAGCGGAATCATGCATGTGCGACCGGGGGGCGCGAGGGCGGGGGGCGGGCCGGCGGACACGCCGCGGGGCGCGGCGCAGCCAATAAATCGCCAACCCTGCGAGTGCAGAACTATGAAGCTAGCGCGCGGGCGGGCCAGCAAGGCCAGCGGAGAGAGACCGGCCCCCGCCCCCGGGCAGGCCACAGACAGGGCCCATGATGTGGGGGCGGGCGGGGGAGCCCGAGGCAAGGCCCGAGCTGGCCCAGCAAAACGCTGCAAAATCCTACCGCGCAACTGCGCACGTCCCGGCCGCGGGCGAGGCTCGCACGGCGGTCCGCGAGCAAGTGGGCCCCATGGCCGGCGTTGTTCGGAACCGCCTCGGGCGAAGTGTCCTGGATTTCGGCGGGAATGCCGGCGATACGCGGGCAAAGGAACACTGGCTGGATCTGGCGGCCAGGCGCGCCCGCGGCTCCGGGCGGCAGCCCCCCGGCATACATTGACGACGGACAGACAGAAACGCTCGGCGCACACTCAGGCGGCGCGGGCCGGCAAGCAGGAAAGTCGGAGACACTGCGGGGGGCTGCGCGGATGCCTCTCTCTCGGCGTTTGGTGTAGAGGTCTCGGCCCTCCGTTCCCCTCCGCAGGAGTTCCGCGCTGGCGCCGAAGCTCCGCCGGCAATACTGCGCTGCATTCATGAGAGGCGCGCCAACTGCCTGCGCGCCGCCGCTTTGCGCGTCGGCCTGGCCGGCGCGTTAGCTTGCGCGCAAGCCGGCATGCGCCCACGGAACGCGGAGAGCAAAGCTCTTCTGGCCAAAATTTCCCGGACGTGTGGCGAGAGACAACCCACCAACCCCCGCTCGCAGGCGGCGCCGGTAGCTCTGCGGCGGAAAAGCGGGGCGCTGTTCTCTTGCGCGAGATGTAAGCGAAGAGAAAAAAACCCAATCTGGACCACGACGGGGCACGCTGTTGCTCTTAAAAACTTCCTGAACACTGGAAACAAATGCTCTTCCGGGCGGGCCGCGGGCTGCGACAAAAGTCGCACTGCTCGCAGGCGAAGTCTTCTATTGTATTCATCGTGCTCTTCGTTTCATTCCTTCTCTTCGAAAATTGACGAGAAAAGTATAGAAGTTTTTGTGAGCCATAGTCATTTTCGGCCTCCCTCGAAGTGCACAACCTGCGAGGACCGACGAGGACTCAGCCAAAGGCTCTAATTCAAGTGCTGTCTTCATCAAAATCAAAACCACTTTCGCGCGAGGACTGTCAAATCTGACACAAACTCCTCCTTCAACTCCCCCGCACCCTCGCAAACCAGCTCCGCAGCCGCCCATTCCCGTCGTATTTTTCCTTGATCTTCTTGTAATGCTCCCCGTTGTACTTCTGGTAAAACTCTTCTTCCGTGTAGTAGCACGTGGAATACAGCGTTTTGATCGCCGCGTTTTCGTCGCAGATCGCCTCCAGCCCTCTGTTCACGTTCCCCGCTTGGTTCCCGCCCAGGGTCGTACATCTCTCCTTGGGTCTCGTGGTCGTATCTTCCAGCGCGTCCCAGAACCCAAAGTTGATGTACAGCTTATTCTCATCCATCGGCATCAAGGGCGCACTGGTCCCTCGCACCGGACATAGCCAGATCGGCACCGTGTCGGGCCGGGTTGTTCTCTTGATTTGCTGCTGCTGGTGGAAGGGGAACAGCGGGCGTGGCGGGTTTTTGAGAGGAGTCGTAGAACAAGTCGTAGTAGAAGTCGACTCCTTCATAATTTTCCTCTCGCGCATCATGTTGGCACCACTTGTTGCCGGCTTGTTTTCATCATCTTCAACATCCGCAGCCAGCAGTGTCTGCCCTGATTCAATAACATTCGGTGTAGAAGAAGTTGCTGTAGTGCCTCCGATTATTTCCAGTTTGCATGGCAAATCCGTAGTCGTGGTTTCCGCAACGTTGTAATCCGAGTTCAGTTATCAAATGCAAAAATGCCTGGGTCTGGCAGGATGCAAGGTTTGTCATGCACGTTTTGCATGATTACTGACGTCTGTGATGCATGCCCTAGCATCACCGATTTTGCGAGGGCTTCCTGATGCCTATACCGCATGAGAAATGCCCTCTCGCCATGGCAAAAACTGGACCTCTTTTGCTGTTCATGCAATACAGATTTTCGTAGCATGCAAATGCAGCATCACAAGTTACATCCTTCCAGACCCAGACATTTTTGCAATCCATATCAGTTTGATTTTTCCGAACAAATCCGACCGGACGATCCGGCAGTGCTCACGGAGCCAGTTATGCAATACAAATTTCCGGTACATTTACAACATGCATCACAAATTTCACCAATTTGGAGCGTAAAACTTGTCATGCTAGACTAGGATCGAAATCAAGTTTTGTCATGCAGAGACCGCATGTGTACGTGTACGGCGAATTTACTGTGGATACCAGTGAGCAGAATTTTCCACCGGAACCTCAATGTCTTGGATCACCAGCTCCTGGTTCTCCTGCATCGCAAGAAAAAACTGCTGCGCTGTGCACTTGTGATGCAGAAAATGGAGCACAGAACTATTTGTCTTGCTACACCTCCAAGGCATGGGATATTCAGGCGCGTTTTCCCTTGGGAAGCGCGCATGTCAAATTTGCAGTGTCATGTGTAAAAAACTTGTAATGCAGATCTTGCAAAATCATCACAGTGAAGCAGTTTTTTCGTGGGATATCCTGCGCTTTCGGGAAGATTTTCGCGAGGAGACGGGTGAACTTGTCGTTGAAAACTTTGTACATATCAGATCGAAGGAGGCGCGGGCCGCAGAGGTACCTGATAATTTTGGACGATTTTTACGATTTTTTCTGCACAAAACTTGTCATGATGCAGCGTTTAGTCTGAGTCGAGAGTTAGTTTGCCAGCCGAAAAGGCGCAAAAGAGCCATACAACATCAAGACAAGACTACTAACCTCTATACCGAATGAATTGAAATTGCAGCCCCGGGAAAATTTGTGTGCACCAAAACCAATCCGCGTCCCACCGCCAAATGTAGTCTTCCACCGTAAGCAAATCAGTCGTTACGATGCTCGGCGGGTTGCCAGTTTTCGGATCCGTTTTCGGGAACAGGGACTTGTAGAACGACTTTCCGCTTCTCCAGGAGTAGTCCGATAAGGCTAAACTTCCGCACTGCTCCGGACGATCGACAAACCGCGCTTCGATGATGACCCCACCCGTCGTGGATAACGCGACGCAGTCGACGAAGTCGCTCTTCTCCAAACTTTTCCCGGTCGAGGCGATTTCCAGGGCTTTTACCAGATTGTCCGCGCCAGAAACCCAGGTTTTCGTCAAACGAACATACGGCTTGACTTTCTGCACGCGCATCTTCAGTTTGAGAATGTAACCGAAGGACCCGAGGGAATTCGGCAGGGCGGCGAAAAGGTCCCTGTATTCGTTGTCCTTCGTAACGGTTACTACCCGAGCTCCTGATAAACCACTACCACGACTACCACCAGCTCCAGTTTTCTTCTCCTCGTTCTCCTCCTCCTCCTCGTTGTCGAAAGGCAACAGAATATCAGCTGCGACGAGCCCCTATGCTGTGCAAAAGTATCGCATTCGTATAAATGCAAGTCTTGCATTACAAATCTTTTTCTTAAGGCAAATCGGCATTACAAATTTTATTTCTCATGCTGAGAAAATTTGTAATGCATTTATACGAGTACGATACTTTTGCAGTTCATAGTCCCTCGTGGAAGAAGCCGTGCTTGAAGGAACTGGATTCCACCCCAATTCCGACAATCGCCCCGCCGACCGTGATGGATCGGAGTTCGGGGACGACTAGCGGCATGTAGCCTTTTTCTAGTAGGACAGACACAAAAGTTTCGAACGTCGTGCTGGCTTCCACCTCAATTGTAGCGTGGTAGGGAGAATAAAAGGAGTTGGGGTCTTCTTCGCCGCTGTTCCTGCTGTCTTCCGATACAACTGGATCCAAAGTTTCGTCAATCACGTGGCAGAAGCTAGACAAATCCAACTTTCCCTCCTTGCTTGCCCGCGTGTCGATCTGGTCGTGGCGGAACGTGTTGCTTGCGGTCTGTTTGAACATCCGGAATTTCCCGCTTTTGTCTCGACAAATTTCCTTCGCCACTACTTCCACCTGCTTTTTCCTCCGCTCGTACGACTCTTTCGTGGTCGACATCTGGTCCCGAAGTAAGTTCCCGGTCTGCTGGTCCCGTTTCCCAATGTCGTCCGGGCTGATATAGTAAAACCGGAGGTAGAACCCGAGGAGGAAAACAGCGGTGATGAAGGAGCCGACGAACCGGGTAACGACGGGGAAATACCCGGTGGGGTCGAAGTGGATGTTTCTGTAGATGTAGAAACTGTTCACGACAATCATTGTCACACCCGTGGCAAACAATTTGTCGTAAACGACAATGGGGAAAATCGGGAAGACCATCTTTGTTCTTTGGGGGATTTTTTTATACTCTTTGCGATATTTATGAAAGCGGTAATGGAGGAAAAAATGCTAGTGTACAGAACAAGCTGTAACTGACCCAGAGGCAGATGAACCGCTACTCAGCTATGATGTTGACCAAAATTTATTTTGCTTTTCGTACTACTTCGCCGCTTCTAGTCGGAAAAAAAGCTCTACTTTAACGTCTGGACTCAAAACTCAAAAGGGAAAAAAGTTAATGGCACAACAGACAGCACTATCAGCAGTCATTCTCAAAGACAAAAAACTACACTCGGAGCGGTGGATATGCTCTGCGTGTCTGTGCTGGTGGTCCTTGTGGTACATTCAGAGCATCCGTGTCCGAAAATGTCGGTCGTCGGTGAAGGTGGAGCAGAAGAATTTAGGAAAAGGAATACACGACTCGGCATTATATCTTCAGGCTTTATCTCATCCAGACTGAAATTGCAGCACTTCTTGGGGATCTTCCGACTTCTTATGACCGTCGTTGCTGCAGGTCTTGCCGTGTATGTTGGATCATGATCGTTTTCTTCTTGCAATTTCCGGGTTTACTTGGTTGAAAGATTGAAACGTAGAGCTCCACGGCACAAAGCCAAGTACAAGCGCCAAGCAGTGATCTTCTTCCACATAACTAATTATTTGCCTTAGAGGAACAGCCGTGCTAGCCCAGAAAAAAGTCAACACAACTTGAGGTGCGAGATGAACAATTGCGCTTGTTGCCGAAAACAAAAAATCTTCCCTCCATGAAGATGTCGGTATTTCGGTTTCGTTTTTGTCGCTGAAATTTCATTAGATGTGAAACGGGGTCGATGAAGCGAGCCGGGGCTAATATAATCGTCGACGCGCCATCTTCATCTATGCATTTAATGATGTAAGAACCGTATAAAGATTCATCTTCCTCTACTTGATACGTCGCCAGAGTTGTGCGGTTGTACTAGTTTTTCTCTCGCTTGTTGTATGATCCTCGCTTAGTCAACAGCATTGTGTAGCTGCTCTCTGCTGCTCTTTAGCTTGGAAGCAAAAACTACAGCAAAACATCAAAATCACCCTGTTTTCTACCCCCAAAAATCGGCGCGTGTAACAAGTCCTTGGTTGCACACTCGGGCGGCCAATCGTCGTAGCAGTAGTTGTGGTGAAGAAAAGTCCCTTTTTTCTTCGGAAGATTTGTAACGACGGGGCGCGGGTTGGAGCGGCGGGCGTGCGAACTACCGGATACAATCGGCAGAGGTGGCATGTGCGTAGTGTAGTCCTCCTCGCAAGTGAAGATCACAAGAGCAGGGCGGCTTGCTTGCTATGCATATATCATGCTGCGACGTCGATGATCTTCTGATGTCTTTATTCCTCATCCTTCACTAGATCTCCTTCATCCGTTCTCCCACCGTTTTCTGCCCGACGTCGTGTGGTCCACCTTCCCCGCCGACCGCACCGCTCACAGCTCCGGCCCCAGACGACTCCCCGCCCGCTGCTTTCGCCGCTGCAAAATTCTGCTGCTGCTGCTGCTGCTGTCCCGTGACGCCACCAGTACTCGTTCCACCTCCCGCTGCGTTTGACGTCGTTTCCTGCGGCAGTTCCACGTGGATCAAGTCGTTCGCTGCGAGGATTTCCAGCACATTATCCTGTGCAAAAGTATCGCACTCGCATTGCAGTCATGCATTACAAATTTTTTTCTTAAGGTAAATCCGCATTACAAATTCAATTTCTCATGCTGGGGAAATTTGTGATGCATTTATACGAGTACGATACTTTTGCAATGCGTACACATTCCCGGCGGTCAACGCAACCTGATCCGTGCCGGCGGTGAGCTCTATTTCCCTGATTTCTCCGTCTGGCATACGCACCCGGAGGACGGGCTGCTTCGTGTTAGTGTTGCTGGTAGTACTACTTGTACCACTTGAAGAAGATGATGTTGATGTCGTTGTTGCACCAGATGATGAAGCTCCACCTGCTCCCGATCCTGTAGTTGCCCCGCTAGTACTTGTAGTTCCTCCACCTCCCGCAGCACTTGCACCCGCCGCTGCGTTCTTCTTGTTCACTGCTTGGGTAATGACCTCGGAACTCAAAAAGACCTCGCCCTTGTCCCGCATGAAGTCCTCCACATTCTGCTTCTGGTCTCCGAACCAATTCAAGTTATCGGCGATCAAATGCCGATTCTTGCAGTTCGAGCAGGTGACGATGACGATCCCGTTGTGGTACGAGTTTTTGGAGATTTTCTTCGCCTCATATCGCACAGAAAAAAGCAGGCAGGTCAGATTTGTAATGCAAAAATAGATAGACTAAAAAAAATGGATTGCGTGTCCTAAATAGCATGCTGTGGGGTTGCCCATGACACATTTTTCTGCGTATTCATTTTTGCATTACAAATCTGCCCTGCCTGCTTTTTTCTGTGGGATACCTCGCGGTGTTTGCACACGTCGCAGGTGTAGGCCAGGATGTACGCTGCGTTCTCCTTCGTGCCGGGAAGGGTGAAGCCTGATTTATTGTGGTGTGTGGATTTGATAGAGGAAAATTCTTGTTCATGTCTCGGTTGTTCTCGTTTTTCGCAGGCGTTCAACATGCATTCGCATACTAGAGAAAAGTGTGGTCATGAAATTGAAATTCACAGGAGACAGATCTGGTCCAAGAATCGTTCAACATTCATTCGGAGACGTTGAGTGAGGGTTCTTCTTCTCTGACAATGCCGTTCTATCTAAACTACTTCAAATTCTACCTGCACTGTTCGCGGCGGAGGAACTGCTGGAAGACGATGGGCTCGACGTTGACGTAGAGAACTGCCTTATCCTGAGTAAAAACGTCCCCACACCAGAGTCAGGATGGGGATTTTGCAACACAAGCCTAGGAGTTTTGTGAGTCACGCATGACAAATTGCACTCCGCAGTGTAGTGCAGGTTAGCGAGTGCAGCCGCATCACAGATTCATCTGCCCATCCTGTTCACAGCATCACAAATTCCAAAACACGATTGGCAATGGCTCTCATGGGGATGCGCATTACAAGTCTTCCTGTCTTTGCAAATCTGCATTACAACTCTGGCGTGGGGACGTTTTTACTCAGGATATGCCTCAGGTCGTGCGCGCTCGTGTTCGCCCGGTAGAGAAAACCGTTGGAAGCACTGCTAGAAATTGTGCTACTGGTGCTAGCCGGTCCTGCAGTAGCTGTACCTCCTCCGCTCCTGTTCGTTTCCAGAACAATCCTGCTACACCTGCTTAGCCCCGCACCCATTAGCGGCTGCATCTGCCTGCTGGGAGCTACTGCAGCTGTTGCTCGTGCTGTAATTGGCAGCGCACGGGTACTAGACGAGATTGTCCGCGCAGGCTGGAGTTGCTGTGCCTGCCGCAGTGCCTGCCGCGAGCAGGTGGAGGTGATTCGCTGCGCGAGTTGCTGTGCCATGGTGCGTAGGGCTTGGAGCTTGTATATATGATTCGTGGTTTTATATATTTAACAAGGGCACTAAACTCGGGAGGAGTTGTAAAGACAGCTCTACTGGATGAAAATGAAATCTTTGCTTCTACGCAGAATCACGAATCATGAACAAAAATAGATCATGCAAGGCGGGAAAGAAGAAGCAGCTTCCAATGGCGAGAAGTGCAGCGCCTCTACCGATTTTGGAAAAGAACCAACTGTAGAATAGGGAGTGCCTGTGGTCAGGGGTCAAGAAATTTCATTTGTAGGGAGAGCATATACTCGTCTCGGGCACAAATTGTCCTCTCGTAGTACTTTGGCTGAAATCTTTCACGACGCGGTGAAAAAAACTATTTCTGCGAACTGTGCTGTATTCATCTCCTCGTTTTGGTTATATGCTTTTCAACATCTTCTCACAACTCGGGTCGTCTGTGTCTACTAGCAGTAGCGTTTTTGTTTGCGGAGAGCTCCTTTCTGATCTTCTTGTTTCTCTTTTCGTGGTAAGTCAGTGCCACGGCTGCAAACTTGAAGAATAAAGTCGTTGCAGATTCATTTTGCTTCTCTTCCGCTCGGAGTCACCTGGCGAAAGAGTCTTTCACGTCTGCTGGCTTGGTCCTAGCACTTTTAGAGGGGGCACGACAAATCGAAAAAGAAGATGATGAACACGCGTCAGCAATTATCTTCGTCGTGACGCGCAGCATTGAAGCTGAAAATGTCAATTGCAATGTCTATTCTACTCACTCAGTCAATTTGAGATGACATCACATCATAATCATTCATCAGAAACATAAAGACACTTATTTAGATTGTGCCCGAAAAAAAAAAACCATCTGCTGTTCTAGAATCTGATGTAGTAGAGACATGCTGGTGGCCCGCATACGCGTTGCCACATGAAGAAATTCTAGAAACCCATAACTCACGAAATAGCCAATTAAACGTCTCCAAGTACTAAAAGCTTTAGCACAAAACGCAGGATTGACGCGGAGGTTCTTGTGGTGGACAAAACAAAAGCCACCCGAGGATGATGACCATGGCGATGAATCCATCTAGGAACATCAAGCGAGGAACGAATGAATCCATATGAATGCCAACATGGCCGTAAGTATCCACTTCCAATATGAACTGCAAAAGTATCGTACTCGTATAAATGCATCACAAATTTCCTCAGCATAAGAGGTAGAATTTGTCATGCGGATTTACCTTCAGAAAAAAAATTGTAATGCAAGACTTGCATTCATACGAGTACGATACTTTTGCACAGGATATCCAAGAAATAGCAGCAACGCCCGTGGAGAAAATCTTCGTCCCACCTCGCCTTCCCCCAGCCGCCCGTGAAACGTCGCAAGTCCCAAATCGGCCCACTTTGCCCGCAAACACATCTCTATCCGCGTTTTCCAGAATGTTCGTCACAATCGTGCTTTCCGGAACAGATTTTCTCTCGTACATTTTGAGCCCTAAATCCCAGAGCATGGCCGTCGTGTCCAACGATCCCAAGTTCGGGTCGGTGTACACATCGTGCCCAATCTGCTTCAACGCGATTAGTTTGACGTAATTATTTCTCTGCAGCTCTTGGGAAGAAGTAGCTGTAGAACTGGTACTTTGCCCACTGGTTACCACAGTTGTCACTCTAATTCCTGGTTGGCAATTCTGCAACTCATACGTGGTTCTCACGGGCTTTGTGTTTTCTACAGGGGTGGAAGTTATCACGACGCCATTTGAAGATGTCCCGTCATTCCATTCCCCGCACTTGTTCAGTTTTCCCCACAGTTTCACGTTGTCGAAAGCATTTGGGGTGAACGTCGTTTGGGGATTCAAACGGTCCAACTCGCCATGGATTTGCAGGAATGGAGTGCTGTGGAACAGACTCGAAGTGAGTGTATTCGGCGGCACGTCAGACAATGAGTGAACGTGCTTGACGAGCTCCGCGTGATCCTCATAGGCAATCATGTTTCCCGCTTGACACGCGACGGCGGCGACCAGTTGCGAGTCTTCGAAGGCGAACCGCTGGGCCATCATGCACCCGTTACTGTACCCCGTGAGGTAAATTCGTTTTGGGTCGATTTTCGAGCTCCCTGAAACATTCGCCTGTGGCCGCTGCATCTCGTAGATTTGCTTCACCATCTTCCGAATGAAACCCATGTCGTCAATGTGGGCGGTTTTTGAGACAGAATCGGGTCCCAAACACGCACTCCCTGCGGCGGACCAAGTAGGCATCTGGTTCACAGCCGTCGCCTGCGGAAACGCGACCAGGAGATAAAAATTGCCGGTATTTATTGGTGTCAAAAGGTTGTCCGCAATGGTCTTCCACCCACTTGTCTTCGCATGGTCGCTCGCGCAGCCCCTATGAATTGCAAAAATGTCTGGGTCTGGAAGATTCCAACTTGTCATGGTAAATCTGAAGCATGAGAAAATCTGTGTTGCATGAGTGCCAAAAGCCGTACACTTTTGACCAAGTTGGAGGGGAGTTTCTCATGCAGGATAGGCATGGCAGAGACCTCGCCGAGTCTGTCATGCTAGGCCCCGCATTCCAGACCTCATGGGTGGGTCATGGAAAATCTGCATGACAAGTCTACACTTTTCCAGACCCAGACATTTTTACATTTGATAACCCCCAAATCCGTGCATATCGATCACGAGCGCGGGGGGTTGCATGGTGCTTTGCACCTTGTTCGCAGACGGGTCATACAGGTAGTAACACCTCTGCCCGCGCTGGTGGGTCACACAGGCATACGTCACGATTGGCGCAGTTCCCCAGGCTTGCAAAGCGGCCGGGTCCGCGCACGCGTTTGACTTGTCCGGCGGTTTGTTATTCGTGGCTGAAGAGGTAGAGGTCGCTGTGCTGCCCGTGTTGCTGTTAGAGGTCGACGACCACGCTCCTGCTGTACTACCAGACCCTGTTGTTGAAGAGCTAGTACCACTGTTAGACCCTGTTGTGCCGGTCCCTGTATTTGATGCGGATGTTGCCCCAGTAGAAGTTCCACCTGTACTTGTCGTAGTTTTACCAGTGTCTTTGTTCTCGTAGTCCTTGTCTCCTGTCGCACTAGACGCTGAAGAACTGGTTCCACTAGTGCTATCCTTGCTCCCACTACTACTGCTCACTGTTCCCACCGGACACCCAACCGAAGTCCATTTCCCAGATATAGAATTCCAAATTTCATCCCGCAAACGACATACAAAATGCATGGCAAATTTCGCCAACTTACAGTGTACCGGTTGTCATGCTGAAAAAGATTCATCGACATCATGCAGAAATAACCGAAGTAGCAGCTGTATGTGGAATACGGGAAATTTCCCATGCATACCAGCGCTGTCCGTGCACCAGGTTTGTCCCGTGCTGGTGTTTACCCAGTTCCCATTACTGTCGTAGGCCCATTATGCAGTGCAAAAGTTATCGTACTCGTATAAATTATGCATTACAAATAAATTTCCTCAGCATTACAAATCAAATTTGTAATCAATGCTGATTTACCTTTAAGAAAAAGATTTGTAATGCATAAATGCAATTACTACGAGTACGCTACTTTTGCAGCCAGTGCATACCCAGCCGCCAGTGTCCTTGTTGTCGTCCTTGTTCTGCGCTCTGATTCGGAAGATTTTCACGTGGGGGTCGTGGCTCATGGAAAAAAAGGTCGCAACGGTCGCGAAGAAGAGTTTTGTCCGGGTGGTGCAGACGCGCCCTTGATGTTGCCGAACGGTAGTTCCTGACAACGCCATCTTTGTTCTGTGTCGGCTTTGCGGCAGAAAGTTACTTAAACTTGCTCAAACAGAGCACGCGACGAGGTGGGCGTAAATCATGGGAAGCCACATCTGTGTGGAGGGGTTCTTTTCGGTTTATTGATCTGATTTTCAGCGGTCAGAAGCGACTACTGATTCTTGCTCTCTGATCGAAGTAGAATGCGTGCAGTAAGAGCAGGACAAATTTTTGCATTGGTGTCGCCAACAAGAAGTTCGATGGACATCAAACGATGCCTGCAGATTCTGTGGTAAGGAATGAGGATACGCTCTTGACTTGCTTGTAATGCTAATGCCTTGCAATACGCACGGCGTGGTGTGATCATGGATCCTTCACGACTTATGGGCAGGCGCGAGGAGGACGATCGTAACGTTATTCAATAATATGTGGGTCCTGGTCTACCGATGGAATTGAAAACATGAAATTCGAATTCGTTATGACCACCGATGAAAAACAACAAAACACGACTTCTGAGTCATTGCAAATGTGAAAAACAATATAATTTTCGGGCCAAACCGAAAGTAGCCTCAGCTTTTACCACAATAAACACATACTACACAGGAGATGATGCACGATATTACCGATCAAGATAAAGCAGCGAAGCCACCTTTTTTGTCCAACCCTGTCATTGCCGTCTGAACACGACTATATGATGAAGATATACTGGAAGGGACGATATCCAGTTCTGGCGGAGTTCTTTATCCTCGGTTTGTTTTTGTTGCACCTCTCGTTCTTTTATCAATGCTTTCTCGCTATCGTTGCTCAATCAGAAAGCTCTCATTGTACTTCTTCAGTGGTGACACTATAATTCTTTGGCCTTCTGAGTGGGATTTGTTTTTCTGGGACTAGCTGCTCGTAGAGCAGAAAACTCGTCCGCACAGGTCCTCATCTTCGCGACCCATCAGAAGTAACGTATCACTGCCCCTGCTTTTTCTTTTCCGCCAACACAAATTTCCTGAATTCATGAATGTCGCCGTCGAATTTTGTCGCCGTGTTGTCGTGCACATGCCAAACTTATGCGAGTGCAAAACTCCCTCGCCTCCCCCTCATTTGTCATGCAAAATACCAAACTCACACCTTGCTCGTAAGCACTGTTAGCATGACAAATTTTGGAACCTCAAAGAGTACTACGACCCGCGCGCAGATTTGTAGACATGCGGAAGTCACATTTCTGCTGTTGCTTGTATTGCTGTTCATGCCATACAAATGAGGGGGAGGGGGAGTTGTACACTTTCATAAAATTTCGTCGCACACCGCGTTGATAAAGTGGGAGTCGTGGCTCACCATGACTAGCCCGCCTTTGAAAGCAGTCAAGGCAGCAATTAGGGCTTGGATGGCGTCTGTTTTAGTTTTTTTAGCATTTTTAATTCCTTCGGTGCGCGAGCTAGTTCATTGTATGATCATTGTTCTAGTGCGGCCTCGCTTCCATGCTTGCTTGGCATGGAAATGGAAATGAGGCTGTCGGCAATTTTCAGGACACAGTCGTGTAGCTAGGTGAGCATGCACTACAACAGCAAGTCGTCCGTGAAGGTTTTCCAGCATGACAAAATCATCTGTATAAACTGCACAGCATGACAAAATGAATCGTCTGTACCTAAATCCAAGTGATTTGTCGGCTCGTCCATGACCAGAATGTGTGGATTTGCGTACGCCAACAACGCGAGCGCCACTCGGGATTTCTGACCACCAGTATGCATGCTAAATTGGTTTTCCGCACGCGTACAAATGCGGTTTCTGCATGACAAAACTCGCCTTGCTCAATCCTTCTATTCAGCATGAAAAGTGGCACATTCTCAGTTGGCGATCATTAAACTTGTCATGCAATTACAGCAATTTGTACGTCGTGTACGGGAATCAATAAATTTGTATTGCATACCCGGAGAGCACATACAATGGCTCCACAGCGAGGCTCTGCATCACACCGAAACGCCCTAGCCAGTTGCGGGCGGCTTCCTCACCTGTTGAAAATTTTCATACCATCTGAAAAGACGAGTTGGAGAATTGAATAGAGTTTGGGTAGTACTGAATTTGAACAACGTTCCCACAGCCTACAAAAGTTCGTCGTGGTGATCCCTTAACTCAAGAGCAAGCGGGCACTAATTTCTTTTCGAACATAATTCAAACCAATTTCAAAAGTTTCAGACTTTCACACCCCTATGGGATGGGTGCTCACTATTTCTACCAACCTCAGAGCCTCTATCCGAGCGAGCGGCGCCAAATTTGGCACCGGGCGGCCAAGAGGCAGGCGCCATGCTCGTGAGCCCGAGGCAAACAAGCCTGCTGTGAACGGCGCGGAGGCGCGCGGTCTGCCCAAAGAAGCCCAACAATGTTCCTGTAGCTCTTCCTGTTGGAACCATCACGGCGCCACATTCAGGTGGGGGAAGATCGGCGCCAGTGGGCGGCCACGCCTGGTGCCACCACTATGTTGCGCCACCCTATAAGATAGAGCTTCGGACTTCATGCCGGCCTTTTGTGCCCCCAGGTCGCCAGCCGACAACTTCAAACGGGGATCGAGAATTTCAAATGGTGATCGAGATATTCAAACGGTGATCGAGATATTCAAACGGTGATCGAGATTTTCAAACGGCGATCGAGTCCCTGCCCCAATTTCAAACGGTGATCGAGATTCGGTCAGAAGTTGGTCCAAATTCGGTCCGTATATTAGAATCTGTGTCCAGACCGATTTTGGACCAACTTCTGACCGAATCTCGAGCACCATTTGAAATTGGGCCGCCGAGAGAAAAGTTGGCGCGGCCTCAAGTTAAAACCCTTACTGCAATAGGCGCGCCAAAATAAGGTGGGGATTACGGTGGGAAGTCATCTGTTGAATGGCAGCCGCGACGGAGATTTGGAAAAGAAATAGAAGCAGATGTGCAAGCTGGAAGCCGCCATAGGCTTCCGCGTCGGGGACAAAAAGCTCGACAAGGGCCGAATCATCTCGCGGCCAGGGGAGCACACATGACTTTGCGGCCCCTTAAAAAAGGCCGCAAACAATTGAACCCGAAGTGGATGACGGTTGGAAAGGAAGGCGAAATGGGCCACATGTGGCACCCTTGAGCCCCACCCAACGGAAACCTAGAACGCTGCCCATGAGTGGCTTCGAGCGGGCGCAAAAGCGTCGCCCTGAGTGTCCCATGCGGCCCGTGGTTTGCTTCTGTTAGAGAGGAAGACCCTCAATCCGAAACTTTTGAAATCGGTTGGAAATGCGTTATCTTTACTTTTAGCGCCGCCTGCTTCTGAGTTAAGTGATCCCGTTAAAATATCAAATATCACACCGCGATCTCTGTCCGCCACAGCGACAGCACCGCAACAAATAAACAAAAAAACAAAAATGTCTTCATAAATTATCACACCTTCGTTCATCGCCTTTGGGTATCTTTCCATTAGATTCTGGATGGAGTTTATCCAAGAAAAAAAGCGTGTAAGTGTAAACTTTTTTGCAGGAACAGCATCACAGATTTGGTTTCCATGACAGAGAAAACCTGTCATGCGTAGCTAGTACGCGAATACACGTATGAAAATAGCTTCTGATGCTTATCCAGCATGACAAGTGTAACTGTATTGCAACATCTGCAAGACAACGTTACACTTACACAGTTTTGTTCTTGCATAGAGTTCAGCGTCAGGTCCATCGATTCGACATGGTGCTGGGTGAAATACCCAATGCGCAGCCGGTTATATCCTGTGCAAAAGTATCGCACTCGTAGTACTCGCAATCATGCATTACAAATCTTTTTGCTAAGGCAAATCCGCATTACAAATTCAATTTGTAATGCTGAGCAAATTTGTAATGCAATTTCTACTAAGTACGATGCTTTTGCAGTTGATAGGTTGTGCCGTCGCACAATCCCAGCCTTCGGCTCGTGGTCGCCAATCAGCATTTTGAGCAAGGTATGGATTGTAAAAGTGTCTGGGTCTGGAAGATTGTAAGATTTGTCATGCATATTTCGGATCACGCAAATGGCGTCTGATGCAGGCAAAAGCAACACAGGTTCCGAGCGCGTCTCATGGTGCCTGTCCCGCATGAGAAACTTTCTACTTGCGTACCAAGAAATGGACGGCTTTTGGCGCTCATGCAACACAAATTTTTGTGTGTTCCAGAGTTTGCGTCACAAGTTCCAACTCTTCCAGACCCAGACATTTTTACATTTGATACAAGGTCGACTTTCCGCAGCCATTCTCGCCGACCAGCACGATCCGCGACTCCAGGTCGATATTCAGATTGATGTTGTTCAGGTGAAACGGCTATGAGCTGCAAAAGTATCGTACTCGTATAAATGCATTACAAATTCCCTCAGCATGAGAAATGAAATCTGTAATGCGGATTGACCTGAAGAAAAGAATTTGTGATGCATGATTGCAATACGAGTACGATACTTTTGCACAGGATAACGGCTTCTTGCTGACCTGCGACTCGGCGGACTCGTACTGAAAGCAGGCTTTATCAAATGTAAAAATGTCTGGGCCTGGAAGATTCTGAGATTTGTCATGCATGTTTTGCATGACCCAGGATGTCTGTAATGCACGACCGCGCATCACAGATTTTTCGGCCAGGGGGCTTCCTGATGCCTATTCCGCATGAGAAATACCCCCTCCACGTAGCAGGAACTGGACACCTGTTGCTGGTCATGCAATACAAATTCTTTTTGGAATCCAAACACAGCATCACAAGTTGCAACCTTCCAGAGGACCTAGACATACTTGCAATGCATAGGCTTCGTCCATTTGCAAAATCGGCGTGGGTATGCTGTGCAAAAGTATCGCACTCGTATAAATGCAGGTCTTGCATTACAAATTTCTTTGTCAAGGCAAATCAGCATTACAAATTTTCATTCTCATGCTGGGAAAATTTGCAATGCATTTATACGAGTACGATACTTTTGCAGTTCATAGTGGGCACCGGCTCCGGTTCGCCGAACATGAAAGACAAGGACGGGTCCTCGAGAATTTCGTCGAGCAAAGGTAACCGGTTCAGCGCCTTAATCCTTGACTGCACCATCGAGGCGCGTTTCGCGTTGCACCTAAACTTATCGATGAACTGCTGCATGTGCGCCGCTTCCCGCTCGTTCTTTTCGTGCTGCTTCTCGAGCAGCTTTTTGTTCTGCGCGTAGAGGGTCTCGAACGTGTCAAAGTCGCCGCGGTAGAATATCAAATGCAAAAATGTCTGGATCTGGAAACTTGTAATGCTGCGTTGGGAACATGGAATGCTCTGCAATGCACCACCAAGCATGAGAAATATCTGCGCTTCTTTGTGTTGCGTTTTTCGCATGACAAACTGCGTTTTAGCATGACAGGCAAAAGGGTCTCTTCTTGGACACGCATCACAAACTTTTTGGTCATGCCTGACAAGCATGACAAATCTCGCAATCTTCCAGACCTAGACATTTTTGCAGTTCGTATAGAAAAAGAGCTTCTGAAACTGCAGATGCGTGATGTCCGTGCAGACCTGGTGGACGAGTTTTGGAAAATAGAATTACGTCATTATCTACAACTGGATTTTCAAGCAGCTGCACTATATTCTCGCTCAAACTCTACGTTTTGTTGTAGTAAGTTCCGATGCTGATTATTATATATTTCGGCTGCGTTTTCATGAAGGATTTTAAGTATGCTTTATGCAAGATGAAGATGAACAACTGATGTCAACATGCTTTATGCAAGATTTGATGCCGTGCCCGGGCACGGAAAGAAAGAAAGAAAGATGTCAACATGCATTACTGCCATAAAAGAGCTTTATACCTCGTTCAACGTGTCCCTCTATCCTGTGCAAAACAAAGTATCGTACAAATTTCCTCTTCAGCATGTGAAATAAAATTTGTAATGCTGATTTACCTAAAGCAGAAGATTTGTAATGCATGATTGCATAAAAGAGCTTTATACCTCGTTCAACGTGTCCCTCGCGTGACTGACCATGATGATCGTCTGCGGATAGTCCTTCAGAAAATCCTCCAGCCACGCGACCGCGTGCACGTCCAGGTGGTTTGTCGGTTCGTCCAGTAGCAGGATGTCCGGCTCGGCGAACAAAGCTCTGGCCAAGGCGACCCTGGCGCGCCAACCACCGGAGAGGTTGGAGGTTCCCTGGTGCTGTCGCGCTTCGTCGAAACCCAGACCTGATTTTTGTGTTTGACCGTGAACGGTGGCTAGGGAACAAGTTCACACCAGAAATAGAGATTCGTAGTGCAGCATTACAGCATGAGATGAAAGAGAAAAAAATCATCTTCATATTCTATACCACTCAAGATCCTTCCTGCGATGTGCGGCGCGGCGTCTCCGTCAATTTCCGCCCATCTTTCCTGGTATTCCACGAGCAAATTTGCGTCTTTATCCCCGATTTTGTCCCCTAACTCCTCCAATTTCCTAATCTTTGCCTCCAAATCACACCGCTCCGTGTCCACCGCTAGCACGTGCCACAAGGCCGAATCCGAGGTCGCGAGGTGGTCGATTTCCTGTTCTACCGTCACGATATGGACATGTTTCGGGATTTTCGGGTGGTCCTTTTTTGCCAGCGTCGCGAGCAGACAGGTCTTACCCGTACCGTTGCGGCCGTGGAGACCGTACTTTCGGCCGATAACAACTTTCAACGTTGTGTCCTCGATCAGCTCTTTCCCCCCGATCGTGACGCCGAATTTGTCGATAATCAAATCCGTCACCTTCCCGATCGCGTTCCCTGTCCGATGGAGTCGCTGCGGTGCCGGAGGTTTGAGCTTCGACTTCATCCACTGTTGCATGCGGTGCATCACCGCCGCTTTTTCCTTTGTGTTTTGCGTCCGCCGCTCCTTTACCAGGTCGGAAATCGCCACCACCTCGTTGCTATACATTGCAAAAGTCTCGCACTCGTAGTACTTCTATTCTAATTATCGCAGTCATGCATCACAAGTCTGCTTCTCCTGGAGGTGAATCAACATTCGAAACTCCTTTTCTCATGCTGAGGAAATTTCTCATGCGATTTTTTTTTTATACTAAGAACGATGCAACTTTTGCAATTCATAGTTGTAGTTCGCCTTTTTCTCGCCCAAACCCATAAAGGCATCCTGGAACCCGACGGCGTTCTCGTGTCCGGTCTGGAGCATCTCGCCGAGGAGCTTCGGCGCGTTGTTGGCCTTGGTGTTCTGCGCCGCACCTCCTGCGCTTGGCGACGACCCGCCCTGCTGCAAGTTTTTATTCTTCGTAGTGGTAGTGATATTTGTGCTGCTCGGCGGATGGATCAGGAGGAGGATGTCCTTGCAGTTCTGCTTCGCGGTACCGCCATACTCTTCGCTTGATTCGAGAAAGTCCGCGAGAAGGTCCCAAAGCGTGTCGAAATCTGTCGGGTTTTCCTCTTTTATCATTTCGGCAATGTACTCTTTTTCGTCCAAGTCTGGGACGATTTGGTCCAGCGCCTCCATCGGGGAGACGGGCTTGGTGGGTGGCGGGGGGGCGACCATTTTTGTTTTTTGTCGTTAGGGTAGTGAAGGTAGTTGAGGCTACGCTGACTGGATAAAAACTTGGCCCCTTTTGAAGTCGAAATGTGATGTTGTTACGAAGCTATTGTGCTGTCACAGAGTGCCGCCTGACGCGAGAAAGATACTCAGAAGAATCAGCGACCATCAACATCTTCAATAATAAAGACCAATTCGTTTCGTCGATTTTTCTAAAGACCTAGTCTCTTCCAACAGAAAATGGCACCAGCGACCACATCCGTATCCAAAAATCAATTGTGTGCTCGCTTCTTTAGGCGAGCGAGTGACTGTTGTACGTGCTAATTGAGTTCCTGAGAGTAAGTGGCTAGCACACTGTGTCTCAACAATATGCTACCAGTACTTGACCAAAAAACATCCGTTTTGATGTCGAACAGCCAAGACTGGGGAGTCGCCGCGGAAAAGCATCACCGGAGTGCTACCAGTCCTTGGCTTCAGGTTGGACTTTCACTACCGCCTCATCCGTGATAATCCTACCAGCCTCCACACAGCCACGAGGTCCAAAACAAGCCGCCTCTGCTTGCCCTTCCTCGCGTCCAACAGGTGCCTCAAAGCTGGCAGGTCCTAAGAGAGCCTCCTCTGCTCTCCCTTCCTGTCAACACCGCCGAAGCCGAGGCTTGAGCGATGGCACGCAAACGCCACCAGGGGACACTGGAAAACACGAAGTTACGCCCAGCATCGCCTAGTTGCCTTGCCCCTAAACCCTTCCCTTAACCCTTTACATCCTTTTGTGCTCATCCTTTCGGATTTGTCGCTGAGCTTTCTTTACTTTATTTTGCGATCTTTATATTTTCTTATTTTTTTTTGCCTTTGAAAAACGTGATCTATCGATCTTTCCTGGGACCAAAAACGTACTGTCGGATCTGGTGTAGTCAGTTTCTTGTTGGAGACACCGCGGGGAGCTGTTTGCTGCTATGATCCTTTTCATGCTTTGAACACCTTCTTCACGATAGTCCGCTTCTGGCTATTGGCCTCCTGCGTGTAGTAGCTGTAGATCAAGAGAGCGCCAACACAAAAAAAGCTTTGAACTTGCTGTAGATGATCATGTTATTGCTCGTCATTGCATTGTGCGCACACACAAAATACGTGGATCTTCGGGCTTTTTACATTTCTACATATGAGCTTCTTCTTTCGCATCAGTCGAGGTGGACGAACCAGATCTCATCAGTCTCTCACTTGAGGCCTGGCAGAATCCGAACTTATGAACTTGATATAGAGTGGTCTGCGGAACAGAGACACAAACAGAATGAATTTCGCGCAGACGATACTGCATCGATTTCTTTGCTGTGGCTCCGTACAAGTAGCACCAATACAATACATTCAAGAGTCACTGCTGTTCATATCCAATCTGGGTTTGCTTTTGCCCTCTTCACTGACCACGGTGCTGTGGTCTATCCGTTTGCGATTCGGTGCAAGAACATCTTTCACATTTATATATACGAAACAAATACAACAGTCGCCTACGTGTAAGGAAATGCTATCAACAAATACAAGCTCATATCTGTAAATCATAAACAAGTCGAGCAACTGGCAACCTCGTCATTATCAGTTTTTTCATTATCACTATATATGAAACAACATTTGGTAAAAGAATAACATGCACAGACCCCACCTCCCTCGCGGTAACATCTTCACGAATCTCGGCATGCAGAACACCGAGAAAGCACCTCTAGGAGATCTTGGCTCGCTGCAGCACTTCCCTTCCGTCTCCACAATGCTTCCATTCCGCGCGTGTAAGTAGAAGGCCTGAAAGCGTAAGCGCGGACAAGCACAAGGATACCTGTATTAAGTTTTTTTTAGGATGACGATGAAAAAAAAACGCAAAAAAAAAAACCCTACAGCACGACCAAATCTGCATGATGTGAGAAAGCAACACGAACTGCAACACCAGTGCTTTATACCTTCCGGCAACGATGATCTCCATCACAGAAACGCTTTAGCAGTCCTTCTTGTCTAGTGGTCTCGCAGGTACATGTCAACAACCCGCTAGAGGCCGCAGTGAATTCCTATCTAATCTTGTTACCGAGGCATCTGGGGAGTCAAGAGGAGTGTCCGTGGTCCTGTTTTAGTTTTAGAGAGACCTCCACAGTTGTAAGCATGAAATATCAAGCTCGGGCTTTTTTTCTTTTACTTTATTCCTACATGTTGCCGATGTCGACTGTTGCTGTTCATCTTTGTCAGTTTCTGCATAATTAGTGACAAACATCAAAGATGATGCTGTGCATGGACAATCAGCAAAGTGCTGACGATATCCTGTGCAAATGTGCCTAGGGGGTAGGATAAGGACAAAAAAAGTTAGCGAAAAGTTGGAAAAAAGCCGGTGTTGAGGTTGGTTGCGAAGCTGGTGCCGAAGTTGGTGCCGAAGCTGGTGCCGAAGCTGGTGCCGAAGGTGCCGCGGCTCAGAAGCCCGATCCCCCGGGGCGGCGGCTCCTCGTTGGGCCAGAGGCCGGGCCCGAGATAGGCCGAGCCGGCTAGGACAGGCGGGGCTCGGCCAGAGATAGACTTGGCCGGCCAGAGGCCGGGCCAGGCGCGGGGCCCGAGGTTCCGCCTGGCGCGGCGCCGGAGGTGGAGCAAGAGGCTGTGTGATCATAGGGTAGGCACAAGTGAGGTTGGGCGGCCAGGGGCTCGGCCAGAGGTTGGGCCAGTGGAAGAGAACGCACCGGAGAAGGCAAAATATCCACAAATGACAAGCGGATGCCAAATACACACAAGCAGGTTTTTTTGCAGCCAGCACGCAGGAAGCTAGTGCGTGCGGGCTGCAGAGGTTCGCACTTGTGGGCAGTTTCCAAACGGCACGCTCGCCATTTCCTTTATCGCCCGAGGCGGATCGTTGCGCGCACAAGCTAGCTAGGTCGCCAAAGCGAAGAGCTGGCGAGAGCTGGCAAAGAAGCTGTTAGGAGTGTCGCCTTCCATCCTACCAGCTTCTCTACCAGCTTCTCCACCAGCTTCTCGACCAGCTTCTCCGACTACAATCTGGTCGGGCCCCCACGCAAAGTAGCATTTTTCTGCGATAAAAATGATTTTTTTTCCGCGAACATCACGGCACTTCCAAACGCCTTCGTTGTTTCGACGAAGGTGCTTGAAGGCGCCGCGCTGAGATGAAGAAGACCCAAGGCCGTGGCTGAGAAGCGAAGGACTTGGTAAGGCGTGACGAATGCGCGCGCTTCTGCGTACTCACAAAAGGCCATGGTATGATTGCGAATTTGTTCGCAAGTGTAAATCTTTGCAGCCAACACGCAGCAATTTACTGCGTGCTGGCTGCAAAGGCTTAAAGCTGTGGCCTATTCTGGCCTTAAGTTCTTGCAACGAAGCAAACAAGTCATCGCGATTGGGGTTTCGGGCGGGCCTTTCGGGCTACGCCGAGAAATTCGCTCCAGATCCCACTTTCAGCAACGGGCCCCAGAACTTTGGGTCCGTTGCCGCTGAAAAAAGCGCTGCAGCAGCAGCAGGCGGCGGCCTGCCCCCGACAACGCCCCCCCCCCCGTGGACTTCTTCATGGCAAGATGATGCTGTGCATGGACAATCAGCAAAGTGCTGATGACCACCATGAAACGCTTGACGCTGACCGCTGGATCATTGCGCCACAACACATACAGTAGCCATCGGGGATTTCATGCAAGCAAGGCCGTGGACAGTGGCGGCTTCCTGTCCCGGTAGGTCTAGTTCAAGTGTTCAGCCTCGATGAAGCTCAAGTACTGACAAACAGTAAAAAAATACGCCTGCTCAAGTAGTGAGACAAGCATATCGGCACTCGATCTCCACATCTCCACTTTCGTGCCCCGCTTCTGCTTCCCTTCGGTGGCGTAGCAGGAAAGACAAATCATCGGGTTTGGGTGCTGCTACAGAAGTTCACGTCGGAAATCGCAGCGCGTGTTGCAAACAGGTCGAGTGGCCCAGATGAAGGATGTGCCTGAAGTAGTTGTGGTGATTGTCATCTTCCATGTCGTTGTGCTTGAGGTTCAGTAATGTCAGTTTTGATTCTGTAGGCCGAGAGGCGAGGTTTTGATTTGAGTGATGTCAGTTTTGATTCTAGTGGTAAACTCATGACCAGAAAGAAGTCGAGCAAGTTGTAGCTTCGTTCATTTTTATTTAATTTTTTGATTTAAATTATTATAATTTTTTGGAAAAAATACACGTAGTCCTGGTCGTAAAAGCCATCTACTCACTGTCGTGCGTACACAACGCAGTTTCCTATTCCAAAACGCTTGCTCACCCGATATCCCGACATCTAGCGTTCGCGGCTGATGGTTTGTGTGTGGCCATCCACCCCGAAGAAGAATTATTCAAATGAGAAGATCGCGAAGTTTTGTTACTTAAGGTTGCTCAGGGACCGGCTGTTCTGTATGATCCATTCTCCAAAGAAGTGCTGGCTGTGAAGTAAGACGTGATAGAAGACGCGCCTTGTGCTTCTCCTGCTTCTAGTTCTGGTGAAGATGTGCTACGAATTATTGTTCGATCCCGTCAATAGTATTCTTGTTCTTGGTCATTTTTTTGGTTCAGGTGGGGGAAGATGTTAACTTTTGTGCTGCTGCTACATCAAAAATGTTTCGGGCTCTCCCTCCTGGCGCCGAGTCATGCGTCGAAAGATTTTACCGCAGCACAGGTCCACTAGTACATCTCGCACGCTCGATTCATGTTCTTCTTCTACTAACTTCATACTGTTTTTATTATCTCCGTCACCGTCTCACACATCTACTTACGTGTCTCCGTCTCCGTCTTCGTCTCCGTCGGTCTCCGGTTTCGTTCCGTCTCCGTCCTCTCCGTCCTCTCCGTCCTCTCCGTTTTCTCCGTTTTCTCCGTTTTCTCCGTTTTCTCCGTTTTCTCCGTTTTCTCCGTTTTCTCCGTTTTCTCCGTTTTCTCCGTTTTCTCCGTTTTCTCCGTTTTCTCCGTTTTCTCCGTTTTCTCCGTTTTCTCCGTTTTCTCCGTTTTCTCCGTTTTCTCCGTTTTCTCCGTTTTCTCCGTTTTCTCCGTTTTCTCCGTTTTCTCCGTTTTCTCCGTTTTCTCCGTTTTCTCCGTTTTCTCCGTTTTCTCCGTTTTCTCCGTTTTCTCCGTTTTCTCCGTTTTCTCCGTTTTCTCCGTCCTCTCCGGTTCTGGTTCCGTCTCCGGGTCCGACCAGCTTAGATGGCGAGGGGTTCTGTCCTGACTTTCCTGCACCGCCGCTCAAGCTCACATGCGGGAGCAAGGTGGAGAAGGACTTCGTGATTCCTGATCCTGCGCGGGTGGGGAATTTGGCACTCAGCTTGTTCTTGTATCCTGTGCAAAGGTATCGCATTCGTATAAATGCAAGTCCCACAATTATTAGATTAGAAATGTCACTGAAGGAAAAAAGGTTAGAAAATTTATTTTTGGTTGTATTTTTTCCAATTCTTGGAAAAAATACATATTTCATTCTATCTTTTCTTTATCCTTATTTTCTTGAGGCAAATCCGCATTACAAATTTCATTTCTCATGCTGAGGAAATTTGTAATGCATTTTTACGAGTACGATACTTTTGCAGTTCATATCATGGAAGCTGTTGGAACTAAAACGAGGCTGACGGGAACACCGCTTTGCAGCTGATCGAAAGCGGGAAGCTCTGGTAGCGGCGCAGTGCTAGCCAATGTTGGGGTGTGCGGAAGACGGGAACGCTGCGCTTCCGAAAACCAATCGTGCCCGAGAGCGATGGCAAGCCCCGGCTTCACCATCGTTTTTACTCCTTGTTGTGGCTCGTGCGACTGCAGATTCTCCTACTTGTTCACCGCAGACCTTCACCACTTCACACTCAGGCTGACGATTCAGAGTTCCATAGAGATGCGCAATGCATTCACAGATAAATCTTTCATCCGCTTCACAATTCTCCTCCTCAAACTAAGATTTTTGGGAATACAGCAGAAACCGCTCTTCTTCCTCTTCTGCACTTCTTATGTATGCATCAACGAGCGATGAAACCCACACAACTGTCTTCCTTCTCTCCATCAATCCCTCAACAGCTCGTTCTCGAAGTATATAGCCACAAAAATGCAAGCCACATAAGACTGGGCCGCTCTCCGATCGAACTTATATAAATATATTTGAAGCGAACCACCAAACGTTACACTACAGACGAATTCGCACACGAGGATGTCGCGAACAAGGGAATCCATCTCCAATGACCCTCGGGGCACTTGCTTCACAACGAGATGAAAGGTTGTTCATACTGTCATTGCAATTTGAGTTTTTTGCTTTGACCACAGCACGAAGATTGCGATCGATATTTTTTGCGATTTCAAGCTATTTCGGAAGGTAAAATCTCGACCCTTCGATATTCCAAAATGATCTGTTTCGACGTCTGCAGTAGGTCGACAGTAATTCCCCGGCGAAAAGGACATCCTAGTCATGGATAACGCTACTGACAGCGACGTGCAATCTTTTTTCATATACATAGTAGTTGTGCATTATGTTATTCTTATTTACTACACTTTGAATGACGTTGTAGATGTAGTACAATGTTCGTCATGTCAAAGAACAGTGAGCATCTGCAACTAGAATTGATATCCATACGAGCTGCGGAAAAAAAAACAGCAGAAAGATTTAAGGCGCGAAATTCCACGCCCATGTATCCTCGTCAACGCGAGCAGCTAGAGCTACGCGTAAGTAACACAGTGGCTTCATCTTTCAAGAAAGTTCGATAAATTCAAAACATCTCTTCCCTCCCGCGTTCACTCGCGGCTCCCGTGCGTCAGTCAGGCTGTACTCATCCGTAGGTAGCCTTTCACAATTCCACCGGCGGAAACCCGAGATGATCCATTTGGACCTCATAGTGGTGCTACCGGGGGAAGCGGATGAAGCTGCTCCTGGAATGATGATCTCCTCGCTGCCTTTCCTGCTGTCGCCCTGCTCTAACTCTTGGAAGAAATCAAGAGAAGAAAAGTTGTCCGTGGTTTTCCTGATTTTTGCGCAAGTGGTGCCTTGTGCTGGTCGTGCTGGAGATTTGTTATTGTTTGCTGCTTCTTTATTGTTCTCGGCTGCAACTACACTACTCACCATTTCCACCTCCACATGTGCAGCAGATGTCTGGCTTTCAAAATTAGCAGCTGCACTATTCGCTCTTCTCAGATCCTCGAACGTTATCATTCGACGCTCACTTGAATTTGTTGTCCTGTGGTAATCTTTACAATTCGTTAGATTTTTTTTCGGAGGCTCGGCGGCCCGGTGCATAACAGCTCCCGGCTGCTCCCAAGCCGCGCTATTGTTCGCCCCGCCTGTGACCTGCTCCTCCGCAGCTGCCGACTCGTTCATTTGGCCATTATCTTCATCTTCAAGCCCTTCCCACGTCGTTCTTCTCAACACCGGGAATTTGCAATCCTGGATGCGAAACCTGCCCGTTGAGCTGTAGTTCGCGATCAGGGCAAGGCCGCCGCGTTGGGCTTGGGGAAGCCTGCGGCTACCCTTCCCTCTTGCTGTCGTCCGTTTATTTGTACTAGCGTGGCCAGGCGCATCGTTTTCCTCGTTCTCTGTGTCGTTTTCAGCTGACAGATATGATGATCGCGAAACAGCAGCGGCCGATGATGTTGGTGTAGAAATCCTACTTTGTGTCATTTCGTTACCGTTTCCAGCCGTAGCTCCACCACGCAGCAAACCGTTCTCAAAAAACTCCGAATTCTTAACCTGCAACGTTGGGTGGTAAGCAGTTTCGGTTGCGAGAATCGTTGAGCTTTCGAACCGGCAGTAGTGAAACCGGGTCTCGAGGGTTGGTGGGGGAGAGGACAGGACGGTGTTGCTGTTGATGTCCACCGGAACAAGTTTTTCCGGGTTCAGCGCGATACCCACGTTGAAGAAGCCGCAGTGGTAAAACTGGGGGACGGAGGTGCTGGCGGCTGTTTGTCTGCTGCGGAACGTGAAGAAAAGCGGAAATAACGCTTCGAAATCCACCAGCTGTGGAGGTCCTTCAACATCATCACTGATTGGGTCACTGTCCTGGGGTTGCCGCGACCGCTCAACTACGCGTCCTTTCCCGCCACAGTATTGGCCGTACTTGCAAGCGCGTAAAAATGCAACAACTGCAGATGACGCTGCGCAGTTCCTATGTTTTGAGACGGCGCCTTTCGTTCTCCGTGAGCGGGGTAACGACTCAATTGCAGTGCTATTGTCCGCAAGAAGCAGACAATCGCCCGGGAAAAGGACCACTTCGCGCTTCAACTCTGGCGTAGAGCAGGCATCCTCGAAAACAACTGGCCTCGACCTCCCGGAGTCTGCTTTTATCCGCACAGTTGTCCGCGGCTGGTCAAATGCAGAAATTCTCTGCTTTTGCTCGTCGTTCATGTCGTTGTGACAGCGCACCACCTGTTCCCCCTCTAGTACTTGTCCCTGCCCTTCATTCTCGAATTCATCGTCGATGCTCAGAACTTGCAAAAAGTCAGCAAATTCTTCGTTATCGCTGATCTTCACGAACTTCCTCTGTGGTCCGATGAGAATGTCGAATCCCTGCGTCTCTGCAAGTATCCTGTGCAAAAGTATCGCACTCGTAGTAATTGCAAACATGCATTACAAATTTCTTTCTCAAGTCAAATCCGCATTACAACAAATTTTATTTTTCATGCTGAGGAAATTTGTCATGCGATTTATACTAGTACGATGCTTTTGCATTTCATAGCAAGCAAGCTGTCGTGAAACTCCCGCGGATCAGCCGGAAGTTCGACCTGGTGATGCAGCCGTTCTTGAGGGCTGTTTTTCTCAACGCGACCTTTGAGGGTCCTCGGTGTGAAACAGGTGGCACTGTGGGCTGTAGTTTTTGCTGCTCTGATCTGTAGCCGCGGTGAAGCGGACCCAACATCTTCGCGGTCGGCACACAGCTGGTTTCCCGAGGAACCGATCGACGCCGAATTGTCGCTGTCGTTTTCCCCGCTAGAAGGCGGCCGACCTTTTAGACTGAGCGGAGGCGAAAACTCTGCTTCAATTATGACGCTGCGATTTTGTGCTTTGTTTGCCGGTTCTGCTGGGACTAACTGTCTTGCGGTCGATTTGTCTTGTTCCTCCTTCTGCTCCTTCATCAAAATTATCTCAGAATGATGCGCTTTCATCTCTGCTTGCCAAATTTTGATCCTTTTCTGCAGCCTTTTCCGCCGTTTTTCCACTCGAAGTTTTATCGAAGAGAGAAGAGCAGCGTTGCAAGTTGTACCATCTGCTTGTAGTTGTTCAAGATCCTGATCAACATCATTCTTCGCGGTTTCATTTTGGTTTTTCGCCAAAGCCAATACTTCTCTCCTATAAAACCCAACCACATCCACGGACCGCAGCTTCAGATCCAGCAGTGCTACTTTCGTTGCAATCCGGTCAGCTTCCTCTAACACTAAATTGTAGTAGTCCACCGCCGCGAACGAAGTAGTGCTACGAGGAGCTCCGACACTTTCTTCAAAGAAGACCGAAGACAAACGCTGGTAGGTGTTCTGCAACTTGTTCCTCTTCAGACGGGCTCTGACTCCTGGTTGTTGTTGGGTCAGGCACAATATTGGCTTTTCTCGTCTTTTCTTCCGCATCATAAAGTTCGTGTGCCTCGTGGTTCCACACCTAGATGAGAACAAGGTGGGGTTCTTGTTTTTCATTTTCTGCTTCCTCTCTAACTTTTCGCTATCAGCCCGATCCTTCGTTTTCCACCAAAAAGAATCACACACAAGTTGATTCCATTTTTCCCGCAGTTTGACCAACCGGTCCCGGATTTTCAAGATTTCCGTCAACGGATGTAGGTGGGCTGTTTCTCCAAGGTAGATTCGCGCCTCCGCTGGGTCCCACCAAGGGGAAAGATGATTTGCAGCGCTTTGTGGGGAACAAGGAAATGGACGACGCGCCGCTGGCGTCCCGATCATACCATCACCTCTCACTTCTCGGATAGCAGAAGTTGGGCGAAGACAAGCATTAGTACCCTCGTGCTTATTATAATCCTCCGCAAAAAACTCCACTGCGTCCCGCTTGTTTTGCGCCCTTTCCAGACTGGCAGACCTCTCCGTTTTCGGTTTCATCAGCAATCCTGGAAAATTACCGGTCATGGCTGCTTTTCGGACACGGTTTTTGTACCTTTCACGGAGAGAACAAGTTTTTCTGCCTTTCTTACTCGGATTCTTCTTGTTGGGCAGGCAAAAATCCTGCTTAGGATTCGCGGCTGTGACTTGGCAAGAATTCTCGTTCTTCATTCTCATCCCGAGATTGGAACCAGAGCGCCCGGACGATTCGCGCTTGCCAGCGCTGTCACTCCCGCTCCCCGACGGGGGCGAACAAGAAGTCGTGCTGTCACTGACGGCCCCTATCCACAGAAAAAAACCCATCCCCAACCATTTTTTGCATGACAAACACATGACTTGATACGTGTTTTGCATGACAAATTCGATGTGGATGGGTTTTTTTCTGTGGATAACACCCGAGGAAAAGCAACTGGCTTCCTCCTCACTATCCGGAATGCGCAACATGGTGGAAAATTGAAGCTCGGTGTCGCTGGCGGCGTCGTCCTGTGTTACTGGTACTTCGTCACCTTCTTGTTCAGTTGGTCCCTTTCTTCTGAACTTGTTCGCATCCGGTCGTGCGGCTTGTTCAGCTTCGCCGTTATTTTTCACTCCAGCAGCCCCGGTGGCGGTACAGCACCGTATTTCTGATTTAGGTGGTTTAACTTCTTCATCATCTGCTGAGCCTGAAGCAGGAGAAGTGCCAACTGTTACTACACCTGCCTTACTCCGAAGGCGTCTTTTCGACGTTTTGTTCGCCATGTCATTAACATCCCTTTCCCGCTGAAACCTGCACTGCGTAAAAAACGGGCCGACGAGCTCGTCTCGCTTGAAAGGGGGAGAAGGTGGAGATTTGTCGGCATGTGTATTTTATTGATTGCAAAAATGTTTGGGTCTGGAAGAATGCAACTTGTGATGCTATTTTGAATCTAAAAAAATCTGTATTGCATGAGCAGCAAGAGGCGTCCAGTTTTAGCTCCGCGGAGAGGGCATTTCTCATGCGGGATAGGTATCAAGATGCCCGCAAAAACATTGTGATGCGAGGGCATACATCACAGACATCACGGGTCATGCAAAATGTGCATGACAAACCTTGCAATCTTCCAGACCCAGACATATTTGCATTTGATATATTTTGCACTTGTTGATGTCCCTTTGCGACCTGCTCTGTCACCCGCCCAAACTGGTCTGGATCCAACCCCGGATGCCCGCAACAGATTTCCACCATCGGAGACTTGTAGAACAGCTTGGGCGATTTGGTTTTCTCGCGTAGTCGGGCCGTCCTACAACTTTGCTCCGCAGCAGCTCCATCGGATTCTCTGATGGTTTCACTCAGTACACTCTCATCCTCCACGACCGAGAAGCACAGATTTTTGAACCACGCCCTTTCGCCGCCGACTTCCACACGGAGCAGGGGAGGCGAGAAGATGCGAGCTAGTTTGTGCTCTTTATGCCTTGCATGGCAAACTTCCTTGTTCGTGTTGAAGTTCCGTCTTGCTGCACGATCGCTCTGCTTTGGACGCCAGCGGGCACATTTGTAGTTCCTGTTCCTCCTAATCGTAACCTTCACCGGTCCGCCCAACCGCCAGCCGTCAATCAACACGTGTTTGTTCACAACCAAAGTCTGTCTCAACTCCTGATCGGTGCGGACCTATCAAATGCAAACATGTCTGGGTCTGGAAGAATGCAGGATTTGTCATGCACAGCTAGCATGGTCTCAAGTCTGTCATGCGCGCCACACAAAAGCCACACTTCTCTGTCATGCACCACAAACGCAGTTTCTCATGCAGATAGGCAACACTATAGCAAGAACTCCAAAACTTGTCATGCTTGGCTGTCAATGAAGGCGTCCACATGATTCGCCAAACAGCATCACAAGTTTCCAGATCCAGACCCAGACACTTTTGCAGTGCATAGGACCAAAATGCGCGCAAACGGCTCGTCAAACGGAACCGCCTCAATTGCGTCGTGTAAACTCGTATCAAATGCAAATATGTCTGGGTCTGGAAGATTGCCAGGCTTGGTTGGTTGGTTGGATAGCGCCTGTCGCCGGTGCAGGTCCCGCCCTCCATCGATTGCGATCCGGAGTAGCCAGAACACAAGGCCCTAGTGGCACAATCGATCGACGAAGCCCTTTATAACCAGGTCACGGACATCCGGCTGCCGTGGAGTCATTCGCGGGCCAGGCAACGTCTAGGAGCTACGGATTAGGGATCTTGATGGGCGAGACAGGTCACAGCCATCCGCCCGCCCATCGAAGACGAGCCAGGTCACAGTCATCCAGCTGCGTTCACAGTACGAGCCAGGTCACAGTCATCCAGCTGACTGCCTAAGAACGTCCCCGGCAGCAATCATCGAAGTGAACCCATGGGAAGAGTCGTGAAATGCCAAAGACAGGGATCCCCTGACATACGCCAACAAAACCCAATAACCACATTTGACGACGTGGAGAAAGGGTAGACCCCGACTGGCCTACGAGTAGGCCTGATTGCTCCGCTGCGTGGTATTTTCCCGGGCAAATTTATTTAGACTGAACCCCGGGCACGCCACCCGGAGACGGACGAAGTCCAGTTTTTACAAATCTCCCGCATAGCGGCTATTTAAATGGGGCGGGGTCAGTCGTCCACCGAATGGCTCGCGCGAAACGGTGACCAGTGGACCCCATGCAAAAGCCTCTTGGACTTGCCCCTCTTTCTTTGCGCTAAGGCTAAGACCCGTCTAAGCTAGTTAGTATCTAGGTAGTGCACTGCTACTACTGCCGGTTCTTTTGGATTTGCTGGGCTTGTGGCCTTCTGGCGTGCCGAAGGTGGGTGGCATAAGGCCCCCGGCGGTTTGTTCTTTTTGGCTTTTGCTACTTTTTCTGTCCGGGCCGTGTCCCGTAGGGCTTCGCTCCGCGGGCCCTGTCGCGGCGTGGGAGACAATACACGAGCGACGAGAACCCTGGCGGGCCTCGCGCCCGGAGTGCAAAGGAACTAGAGACCATATGGCTACGGAGTAGCCGCGTTTCTTTCTTTTTCTCTCAGCCATCACTGGCTCTTCGCCGCCCGCCTGGGTGAACACGCCGCCCGCGTGGTCACCTTGTGTCCTCCGCACGCACCTTGTGCTGTTTTTTATATTTTTCTTTTTGCGCAAAAAACTAAACTTCCCGGTCTTCGTACTGACTGTCCTACCTGTTACCTTTTTGCTTTTTGTGTAGTAGGTCTTCTGTTTTTTTTTTTTCTTCAACTAGCCGTCTGCGTCCTAGAGCTACCCTATCTACTTCTTCCTCGCCGGCACTGCTTTCCTTGCTGGGGCCGGGTTCTGTTTCGCCTGCGCCGCCCTTCCGCCGGCCGCCTGCCGCCTCGGGGGCCCCGGGTCCGCATCCTGCGCTCGTTTCGCCAGTTGCTGTTTCGGTTGCGGGCCTGGTTGCTTCGCCTTCGCCTTTGGCTTTGCCGCTCTCTCCTGGGGGGGCTGCTCCCTCGCCTTTGCCTGTGCTTTCGCCCTTCCTTTCGGCGCCGGCGATCGCGCGGCCGCTCTCTCAACCTCCGCCGGATCATTATCCGGATGCTCGTCTTCTGTGCTTTCGCCGTTTTGGAGGTCTTGGAACTGCAGCGAGTCTCTGATGTACTCACGCCGCGCTGCGAGGCTGCGCCGCTTTTTCCAGTCCCGCAGCGGGGGGAAACCGAAAGCCTTCGCACCGACCGAAATCGTAGACAGGCCAATCTGTGTACTCGTGGTCGTGCCCGGTTGCGTTTACAATGCTGAGCCCTATGATTTTGGTCGCAGTCACTGTGCTCATCTCTCTGCTTGCCTCGGCGACCTGCTCCGCCGTTCTTGTGTTCGCTCGCTCAACTCTGTGGCCCCTCAAGTGCATCTGCTCGACTTGCTCGGCGAAATGGACGGCCATTCCTTCGCCCCGGCGCAGCGGCCCGCGCGTCTTTCCCCGGAGTCGCCAGCAGTCGCATAGCCTGTACGTAGGTGAGTGTAGTGCACTCCTGGCTCCTCTTGTTCCGTCTGCTAACTGAGGGATAGAAATCCACTCAGATACGCGACGAACTGTCTTTCTTCCGCTCTCTCCTCTGTGAGCAGGTGCTCGCGTTTTGTTCGTACCTGCCGAAGTACCGAAACCCGCCCTGTCGTGTCTGTTTGCAGGAGTCGGACGCCCATGCCGTCCGCCGATGCCACCACGAAAGCGCTCTCATTGTGGCACGCCCGCGGGACCTTTTCGGGCGGCGGGGGCTTGCTGCTCCTGTCCGGGATGAAGCCGCACAGTCGGAGGTCGGACTTCGCCGGCAACCTGATTTCCGCTCCCTCGCTCAACGCCTCAACCAATGCCAAGTCCGCCGTCGTCTTTACCTGTACTGCTTTGCGGTCGGCCGCGCCGATTCCTGCAAGCCCGGTGCCGTGGAAGCGGATCGGGAACGTAGCCCAAGTCACGAAGCCATCAATGTCGGTAAGGATGTTGCTCTGCGCTACGCCTCGGAGGAGCTTGATCCCGAGCACGTACGGGTCTACAATCCCCAGGATGTTCTCACTGAAAGTCAGTCGGTGGAAAAGTTCCGGCGTGACGTTGTGCATCGTGGTCATCCTCTCCCAGACCTCTCGGTCGAAACCGATAACCTTCGCGATTGAAGTCGCCATCTCGATAAGTAACTCGGACCAGTCGCTTTGGGCGCAAATCAGGCGGAGCACCGGAAGAATGTAGATGATTGGCGACATGTAGAAGCAGATGACCACCCACCGATGATCCGCGCCAGTCATCACGAAATTGCCCTTGCTTCGCATGACTCGATAGCGGAGGTGCTGCGCGAACGAGACTGAATTGTTGACCTGCTTGCGAATTGCATCAACCTGGTCCCGTATGTCGCCGAGCCGGATCGTGATGCCCAGGATCTTGGTGCACTCCTTCAAGTTGAAGACAATTCCGAAGGGGCGGAAGGCTGCGAGATATAGCGCCTGCTGGTCCATCGCCGAAGCGGAAAGGAGCATCTCGGCCTTTTTTGGCGCGAGGTGCTGCCCTTCGGGCGCGTGCATCGTTTCGCACGCTGTGGCCACTATTTTCAGCAGCTTCCGCAGTTTTTCGGCGTCGTCTTTGTGGAATTTGATGGAGAGGGTACCACCATCCACAAATTGGACGACGGCTGCCTTCCTTGGCGCCTTCTCTTCCCGCTCACTCATCGGCAGTCTCTGGCTGACTCTCGTCCTCTCGTGCTCTTTGCTCCGGGTCTTCCGGGTCCTCGTCGTCCTGTTTCCCGTCTCTGCACCGCCATCGCCCTCCTCGTCGCGGAAGAGCTCATGGACCTCCTCCGCCGGCCTGTAGTCCGGGAAGGTGACGCCGGTGTCATCTCCCCCCGCAAAATCTTCGCGCAGCGTTCGGCGGAGCTTCGCCCCTGCGCTGTCGATGCGCTTCTCATCGATTCGCCCGGCCGCGTCGAAGCACTCCTCCACGAACCGCGCCACCGCGGTGACTCCTCTCATAAAGAGCAGGACGCCACAAAGCATAGCTTCCACCGAGCCTTGGATGAGGTCTCGATGGTCGCTGAGCTCTGCGAAGCAACTCCCGTTCCTCAGGAAGAGGGTTTTCCGCCAGTTTGAAAGCATTGCCAGCTTGATGTAGGTGGGGTGCAACCGCGCCCAGCGAAAACTCCGCACCATGCTTGGTATGCTGATGCAATTGTAGAAATTGCTGGCGTCTATTCCTATCAAGATCGTTAGCCAGTTCGCTGCGTTCGTTTTTTCCTGCTCACTCAGTTCCGCCGCTCGCTCCTTGTTTTCGCAGCCGTTCTGCAGGTCTTCCGCGTAGCAGACCTTCAGGATTTCTAAAACGGTTGCCATGCAGGAAGCAGCCGGCTTTCCGGCGGCCCCGGAAGGGGTAAAAGCGTCCCCAAGGTCCGCAATGCGGGCCATGCGGTGCGTAAGGAAGCTCAACATAATCCGGTAGACCGGTGTCCCGCGAATTACCGTCCGGAGCTTCGAGATGTCCCCGCCAAGTTGTGAGGCTTTCCGGAGGATCTCGACCGGCAACACCTTCAGCGCCGGCGGCGAAGTTGCGTCCTTCTGTCCCGGGATCCAATCCGCGAGGCCAATTCCCTGCAAGAGGGCGCCGTAACCGGCTGCGAGTTGGCTAATCTGCTGGCCCGTCATAGCAGCATAGGCCCGCAAGCGGACCCCGTCGGCGCCGGAGGCTTCTTTGTTCATCTTCGTGATGTGTCTCCTCAATTCGGCTGCGGGGATTCGCAGAGGCGGTAGACCTTTCGCTGCCTCGGTCAACTGCGTGACGGCGCGCTGCATTTCCTCCGGGCTGAACGTGTGGCGCTTTCCTTCGGCGTACCGGATTCGCCCACTTTTGAAAACGTGAGCCAAGGAAATTTCTTTCGTGCACTCCTCAACCCCGACGACCTCTCTGGGGGCCGTGGCCGTGCCGGCGTTGATCTTCTTGATTTCTTCCGCCGGGGCGCCGCGGCGGACTCCTAGAACCTGCTCTCTCGCCTGCCTCGCGTGCTGATAGACGTTATTTAGCGTAGACCCATCTACCGGCCCCGCGAACATTGACCGATGCTCTCTCTCCTTTTCTTTCTTTTTGTCCGCGCCGTTCGCTCCTTCTGTTCTCCCGCCTCGCTGGCCGGGTGTCTGTCGCTCGAACAGCTGCCTCATGTCCTCTGTCGGTTCGGTCGGTACGTAGCTGCACGCACCGGAGTCCAGGAGTACCTCCTGCGCCCAGCTCTGGATGCCTTCCAGGCCGACCTGCTCGATGTCGGGCATCTGTGCTCCCTCGAATAGTGGCTCCAGAACCTCTGTCGTTTTTGTACCCCTGGGCCAGGATATTACTCCCGAAAATGGGAGGCGCTCCGCAAATTCCTTCTGTCCTTTCAGGATCTTCGCCCGCTCTCTCTCACCTTCAGTCGGAATAAGCTCCGAATGCCGCGCGTTGAAAGCGAGCGGCTTCGCCCTTTCGCCGCTGCCTGGCTGCCTCGCGTCTCCGCTCTGTGCCGGCTGTGGTGCCTGCGGCCTATACCAGCTAATGGCGGTGTGGAGTGCAATGTGGTCGCCCTCTGGTAATTCGGGCGGGCTGTTTTCCGGAATGGCTTTGCACTCTTTCTGCTGTCCCCGAACGACCTGCACCCGCTGTATCTCTGCGGCGAACAAAATGCCCTCTCTGGGTCCTACCGCTGTGAAATCGATAACCGTCGGCGACGTTTTTGAACGGTAGCACGTTGGGCCCTGCGTGTTCTGAAAGCGTGTGCGACTGTTAAGGAAATTGAAAACAGGCTCAAGGACTTCAGCGCGCACTAACGCACAAGCTGGCTGGCGGTCCTCAAGCTTTGCCCTGTCCTCCGCGTCGACCTCGTGGTATGCGTTGAGGTCGCCCGACACTATCCACAAGTCAGACATGTTCATGGCGGTAGTGATTTCCTTAATCAGGTCGCCGACCTGCTTGGCGATGAAGGACTTGCTCGGCGTATCGATTGGCACTCGTGTCTCCCTTCGGTATAGAGTCAACGTCAACCGTCTGTCTCGCACCGCCCCGACCGCCCAGAGAGTGGCGTCTTCTTTGTCGGTTATCTCCTCGGTGAAAAAAGCGCCGCACGGGTCTCGTGCAAGTATGAGCTTGCTGATCACCATGGCCGGCCGCTCTCTCACTTTGTTGCAATCTGCTATCATGCCGCCGCCGCACTTGAGGCTGGTGGAGATGCCGACCAAATTTGTCGCGGCGACAACGTGCAAACCTTTCCGCTCACTCAAGCCCTCAAAAGCTGCCTGCTCAAGGTCCAGCTCGCTCTTTTTTATTTCGACCGCCGCCGCCTCTGTTGCCCGTAAGTCCGCTACTAGCTTGGCTAGCGCCTCCGTGTTCGCTTCGCCCGAACCATTCATGTTCCAGTAGACGTGGCTCACGAACTCGGGCTCGTCGTCGTCCTCCATGTCCTCTGGACCGAGCCCGAGCATCTTCGGCGTCTGGTCGGGTGTGGGGCGGTTTAACCGCAAGCCATGTGGTTGTGGTTTTCGTCGTGCATTTTTGGTCTGCTACCTCACTTGCTTATTCCTTTTGCTGGCAGGCTCACCGACACTAGCTCTATTGCTCCCTACGTCAGCCTCATGGGACTCGCTGTATTCGTGCGTCATGCCTTCTGTGTAGTGCCTTCTCGCCAGAACACGGCATACAAAAGCCAACATGAGAACTAATTATACAAAAGCCCACACATTATGCCTATCCTTACTGTCCTTCGTGAAAAGCTCCGGCCACGCGCGCCCTACGCTTCTTTGTTATCTCTGCATGCAAAATGGGAAGGCTCTAACTACGCTAAAAAACGCCGCTGCTGCTGCTGCTTGTTTCTGAAAGAATAGAAGCGCTAAGGCTGCGCCCTCGCCCGTGACTTTTCGAACACCTTAAAGCGTCTTTTTTTCTTCCATCAACCACTGACTTTCACCCACGCCACCAGTGCTCTTTCTGTTTTTTCGTCTGTTCTTTACCTGGAGTCCAAGCAGCGCGCCGCTGTCTCACTGTCGATTTTGTCTCGATTCGTTAGCCACACCTCCCGACTACCACCCCCCCCTCGCCGTTAGTTTGGCGCCAGCTCTCTCAGCTCGCGCGTCCGGTACTGCTGGCGCTTCACCTCTCGCTCGCTCTTCTGCTTCGCCTTTTCGGTGCGCTGCTCCGTGGTGAGCACTCTGCCGTCACCTTTTTTCAGTTTTTCTTCGAAATTTGCCGCCCGCCCCTCTTTCGACATCTTGAGAAACTTTTCCCGCGATTTCACGTGGGCGCCCCGCTTCCGCTTTTTCCTTTTGTCGACCTCGTCCTGCCTCGTGTTGGGCGTCATCGCTTCCAGGCGCTTCTGGAGGTTCTCTGCAGCGGTCGCGCACAATTTTCGCGTACTCTTTCGTGCCTGGTTTTGCTCCTTCTACCGGCTGGCTCCTCGCAGGGGTGTACTCCCGGGGAGTGACGGCCTTCCTTTTTGCTGGCTCCCCCGGAAATTCGATGTCTGCCTGCCCCGGGTTGTCCATTCCGAAGCCTTTGCGCAGCCTCTCCAGCTGCCTGCGCGCCTCCATCACTCCCCTCACTCTTCGTCAGTTGGTGGGGGTGTTCGCCGCCAGCTCTCTCGATAAAGTTTGCTCACTCACAGTTCTTTCCGGTTCCGCGCGTTTGCCGGGGGAGGCGGTTCTCTGTTGCCTGCTTCGGAAAAGGCGCTGCGGCTTCCGGTCGCCGTCCTCTGCTCCGCCTCGCTCCGCTTCCCGCTGCAGAGTACAGCTTACATTTACTACAGCTTCGCTTTCGCTGTTCGGCCTCCCCTACTTAGTCACTACGCATTAGCTCCTACCTATCACATCCACCATGCCTATCAGTCTGCTTTATTGACAATCGCGCAAGCCTTCGCGTGGGTAAGTGCCCCGCGGGGCCCTTGAGTATTGATCTTTTAATATTTTTCCGGGTCGCGTGGCGACCTCGTAAGGACATGCCTAGACTGACTTGCTTCAGGGCTGGCCGAGCGCCGTTCTGTCTGACTTTTTCGCTTTCTTTCAGTGTTCTGCTGTGGAGAGTGGTTTGCTTAGTGTCCGCGTTCTTACTTTTTCAAAAACTGACCGAACTGCGAAAAAACATTTTTTTCGCGAAGTAGTAGTATCTGTAGTGTGCTCTGATTGGGCTTTCATCATCGTTCCCTCCTTCCTCGACCTCTGATTCGGCTCCCGCTTCACGACGGTGTGAACAACGGCGACAACTCCTCCTCTTCTTCGGAAGACCAGTCCGCGACGCCCTGTTTCTTCTTTTTTGCGGGTTTTTCCGGCGTTCCCACGGGTTCCTTGGGTCGCTTGTTGTTTCCCCGCTCCTGGTTGTGCGCGTGGTCTACCTCGTGGTTGGTTTTTTCTTGTGTGCCATCGCCCCCGGTCACTGTGCCGCCCAGAGGGGCGCTCTGGCTCTGCGTGATCTGCTCTCTCTGTGCCTTTTGAATTTTTTCCATTTCCTCCTGCAGTTTCTGGAGCGCCAGCATACTCTCTCTCATCCCAGGGAGACGCATCGCTTCCTCGTTCTGGTAGTGGTCTTGGTTCGCCAGTATTGCGCTGCTTTCCGCGAGGCGTTGGTGGGTGGTCGCCTGCCTGTCCGCCACAGTCCCGACGCCGGTCCCGCCGCCCAGCTCGCTCAGCAGGATCTTCGGCTCACTCCCCTTAGTGCCCCGCTCGCTCATCTGCTCTTTCATACCCGCTCCCCCAACTGTAACTACCCCGCCACCTTTTACGCCGATGCCCATCTGCGTGTTTGTGTTAGTTCGCCGTGTGCTGCTGGCGGGCTTCCCCCGAATGCCCCGCCTGCTGTTGGCCCTTTTCCAGCTCCCGCGGAGCAGTGTAGTGGTTTTGCCGGGACGGGCAGTTTCCAGTGGTGTGCTGGTGGTAGTTGTAGTTCTGTTCGATTGGTGCCTGCTGTTGTCTGGGTTGGGGGTTGTAGGCTTGGGCTTGGGATAGCTCTGGACCGCCGGCAGCTGTGAGAGGTGCTTGCGAGCCCGGTCCTGTGGCCTGCTGCATGTAGTCGCAGAGCCAAGCAGCAGCATCGTGGGGATTTTGTCCCAACTGCCCTCCCCCTACCAACTGGCTGCCTGTGTTGGCGGTTTCATACTGGATCGCTTTCTGTTCCTGGTCTCCATACCCGATCGCCGGCGGCGCCTGCATGTCCAGGCTGGACAGGGCCCCTACCGTCGATTCGTACACGCCGTCCTTCCATGTTGCTGGCGTGGCCTGGTTCTTCATCTGCCCGGCCGAACCCGTAGCAATGAAGTGCTGGAAAACGTCCGACATTCGCGCGTGCTCATCGTTTTGGAAAATTACTTTAGTCGACGAGCTCCACCATCTGGCGATGAGGTTGCTGCCACCGGTGCCGCCTTTGATTTTCAAGGCGACGGTCTCGTCTGTGCTGTCGCGGTTGTTGCAGACCACGTCGCGGCGGCCGGTCGCGTCCGCGATAAAGTTGGCGAATAATTCACACGGGACCCCTTCGAAGTTGTAGCGACCAGTCCGGGTTGGTTCATCTGCCACCCGCGCCCGCCTTCCCCGTCTAGATGACATTTCGCGTTGATGGTGACTGACTACTGAGCACTTTGGTACGAAGAGGAACTGGAAAACAAAACTGCCGGACTATAGCCTACTTTACTTCATGCTACTCCAACCAAATCAACTACCGCAATCGTTTTCCTACGTCTAGCGCCTCTCACGTCGCTGTGGGTATCGACTTTTGCATGACATGTCTCAACTGGACCACGTCAAACGGGTCTCGTCGCTTTTTGCATTACATGCATATTTTTAATGACCCATGATGTCTGTGATGCATGCCCTAGCATCACAGATTTTTAGAGGACTTTGTGATGCCTCTACCGCATGATAAATGCCCTCTCCACGTAGCACAAACTGGAGTCCTTTTGCTGGTCATGCAATACAAATTTTTTTAGAATCCAGAGACAGCATTACAAGTTTAGAATCTTCCAGACCCAGACTACATTTTTACATTTGATAACTCGCGAAGTGGTCGGGTACGATGAAAACGTTGATGTGGGGGAAGACTGGATAAAGAATCGGCGTCGACGTTTGAAGGTGTTCTTGTAGAAAGTTTTTATTCTGCATTTTTACTCTTCTCGCCATGGAGGTCGTGCTCTCCACGTCCACTTTCCCCACACACCCCACCCCGTAGTGCGGGATCGGAATTCGAAATTCGCTTGCCTGCGTCCAATCTTCAAGCAAGAGTCTGGCCCGACTGAAGCAAGCGCCGCGCACCGGCTCGGAGATCTTGATCGTAGTGACGTTCTGGAGGTTCCTAGAGGCGTTACGGTCACCATCTTGGTCATCGTCGCCCATCTCGTTTGGATAAAAATCCTCGAGATTATCGTAGTTGTAACTGTCGAACCCATCGTCGTTAAACCGATGATCTCTGGCCAAAAATCCGTCGTCTTCAGATGAGAAAATATCTTCATCCGGGTTGTTGCATTTATTCCGCTTCCGAACACCAGCAATCTGCTCGGGTGGTGCGCGTGGATCATCCTTCTGCATCCTGCGGCCCCCATCTTCCCCGACTAGTCGGTGTAGTTGCTCTATCCACAGTAAATTTCCTGCACACATACAAATGCGGTAGTTCCTGCATGACAAAACTTGGCTTCGATCCTAGTTTAGCATGACAAGTTTTACACTGCAAACTGGTGAAGTTTGTGATGCATATTGTACATGTACGGGAAATTTGTGTTGCATATCCTCCTCCTCCATAGCCGCTACGGGTAGGATTCTCGCTTTCGGCACGTTGAAGACCAGAAAAATCATTTCAAAATCTTCGACAAAGTAAATCCGGATCTGTCGGGGGAGTAGCCGGTCGCCGTCGTGATCGTCCAGAAAATGAGAATCGTGAGGGCCGCATGACGTTGTTCCTTCGTACGGAGAACACGCAGTAGAAACGCCAGTTGTCCCATCGATCTGTTCTGCACAAATTGCCGAGACTCGCTTTGCCTTCGAATCCGGATCGGTGAGCCGCAAAATTTCGTCAAGACTCAAGTCGTCTCTCTCCAGCGCAGCTGCGCATTCCTGGACACGGGCCAGTGGGTCGTCCGCGCGCTTCTGTTCTGCATTATTGTAAGGATCTTCACATTGCTCCTCCGCTCGTGGTCCATCTGCCGCTCTCATTTGCGACGAAAGCGGTCCTTTGCATTTTTCCCACTGCAGTATGTGCATTTCGTCCAGAACCCGGTGGAGACCCATATGCTGGCTGATTAATGACTTGGAAGACCCAACGACGGTGGACCACGGAGACATTGCCTCTTCTTGGTTTTGTGCCGGTACTAGAGGACAAGAATCGGAATCCTTGTCGCGGTTTATTTCGCAGCTGCGTCGTCCACATGATTCTGCGACGACAACATGATCCTCCCACATCATCTCTTCGTTCGTCTTCCCATGCACACCTTTATTGATTTTCTCCCCAAACAACACGTTCAGCATGTGATAATTCTCCTCGTCCTTCTCCCCGTTATGCAATGCAAAAGCATCATACTAGTATACAAATTAGCCCAGCATTACAAATTGAATTTGTAATGCTGATTCGACTTGAGAAAGAGATTTGTAATGCATAAACGCAACTACTACGAGTACGATACTTTTGCACAGGATACCCGTCGCGCATGGCAAATTTCTCCCGCTCCATCTCCGCCAACACGTGGCGTCGGAAGTTTTCCCGCCTGGAGTAATCCTGCACATCATCCATGTTCTTCAGTTTCATGTCAGCACATTTTGCGGAGATTCCCCCCTCCATGGAGCTGCAGCTCTGCTTTCCAGTTTTTGATGGTGCTCTCGTCCCTGCTCCTGCGCTAGTATTTGTATTTTCTTGCTTGTTTTTCAACCCAGAACACAGCCCAAATTCCTTCGCGTCTCTACTACTTCCGCACAATTCCCGTGGCAGGTTCAATTCTGAAAAGTGGTGTTTATCAAATGTAAACGTCTCTGGGTCTGGAAGAGGAGAAGTTTGTCATGCACATTTTCCATGATCCATGATGTCTGTGATGTATGCCATAGCATCACAGATTTTTTAATTTCGTATGTATCGATGCGCATCCTGCATGACAAATGCCCTCTCCGCGTAGCCAAATTTGACTCCATACTCTTGCTGCTCGTGCAATACAGATTTTGTTAGCATCCAAACGCAGCATCACAAGTTTGGCTCTTCCAGACCCAGACATATTTGCATTTGATAATTTTCCGCGTCAAACAGCTCCGCAAAGCCGGACAGGTGGGATTTGTGGCAGTTTTCTCTCTCCGAGGTCTGCCGCTCTTCCCTCGACGACTTTTTTTTCGTCAAACTGTGAAAATCCAAGCCCCGCTCTCGAATCGCTTTCGCGTCGGGCCTGATTTCCCTCCCGTAAATCCGCTGAAACAGGTCGCTTTCGTCCACGGGCACTACATCCGTTTCCGGCCTCGACAAACCGATGCCCCCGCGCCAGCAACAAAGGGAGAGGCCGAAGGGCGAGTGGGTTTGTCTTTGTGGATGAGCTTCATTGTAGTTTTTGCCCCCACGCAGAAAGTTTTCAGCCGAGTAGTTTTCGTCGGGCACGAGCAGCTTGATCCAGTCCCTCTTTCCGGAAAGCACGACGCGCTTGTCCGTGTTCTCTTTCACGGTTTCTAGGAACCGGGAGTCGAAAGCACAGGGCGGGGGAGAACAGGGTGTATCTGCTGGAGAAGTTGTAGCTGTAGTTCGTCTTTCCGTACCACACGAGGACCTTGATTGTCTTTCTAACTCCCGTCGTTTCTCAAAAACTCTTTTCAAAAACACCGCCCTGGCCTGCTCGTTACCTAACTTCTCGTATACGAAACTGGCGATCGCGTGGTGCTATGCTACGGAAATAATAAATCGGCAACCACTTCACAACTACGCCTTCGCACTTCTTAATCCATAAATGGCTTATTTTGCAACCTGATCATGGCCATCAAGAAATCGAAATTTGCAAAGTTTTACATTTCATCATGGTATGCTGCAAATAAAATTCAAGGCGGGTTGCGATGTGCAGATTGGACGAAAGATGTCGCTTTTTCATCAGCATAGATGCACGACTGGTTGCATGTCCGGGTCGTGTATCGGGAGAAAGTCGCCGACTATGTAGCTCGCCGGTGATTCTTGCAGCTCTTGGATTCTTTCCTGTATGTTGTCTTGGAACTCTGCAATGGTACCGGTGAACCGTCGGACACAGCTGTCCGGCTTACCGGGTCGTAAGTAGGGGCCGCGGGTAGAATCACTACAGCCAGCACCACCTCTGGCATCATCATCATGAACACCAACACGAGGCCCCTGCACAGCAACGGAACTTTTTGTATCAAACGACCCTAACGCTGCGACCAAGCTCCGCGGCAACCGACTCCCCGCAAGCCAGGTTGCGGGCGAAACAAATTCCGGCGAGGGGAGCGCACCCTTCGGTGCGCGGCAAGTCCCCTTGATCATGAATTTCAAAGTGTTTTCCAGGTCCTGCTTCGTGAAAGACCTCATCCGGTGCTGGGAATGGTGTAATGGGGGATGAACGTATCAAATGTAAAAATGTCTGGGTCTGGAAGTGTCTGACATTTGTCACGCACGTGTTGCATTAGCCATGATGTCTGTGATGCATACCCTAGCAATACAGATTTTCTGAGGGCTTCTTGATGCCTTTTTCGCATGACAAATGCCTTCTCAGCGTAGCAAAAATTGCATTCCCGTATTTGCTAATCATGCAATACAGCATTTTTTGGAATCCAAATGCAGCATCACAAGTTGCATTTTTCCAGACCCAGACATTTTTGCATTTGATAGAACAAGGGTGGCCCGAGTATCCACCTTGAGAGGATTTCGATTTTCGTCTTGTCCCCCAGCTTGTGCAGTTGTTGTGTCACCATCTTGTTCTGAGTCTGGCGTTCTTGTTGTAGACCCGGATGTTGTATTCTTGTTCGATATCGTTATCGTCCCCGCGCCCCCTGCCCCGGCCGTTTCCGCGTCACGGTCACCAGCAGCTGTAGTTTTCATCTTCTGTACTTCCGTTTTCACCATTCCCGCCTTCTCGACACCAGCAATCGGCTTCTGTCGGTTGTGGAAATGTCGGAGATTTTGAATCGTTTCCGAATCCGGATCGACAATAACTTTCTGCTCCGGCAGTTTCCCCTCCGGCAAACAGGGATCCCAGAGTTCGTCGTCGTAGTCAAAATCAGATTGATTTATCATTTGCTCTGAACCAGTAGAGCCTCCAAACTCAAAAATCCCGTAGGGCAAGACCGGTCGACACTCTTCCGTCAAGGTTCTCGCGAACGGCGAGTAGTCCTGACTGCGCTTCTTGAACCACGAGGGGGTGAGGCGGTTCAAGTGGTTTAATTTACAGAGGTCAATGTACTGAGAACGGTACAGGAAGCGACCTCGGTTTTTCCTGAACACCAGCTCGACTTTGGCCTTGGACAATAATGTTTTTGCGGAGCGCTGGAGTTGTAGTTCAGCTTGCTGCTGATCCTCGTCTCGTGCTAGACAAGAAGCACCCCCAGAAGCAGTGGAGATAGAAGTAGCCTTCGGGTTCGGAGTACCAAGAGGAATTTTGTCTGCGGCTGAAAAATTCAAAAATTTGCTTTTGCAACGGCGCGCGGCCACCTTCATTTCTGCTACATCACCTGCAGGGCCACCCCTGCTTTTAGTGGATGACCAATTAGGGGAGGCATTGAAACATCAGCGCCAAATCGCAATACGGGGCGCAATACCCCCGGGAAGCGTGCCAACTTTTGGCGCTGATGGACATGCAAACAAGGCCAACCAGAAAGGAGCTGCGTAAATTCGTCTGCGGCTAGGGGAGGGGGGGTCCAAGGAGAGCACCCCTGCCGGAGGTGCAGACAAATTTGCGCAAGGCCATTACTAAGTGCGTTTGGGCCTTTGCGTAAATTTGTCTGCGCCCTCACCCTCAGGCCCCTCCGGACTGCCCCAACTGGGACAGCCGAAGAATGGGGAGCCGGGCCTACAAGGGCAGGAAAGTAGAGACGCGAGATGCGGACGATGGCCAGCTACCGTGGGCGAAATTCTTTCCGGTGGAGGCGTCCCTGCTCAGCCCCCCTGCGACCTTCGAGACCGCCGGGACTGGGACGGCCCAGACTCCTTTGGTGCCATACTCAAAATCAAAATTTTTGAATCTTTTAGCCGCAGACAAAATTCACGTTGGTACGGAGGGGCATCGGGGCGAATAATTCCGACTTTCTTTTTCCTCTTCTCCCCTCCCGCTTTCCTGAACACCAGCTCGACTTTGGCTTTGGACACTAGTTTTTTCGCGGGGAGCTGTTGACGACGTTGCGGATGTTGATCGTCGTGGTTTTGTGCTGGAGGGAGAACGGTGGATGTGCTGGCACCCGCCCTTACGACCGGACCATCTTTGACATTTATTTTTCCGGCTTTGTCTTTCATCCTCTCCCCTCCCGGCTGATCCTCGTCTCGTGCTAGACGAGAAGCACCCCCAGAAGCAGTGGAGATAGAAGTAGCCTTCGGGTTCGGAGGGGCATCGGGGCGAATAATTCCGGCTTTCTTTTTCCTCCTGTCCCCTCCCGCTCCCCCGACCTCGTCGCCGGTGTAGAAGTAGCCAAAATCAGTAGCAAAGTGTTTTAAATCCGCTTCAAAAATTTTCTCGGGGATCATGTACGTTCTTTTATCGGCGAACGGAGGCCGCAAGCCCTGCCGGTGTTTCTCAATCACATCGTCAAAAATGTCCGCCCAAAAATCTGTCTCAAAGTGGATTTCGAGGCGCTCGAATTTTTTGGTGAGGTTCTGTTTGTTGTCTTCAGCGGGACGTACTGCTGTACCGTTTATTTCTGACGTGACCGAATTCTTATCGGATGAGGGGCGCTGGCAACTCAATTTTCCCCGTCCTCGCCGCTTCAGTTCGATCACGTTTTCCTCGATTTTTCGCAGAGCTTCCTGCACCGTGTGGACAACAGAAGTGGTCGTGGACGATGACGATCCGTCTCCTCCTCCTCGCAACAGCACCACTTTCGCTACTTTCCACCCTTTTTCGAAGTACAGATCTCCGACTTGCCTTTCGCTCTCAGTCAAGCTGGTAAAAACTTTCGAAACGACCACCGCCCCGTTCCGCACAACGCAGGTTTTCGCGACCAATTTGTGGTCAAACACGCCGCTATTTAGCAATTTCAAGCACTCCGGTATGGATACGGTAACCACAGCAGTACCAGTATTCCCCAGCTTTTTCAACTCTTCCTGATACATGCGTCCCCGGTTTGACCGGAAATACCTTAGAGTTTCCGCCCGGACCTGCGCGCAAATCTCCCGGTTCACCAGCAAGTGTGGCCAGACCAGGTGTAGCGAAATCTTCATTTTGTGCTTCTCCGTAGACCATCCTGTGCAAAAGTATCGTACTCGTAGGAATTACAGTCATGCAAGACAAATTTCAATTTTCAAGTTAAATCAGCATGAGACGTTCCGTTTGTCATGCTGAGCCAATTTGTATTGCAATACTACGAGTAAGTCAAATACTTTTGCAATGCATATAGACCACCCCGAGGAGGAGAACACGACGCACTCCAACTTCTTGCCCGGAAACATGCGCCCGAGGATTCGGGCCCGCTTCTGCAGAAACTTTTTGTCGGCCAGGTTGAAGAAGAGTTTGGTTTGTTCCTGACTGATATCAAATGCAAAAGTGTCTGGGTCTGGAAGATTCTGAGATTTGTCACGCATATTTTTGCATGACCCAGGATGTCTGTAATGCACGGCCTAGCGTCGCAGATTTTTAGAGGGCTTCCTGATGCCTACTCCGCATGACAAACGCCCTCCCCGCGTAGCACAAACTAGACTCCTCTTGCTGGTCATGCAATAGAGATTTTTTTAGATTCCAAAAATAGCATCACAAGTTCCAACCTTCCAGACCCAGACATTTTTGCATTTGATAACTGAATGATAAGTCTGGGTACTTCTTCGCATACCGGGGGTTCCGGGAGTCTTTCGGTTGTAGGAAAAACTTCACCGCGTTGGGGACACTGTTTTCCCAGGTACACTGACAATTTGTCAAGTCGATGTCTTCCACAAAGGGGAAAACCTCCGTGGTTCTCTCCATGAAAGGCAAGCAAACGCCCTTGCTGTAGAGCCAGGCCTGTTCCTTCAGCAGCCAAAATTTCGCGTTCACCGGAATCAACTGTAAGCCTCGGTTCGTCCACGGGTTGCCGAGCGGACCAGCAAAATGGGAATTCGTCGCGAGGTCCTTGTCCTCGGTATCCTTCTGAAGTAAGTTTTGCTTAAACCGCTTCATGCGGAGGAAATCTGCGTTGTTTTCGACTCGCGGATTCCGAACGACAAAGCGCCCGAGATCCTGGCAGTAGTCGTCGGATTCGAGCGTTTTTGCCAGTTTTTCGTCGTAGTTGGGGTTGGGGACTCTATTTTGGTTTGATATTTTATTTCCACCAGGTCCAGGAGCATTACCAACATCAATCTCCTTCTTATTCATCCGGGCTTCGGGAAGAAACGGCTTCTCTGACAGATCGAGCAAATCATCCACTTCCAGCCGCGGCGGTAGCTTCATGTGATGAAAATCAGTTACTGCGAGCTTATCAAATGCAAAAGTGTCTGGGTCTGGAAGATTGCGAGATTTGTCATGCAGTTTTTCCAAGCTCCGCCAAGTCTGGAATGCAGGGGCTGGCATCACAGGTTCTGCAGCCCCTTGGTGATGCCTATTCCGCATGAGAAATGCCCCCTCAGAACGGCCAGAAGTGGGGACCTTTTGCAAGTCACGCAACACAGATTTTTGGATGATCCGCAACACGCATCACAAGTTCGCATCCTTCCAGACCCAGACATATTTGCATTTGATAGAGTTTCCTCAAGGCCAACTCGTGGGGATGGCAGTTTCGCGTCGCAGAGCCGGGTGGCAAGAGGTAGGAGTCGCCGTTCTTTTCGTCGATTTTTATCCTCGAGGTAGAATTTCGGGCGGCGGTGTCAGAAGACGATATTAGAGGCGCTGTGGAATTATGCAAGACAGCACCAAGTTGCAAGTGCTGTGGAGGCGCCATGCTGTTGGTGGTTAGTGTGTGGCCCTGTGTTTCAACTTCCTCGTCGTCCAGAATGTAAACGTCCATATAGCTGCGCCTGTTGCTGCTGCCCCCTGTGCGCTCCTGCGCGTCTGCAGATGATGAATTGTTTCCGCGACAACCTTGCTGGTCTTCCGAAGATCCATCCTTAGTAGTTTCATTTTGTCGCAACAAATCAGAAAACGGCACCTTTGCTGGCACCAGATTCGCCAACCTCGATCTCCCATACTGCGCACAAAAGTGACAGACAAGCAATCTCGAACTCGATGTTGATGTGCCAATGCTCTGATCATCCTTTAATTTAGGCCCTGTCGCTGCTCCTGCTGCAGCAGTATCATAGTTGTCCAGACCGACAGCTTCCTGCTGCTCATTCGCGCTAAGATTACCTGTGCCCGTCGTCGAGGAAGCACCCCCACGGGCTACGCTGTTTTTTACTCCCGGCGTGTCTTTCTCGTTCTTGCCCGCTGATGTCGCCGGAAAACAACTGCTTGGCTTTTCCTCTCCGCATTCGAGACAGCGCAACATCTTGGGCGGGACAGAAGCCGCATGATTATGATGTTGCGGCTGATCTCGCCGTTGTGGAGGAAAATAAACGCAGGGAGAGGTACTTAGCGTTGGAGCCTGCTGAGCCTTCTCGAGGACTGCTTCACGTCCCACTGTGCAGGCTGCCGGAGATTGCGCTCCTGCATTTTTTTCCTGTAGGGCTAGGGCGTCTTCACTTCGCTCGCAAGTACTAGGCCTGCTGTCCTGTACTGCAGGCCGTCCCAGTCGCCCATCTGTCCTTTCCCGCTCGCCGGAAAGAGCTGCCACTGGTGCGCGACAAGCCACGTGTACTTCCCCGGTCGCCGTCCCAGCGGCTCCCGGGGCCGTCTTGACATCAATGACGTGTCCAAAACAAAGCTCAACATCGCTGTCACAGATTTTCTTGCTTCGCCTCGGCGTCGCTCTTTCCCGATCTTTGCCACACTTCTGAGGACCGGTGCCTGGATCTACCACGACACGTATCAACTGTAAAAATGTCTGGGTCTGGACGAATGCAAGTTTGTCATGCTTGTCTGGCATGACTCTTAAATCTGTCATGCACGTTACTCAAGAGCCCAGCTTTTCTGTCATGCAGTAGTAGTAGTAGTAACCATTTAACTCCTGGCGGGTTGGCGTTAGAACAGATTTAGCCTCTGCCAATACCTGGGCGCTAGAACAGATTTAGCCTCTGCCAATACCCCTAGGTGGATACCCGATCCACTTCCTAACTACCACCCGGCCGCAGCCGCAGAACCGTTATCGATTGCTTACGCGTAACAACAACCAGTGGGCGCTACTTGTGGCAGAACCCCCTTACCATCCAAGCCCGCGAGCAAGGTGGAGACTCGGCGTGGCCTTGATGGGTTAGCCTTACAAACTTGATCGCAAACTTACGTCTGTGGCCGGCTGTGCGCTAGTACGTATACTGGGGGTCTATCGATCATACCCGATGATCCTACTACGATGACGGACAACCCCGAAGCGTACCCCTTTCGAGCACTTCAGCCGACCTTAGTCCGCGCACCTTTTTCATGCGTATTCGAAGAATCGGGCCCCAGGGCTCCGGCTACTCAGAGCCGCCATCGCGCCCGCCCCGAGGGGGCCCCTTGGGGAGGGGGGTGCTGCTTTAGCACAGACTTTTAAAATAACAACCCTGTCACCACTTTGATATATTTTCCTCTTTTCGACTAGCTCTCTACAGCGGGATAGCAGCGCCGGGCCGCAGTTAAGCGGCCAGCGTGGACGAGATGACAAGCAGCGCCGTGCCTCCTGGGCTGGCGGGGACGAGATGAGACGCGCGGGACGTTGGTGCCATCTTTTACGAATTATTTCGCTTTTTCGTATATACTCTCTCCGTTTCCACTCCTCCCTCCGCATCCGCCAGAACACCCCCCACCTCGTTTATTTTTTTTGCTTCGAGAGCGGCCCACCCTTTCCCTTACAGTTTTTTTTTATGTGTTTCCTCAACGTATTAAATTTGCGCAACATGCCTTCACTGTGTTCATTGTATGAGTTCTCATCGCATCAACCTCGACTGTACTACCTATCTTCTAACTTCTTCGTCTAAACTCCTGAACATTTTCGCCAGTTCTTCTTGCAGAGGGGTTTCATATTTCGCCTGCCTCCTCCTTTTCCTCTCCTCCTCTCTCTTTCGTCTTTCTTCTTGCTGTTGCTCTTCCTCTTCCTTTGTTTCAAAGTCGTCGCCCAGTAGTTCCTCCAGTGTCGGAAATTTTTTTTCTTCTTTTTTTCTTTCTTCCTTTTCTCCCGGTCGGTCGGTACCTTGCCGCCCAGGAGACGGGTTGGCCTCTCCTCGCTCGTCATTTTTTGTTGTGATAGTCGCCTCTTCGTCTTTTCTGTGTTGCCTTTTTAGTGACGCCTCTTCTATTTGTGGGTCTGGGGCCAGCTCTGCTCTCTTTCTTCTTGCTTCCTCCCTTTTTTCATCCTCCCCCCAGCCTACGCAGCAGCTAAAGAAGACGCGGGTGGCTTCCTCAGGTCCCCTGTCCTTGTAATACCCTTGCCCCGCTTTCCCTAATTTGAAAACGTATCCGCGCCGTGTGCCTTCGTATGTATCTGCCTTGTAGAATTCGCCTCCCCCGTCCGATTCTTTTTTCGTTTCGACTTCCATTTCTCCACCCTCGTCTGCGCTTTCTACGTCTCCATCAATTTCCATTCCTGTGCTCTTCTCTTCTCCCCGGTCGTGGTCCAATCCCTCGGCCTCTTTCAAGAGTCGCGTCGCCTTCTCTATTATTCCCCGAGCCCTCTGCTTCATCTCCTCCCCTCCTTGATCCGCTGTCTTCTTCTCTTTTTCTATCAATCTGAGAATCGTTTCTGAAAGGGTTTCGTCCGATTTTTCTTCTCTTTCTTCTTTTTTTCTTTTCTGTTTTCCTCTTGCATTTACCTGGCTGCTCCCCGACGAACTCGCTCAGTCTGCCGGGCCCGGGCATTCGCCCCGGCTTAAAAAATTCTGAATTTTCCCTAATTTTTTGCGCGCCTACTGTTGGCCACCCGCCCCAATGCCTGTGGGCGGTGGGTGGGTGGGTCGAGAGCACCGGGCGGCCACAGAAGCACTTGCGCCGCCAGGTGGTGTGCTGCCCCGCCACAAGTGCGGAAGCAACCAAGTTGTAGGCCCCATTGGGCCAGGGACAAGAAGAGCGAAGGGAAGGAAGAAAAAACAAGAACCAAAGAAATGAGAACAGGCGCCGATGCCGTTTGGGGAGAAGGCCGCAGCCAAGCACCTGCACTACTTCCTTTTTTGAGTACGGTTTCATTATGTTCTGTTCGGGTGGGGCGCAATTTGTGTTGCAGGTACAGAGGTGCAAAATCGTCCATGCAACAACGATAGTCGAAGTTCAGCGCAATATTAGTTTGTTGTCTGTGATTCTTGTTACCGCTGTCTGTGGTGCATCACAACCACTCGACAGCCTCATAGGAAAGAGTCTTCGTCTCATCGTCAGCTGCTTCTGCCGTTCCGCCTCCTACGCCGTGAAGCGGTCCAACGCCTTGACTTCGTCCTGGTTCTGTTTTTCCAACTCCTTCGCCTTGTTCTGCGATTGCGCGACCATGTCGGCGTACCGTTTGTAGGTTTTGTAGTTCATGTCAGACAACAGAACGTCCACCCAGTTCAACTTGTCCAAAATCTTGGAGCAATGCTCGACAACTGTGCGTGTTCATTTGAGCGGGTGATATCTTCAAGTAGTTCAACCATGGACCGAGGAGTGTGCTCGAAAAGCTTGCGACTGCGCGTCGCATCTCTCAGTTAAGTGTTTTTCAAAATTGACAACATAAACATGAAATTGCAACCAAGTACCATCCTGCACCCCATGGCGCAGCTCTTCCTCCAGTTCTTCCAATTTCTTGAGATACTGCGTGATCTTCTGCGGCGTCATCTGGTCGCGCTCCGCCTTTTTCAGAATGTACTTGGTGTAATATTTCCACACGTCCCTCTCCTTTTCCTTTCCGGTCAAGAAATGCTTCTTCCGGACCGGGTAAGTCAACGCGAGGCCCGCCTCGATGGCGTCCTTCACCGCGTCGTAGTGCGAATTACCGTCAGCCCATTCGTGAAAGTCGTTGTGCACCAACCCCAACAGCGCCTCCCGCGCCAGCAGGTTCTCGTTGTATTGGTTGATATCCTGGCAGACCTTCTCATATTCCATCCGCTCCCAGACGAGACACTCCGGCAGATTCTTCATCCCGCGGACGAGCTGGAACCTGAGACGTTTTTGGTCATTTGGATGGGCGCTCCGGAATTTGTCATGCAAAATACCAACACTTTTCAAAGAAACAGGTCGCACATTGGGCATCGCTAAATGCTAAAAAGAAGTAGATAGGGATGAACTATACACGGTCGTTTGGCCAGGGGTAAAGATCTTGCCCAACTCCTTCTCAACATGTTTCCGCTGCTTCTCGATTTCGGTCAGGTGTTTGATGCCGGAATTGGAGGTCGAATGCTCCGCCACATCAACGTAGCGGCGGTAGAAATAACGCGGGGTCCAGTTTTCCACTGTGTCGGGAATGGCATCCGCGAGGGCTTTCCAGAAGTCCACAGCGTAGTCCCCACCCTTCGCGTCAGTCAACAACTGTTCCAGCTGTGTCGTGATCTGTCCTTCCTTCTGCTCAATCTCGTTGAAGTTCAGCTGCAGGGGATCATAATCACGAAAGACCTGTTCGCTTTTGTTGAGGGAAGAGCAGTGGTCCTCATTGCTGGCGGGAAGAAATGCAAGCAGACCAAGCACATGAAGCAGGTGACCAATGCGCCGGAGATAGAAAATAATCTTACCCATCCAATGCGCTCAACGCACTCACTCCGCTCGCGGGCAAGCAACAATGCCTTCTTCGTCTCCGCGAACATCGGCATCTCGCAGGTCTCGATGTCGTCCAACAGCTGCTCGACTTCGTCCGTTTCACATTCAAAAGCAAGAGTCCCGGTGCTGTTTTTCTTCGTGAACAGGTACACGCGGCGCAGATTGGGGCAGAGGATGGAGATCGCGTCGTAATACCTGAGTGTGTGGATTGATGCGCATCTAGAAGCAAGACTCACACTCTGCATCGAACAGAAGTGCTACCGCTGGGCCTGGGGGTTGTTTGTATTTCGCGACCAGGTCAACACCTCTAGACAACGCTTGCGCGCGGACTGGGAGTGTTGGGCGCCCATATTTCAACCCACCTAGCGGATTGATTTATAATCTGCGAGCAACGCGTAATACTTACCGATCAAGATGAAGAAGAACTTTAACAACAAAAAACGCATCATACTCCTCGCGGAAATCTTCCGGGGAGCGAACGCCGACGTCGTAACGCTTCTCCAGGAGGGTAATGCCCGCCTCGCGACCGGACTCCACGGCGTCCTGGTCCACGTTGGAGTCTGTGTCGTTTTGATTTTCAGGCGGACAAAGGGCGCCGGGCTTTTTCGTTAAAAAGCTGCTGAAAAAGTGCTAAAAAATTTTTTTCCCCAAAGCAACAGGGGAAGCACGCGCGACAACCGGGAAAAAGGGAAGACGACCGCCTTGCCCCGGGCCCGAAGACAGGCGAGGCGGAAGAAGGAGGCGACGGCAGGCGCCCCTTCAGAAAAACCCGGCCAGGCCTACTTGCGCGCCGGCCCCCTTGCGGGCCTCGCAAGCGCGCCGGCCGGCGGAAGGACGACGGGCTGGGGCGGGAGAAACCGAAACACCTCCCCGACGGCGGACTTGCGCGCCACCAATTCGCGCCCCGAATGACCAGTCAGACTTGAGCAGCGGTTCTTCCCATAGAACCTTCCCGAACGCCCGACCCTGCGATCGCCCCTCCAACGCCAACGATTCCCCCCGTTTCACAAGATGTTGGGGGGGCGGCCGGTCTGCTAAAATTCTGCTAAAAGTCTGCTAATTCAGTGCTAATTCACTGCTAAATCCCCTGGAACCACATCCCGCCGCGGCAGTTTTCGTCTGCTAAAATCCGTGCTAAAGTGTCTGCTAAAAAATTGCTAATTTTGTGCTAAAATGCCAAAACTTGAAAATCGTTCCGATTTTCAAGGGTCAGCCATTTTAGCATTCAAATTAGCAATCGTTTTAGCAGTCCAAATCCCGATTTTAGCAGTGCCGAAAATTACCAACTCCGGACCCAACTCCGGCCCTTTCCGGAGGAGCCGCAACCTTGCCGTCCGAAGCAAGAAAACAACCCGAGCAGAACAACAAACACCTTCACCCCAGACGACGTCTCCCCCGCCAAAGAGGGTCGCCCCGGGCCTCACCCAGGCGCTGTCCTGCTTGGAGCACTTTCCTTGCTCCGGGCGGCTGGCAAATGCCGCTGCTGGCGATCCGCCATGAAACGGACGTAGCGGCGGCCCCAAAGGATGGAACTGGACTGCTTTGGCGACGCCCCGGCCGAGCCATGAGAACGCAGAAACCCCACAGGGAGAACCCAAACGCCACCGACGAGCAAAACTGAAAGAGGGAGGGCAAACAAAGCCCGGGGGATGCTAGGTGGCCGCCCCAATGCCTGCGCGGCCACGGCGCAAGGCATGGGACAAAGCCAGGGCCCGGCGCGCGCACTGACGAAACGCCGCCGGGGGCCTAGTCTTTTGCTTTTAGCAATTTTTTAGCCTGATTTAAGCGGGAAAATCCGGCGGCAGGTGTCCGCCTGATGATTTGTGGATGAGATGGACACTTGCCGCTGCTCTCCGTTTGTCTATGTTTGACAACAAAAAAAAGGCCTTCTAGGTTTGCAAAAAGCATGAAGCAGCTTGTGGTTTGGAAAGAGGAGTAAGCATTTACCTTGCGAAGCCTCCACATAGGCGGCCAGGGCCTCGAGGCCACGGTCGTCGCGACGGCCCAGCTCCGCGTCCTTCTGGCAGATGATCTGCAAAATCCCGGAGTTTACGTCGCCGATCTCGGTGGCGTTCAGCCCGTACTTCTCATCCGCGGCAGAGTCCTCCTCTGCGGCCCGGGCCCTCGCGCCACGGCCCGTGCGCCGCGCCTGGAGCAGGGCACTCCGGGATCTTTTCGCACGATGCAACAGCTCATCCTCCGCATCCGACGGCCGCTTTCCATCACGCTTCGTCGGGTTGTTCAGCAGCGGGTCGTCGTTCACGGGCGAAACAGTGTTGGACACGGACGGGGCAGAGCTGCTGGTCAACGGACCAGCGGAGCCGGCCGTCGCGAAGGGCTTCGGCGGCGGGGTGGTTTTGACCGTGGAATCGAGTTTGGTCTGTTCATTCCCGGGCGATTTCAGATTCACGCTTTCACTCGCAGCGAACAAGGAGTTCTTCGAAGCAGTGACAGGCGTAGACCCGGAGTTCTGCCCCGTTCCGGTCGAAGCCAGGTCGAGCGCACGCTCGAAATCAGTACGCCCGAAGCCGTACGTGTTGTCCAGCGGATCGGTAGTGGCCTCGTACATTCTCACGGTCTGCTGCGGGGCGGAGGTGGAGCTCGACGCCGCCGCGTTCACGGTCATTTCCAACCACCGGGGGAAGGATTTCTTCACCTGCTGCGCGTGGCGGTGGAGCCACGCAAGCGCCGCTTTATGCTTCAGATGCGCGGTCGGGTACAGGGAGTCGTTGAAGATGCGGAGGATGGACGGGCGGACCCGTCCACGAACCTGCTGTGCCTGCTCCTCCCGCTCCTCCGTCCACTTGGCCAGGATGGCCTTTTCCCACTCAGGCTTCAAAATCCAATACTTCGTGTCCGCCCCCTTGTCCAATTTCTTCTTTTTGGCCTCAGCCCGCAACGCGGGAATGTATTCCGTAGCGATGTACTCCGCGGTGGTTCTGTTTCCCTCCCAGCAGGCGGACTTGATCACGCTCTTTTTGAATTTCCAACGCTTGTTGGTGTTCAACTTACGCGCCATCTTGAAGGCGTGGCCCACGAGTTTCTCCGGCAGGGCGTCCGAAGTCTGCTGCTCGAGGATGCTCTTGGCCGCCTGCCGCTGCTTGCGTTTGGCCGCCGCCTTCTGTTTCTTGGTCAGGGTAGGCGCCTGAGAGAAGATTTTTCATGAATAAACAAGCTCTTTAATTGTGGAAATTCAGATGCTGCATGTGACAAAATCTGCACACGTCGTTCCTTTCGCAACCAGTTTTCTTCCTCCCACCGGAGCGGGAACTGGAACTTTCGAGTTTTCGCAACTCGAAAGTTCCAGTTCCCGCTCGAGGGAGACTAGAAAAGCAAAACCCTCCCACAAAACATGTTGAAAAAGCCGCCCCGCAACAAGAGAGAGTCGTTGCTCCGCGGATGGTATGCGGCTTTTCCCTGTGTTTTCCTCTTTCGCAAACGAGTCTTTGGCGAAAGTCCCGACTGGAACCTCAAAGCTTTTTGAATTTCCAATCGGGACTTTCACCAACGACTTCTCGGCGAAAGTGCTTTCGCCAGCCGAGGGCTGGCGAAAGAAAGGACTGGAAGTCCAAAACTTCAAATCTTTCTCCACTTTTGTCGAGCGGGAACTGGAACTTTGGAATTCCAAAGTTCCAGTTCCCGCTCGACAAAAGTGGAGAAAGATGTGAAAGGATTTCTCGTCTTTCAACATTTTTGAAAGAGAAATCCTTTCACATCATTCCCCACTTTTGTCGAGCGGGAACTGGAACTTTGGAAATCCAAAGTTCCAGTTCCCGCTCGACAAAAGTTGGAAGTTCAAAACTTGTCGAATTTCCAATCGAAAAACTCCCCGAGTGGCGAAGATCCCCATTGGAAATTCAAAACGTTTTGAATTTCCAATGGGGATTTTCACCAGCCGGGGGCTGGTGAAAATGCTTTCGCCAGCCCCCGGCTGGCGAAAATCCCCAGTGGAAATACAAACTGTGTTGAATTTCCAATGGGGATTTTCGCCAGCCGGGAGCTGGCGAAAGCACACTTTTGTCGAGCGGGAACTGGAACTTTGGAATTCCAAAGTTCCAGTTCCCGCTCGACAAAAGTGGAGAAAGATGCGAAAGGATTTCTCGTCTTTCAACATTTTTGAAAGAGAAATCCTTTCACATCATTCCCCACTTTTGTCGAGCGGGAACTGGAACTTTGGAAGTACAAAGTCCCAGTTCCCGCTCGACAAAAGTTAAAAGTTCAAAACTTTTCGAATTTCCAATCGAAAAACTCCCCGGCTGGTGAAAATCCCCATTGGAAATTCAACACAAATTGTATTTCCAGTGGGGATTTTCGCCAGCCGGGGGCTGGCGAAAAGTTCCCGCTCCAGGGAGGCAAGAAACGCGAGCGCCCCAATTCGGGGAAGGGGAGCGAAAGGCCCAACTACATGACGCGAGGGCCATCTAATTTCGTGTCTAAATATCCGTCTAATCTGTGTCTAAACTGCCTTCACAAATACGGAATAGGTCCCCCTCAAAAAATTATCCAGCAATTAGTCGCAAAATTAGGCATCGATTTAGCCGAGGGGTTATCCGCGAAATTAGTTAACAAATTAGCAATCCAAGGCAAGTAGAATACCTACGAAAAACAGCGTAGTACCTGAACAACAAGGGTCGAGGGGGAAGTCTTCTTCTTGGAAGATTTCTTCGCCGCCTTGTTCTGGGATTTCTTCTTCGCCTTGACCTTGGGGGAAGCCTGCTTCGCCGAAGCAGCACCGGCAGCAGCTGCCTTGGTTTCCGCGTTTCCAACCACAGAAGTGGCAGCGGAGGCCGGGTTTTTGTTCTCGAGATCAGAAGACATCCTTTATGGGTATCGAGGAAGCGCGGGGCAGTCCAGGATATGCAGTGGTAAACCGTTGGTCGGTATAACTTGCAAAGACTGCTTTGTCAGATGCTGCAAGAGCGTCTAGAACAGAATGAGAGTCCCTGTCGCAAAAAATTATGTGTGTTTAGGAATTAACAAGTCGGGGCCCGACGTTACAAGCTCAGGCGCACAGAACCAGAAGAGATTTTGATTTGTGTTCATCTGGGTGGACAACATCATCTTCAGCGTCAATTTTTTGCATCAATCAAGACCATCAGGCACCGCGACACGCTGAGAACAGAAAAGGATCGGGCTCGAGACTCGACACGAGCTACACTCTTTGCGCTTGAGTTATTTCGCTATGACTTCTTGCAAGTTCAGACCAATGGTTTGCACGGTTTACAGATCATCGTCTTGTATGTTCATGGTGTCGACCGCGAGCGCGTCTTGCTCGTCCGAGTCGACCGGGAGACGGTAGACGCAGTTGTCGATCAGATCGATCAAATGACTATAGAAGACGTCGCGTCTGTGGCAGAAGAACTGTTTGCGATCCTTGAGATAGTTGCTTTGTTTTGCAATCGCCGGCTTGTGATCATTTTGGATTTGTGCGCGACAGATTTTAGTATGATCGGGGCAGGTGTCAGCTGTGCCCGGAAGTTGGGCACCAGACTGGAAGAAGAAGCGGTAGAGGTTTCTAACACTCCGAGCTGATTCTTCTGACCGGTTCTCATCGTCTCCCCACATAGCATGACGAAAATCCCGCACCCGCTTCAGCTTCAGCCGATCACAGACCGCAAAGAGGCGTTTGTCCTTGACCTTCATCTCGAGCTTGTCACTCGCTTTGTTGTGATTCGCCATGACCCAGGCCCCGCCGGAAATTGTTAGATTAATATCAGTATTGTGCAAGGGGTCGGCAGTTGCTGCTGATTTCTGTGCCGCCTCTTCGCGAACCTTCTGCAGGTCCGTGAAACAGGTCTCCAACTTGGCCAGCCGCTCGCCGTCCATTGTCTTCCGCAGTTCTGCGACGCTAATCACCTTCCCAGCCTTCCGCTTTTTGTAGTTGTTGAGAGCGGCGGAGCGGCCTTCCCCCTCGTCCTCCTCAACCTCGCCCGCCTTCTGCTTTTTCCCCCTCTCCAACAAGGAGCCCGGAAGCAGCTTTTCAAACGTGTCGCACCTGTCGATGAAGAAGTAGGTCGCCTTCCCCGGAACCTCGAGGAACTTTCCCCCGTGGGAGGTGACGTTCTCGCGCGCGACGATAAAGACATCGCCTAGCAGCTTGGTAATGTAGCGAAAAATCCCAGTGCGCTCGAAGAAGGTCTTCCGACCAGGTTTGCCACCCGGGACCATAGAGATGTCGACTGGGCGGAGGTACTCCATTCCCAATATGTACGGCTGCAGGCTGATGAAGCTTACTTCGAAGCACGCCAGCTCCAAATCATCATCCTCGAGCAGTTCCTCCGACTTCACAACGATGACCGCGCCCAATTTGTCCCGACACCGCTTGTGGCTCCGCACGATCTCCGCAACATTTCCCTGCAAATCATCCCAATGCTCCAGATACGGAGAACGGCTTGGGAGCCGCAGCATCGTCTTATCCAAAAGCTCCGCGAACTTCGCGTCGAAATCCTGGGCACACGCGTGGAGCGCGGCCTTGGAAGAATCCACGCGCAGCTTCCCCCACTCATCCAAGAAAGTTTTCTCCGTGATAAGGCCATCGAGGTCGTGCGAGTTTGTTCCCGTGACAAAGCATCGGCGCCGGGCCACCTTGTCCTGAAATTTGTACGACTTCGCGAGCTGCTGCTCATGCCGGGTCTCGGCTTTCTCCAGTAACTTCTTTTGCTGCTCTTCTACCATCGGCTGCAGGTACTCCACTTGGCCAGCCTTGGCCAGTTGCTGAAACGTCTTGTTTGTTTCCTTCGCCACCGTGTCCCGCATGTCTTCGTAGCTGTGCCCCTGGCCACCGGCTTTCTCCTTCAAAAACATTCCCGACTTCCGCACCATGTTCGCGCCCGACTCCTTTCGCAAAGTGTCCAAAGACTTCCCCATTGCGGCTAGAGCTTTCCCGGGACAGGTTTCAAGCAGATGATTTTGCTCAACATACTGCTCGACGAACTGTATCTCGTTCACCTTGCTGAAACTCTTCGCCGACTTTGTGTGCCGGTGTCCGCTTTTGTGCGCGCGCTCCCGAATGATGATCGTCTGTGGTAAAGTGAGAAGAATTTGCACAATGTCACACAGCGACTGCTTGCTGTCGTTGATGCTGCCAGGGGAGTAGTGCTGCAACTTCTTTAACTTCCCGCAGAATCCCGCGTCGAGACAATCCTCAGAGGTGTTGCTGATGCGGTCCAAGATCGCGTCGAGGGTTCGGGGCTTCTGGAGAACAATGCTGTAGGGCGGCAAATCCAGGCGGCGAAAGGCTAAAAGCTCCTGAGAAGCAGCAGCGGTCGACAGAGCGTCTAGGCTGGCACTGATGTACGTCTCCCGATCAGCTTCAGTCATACTGGGGGAAAAGGCCCAGAGTTTTCGCAGATTTTGCCGCCGGACCACGGCAACATCGGCCCGGAACTGGTTGCGAATCTGCACAACATCATCCACCGTCTCGCCCTTCAACAGAGACTTTTCGCAGCGCTCAATGGGGGGCAAGAAGGTGACCAAACTCCAGGCCGCGACGGGAAACTGTTTGTAGCGCAGCTTCGTGGTTGTAAAAGCCTGCTGGAGGAAGAACTTCCGCTTCGCGACACGCTTCGCATATTCGGCAAAATGCAGTAACCCACAGACATCCGCCAGAACCACACGTCGGGCCGGGTCCAATCCATTGCCAAACCGCCCGAACTGGAATGCGCGGATCGAGATCCTGCACAACAGCGAGGCGATGAAGACCAGCACGCCCTTCTCCGTGCGTGGGATGGTTCCCAACAATTTCCCCCCTACGAAGCGAAGCTCCTGCTCTTTGATTTCTTCCACGAGCTTGTCGCTTCCGGGGTTGATCCAATCCATCAAGTCGTCGTAGTCGGTCGAGTCTTGCAATTTTTTCCCCCCGGCATAGTTCCTGTCGACCCAATCGCACAACTCCTCCCGCAGACCGCCGAAGGACTTTCGCAGGCCATTGGCAATCCGCTTGATGTCATCTAAATGCGCCTCGGAAGCCAATAAATCTACCCGCTGCGCACCATCTTCGCCGGCCCCGTGGGTTCCATGCAACACACACGAATCCATGACATGGAGGTCATGCAGGGCCTCCAAAGCCGTGGCTGGGCCACCATCCAATCCGCAGGACATGTGCCGGAGGCCGCAATACTTCCGCACCACCCCGAGCGCTCCACCATCGGACACATAGTGGCTCATGGTGAGCCCGACTTTGCCCCCAGGGGTTTTCTTCTTGGCTTCGGACCGCACGTTCGTCGTCCGCTTGTGAATTTCCATGTACTCCTGCGCGGTATGCAAAGAAAACACGGACACACCACAGGCAGGCCATGCACAATCGCCGGCGCCTCAAATAACGCTCCCAATGCATCTCATGCGCTAGTACTAGTGGCGTGGCAGCATGTGTTTTCTCTGCATAAACGTCGCGCTTCCCGTCGACCATATGCACACAATCCGGCGAGTTCCAACATCGATTCTGCTCAACCCCACCCACGCCGATCTCGGTGGTGCTGCTGACGTGGCTCGCGAAAGTACCTGTTTTGACATGCGAATAAGATATACAAGAGGGCGCTGGGATGAACATTGGCAAACTAGAAAATCTACGACACACAAAGAACAAAACCAAATAAAAAATGCCACTCCCTTCCCGCGGTGAGATAATACACTGCGAAACTCCTAGTGAGTCGGCGGATACGAATTCACCTTTCGGGAGCAAGGTGATGGGTGTCCCATCGAACTGCACGTGGCTCACAAGCCCACGCCGCCGCCCTGCTACCATCTGCAGCCAGGTGGTTATGTAGTTGCGCTGACACGTCTGCAGGACCAACTTCAAACGCGTGAAGATCCTCTCGTAAACATGCCCGATCGCCACATCAGACCGGCTTTCCAATTCGGATAAGACTGCCTTCTCCGTCCCAACCGCTTCACTGAGAAAGACCCGCAACATAAATTTCCCATACCGTCCCATGTTGATGCGGGACGCCGAGGGCAGCAGGATCATGTCGCGAAGTAAGCGAACTTTCCCGGTTCGGATCAGAAAACCGGCCAAAACATCCGTCGTCGTCGTCATCTTGGCTTCCAGTGCCGAGAGATCCTGAACTTCCGCCGGTGCCACAATTTCGCCCGGCGGTGCACCGGGGCCAACACCTTGCACACGGTCTTCCATGATACTGGTAGTGCGGTCGAAGGGGTGAGTAGGTAATTCCAAAAACCAGATACGTTGAGGGGAGATGCAAACTATGACAACAAACTGATGCGCGCTGGACTTCTAACAAACAACATAAGCAAGTAAAATCCGTAAAATATGCCGGTCGCTGTGAGTAAAAGTGAATGATTTGGAAATCGATAACCAAGATAAACATCTTCAAACTGCAAAACATCCTCGGGATACCCTCCAACAGAGCGATAAGAGACAGATCGAGAGAAATTCCAAGAACTGGGCGTCAATTTCGTCAGCACTGTGCGATCCATTTCAAAACCTAAAGACCGGAACTATCATAGAACGAGGAGAAAGATCGAGGAGCTTCATTGCCTTCAGAGATCTTTCTACCAATACTGGGGCGCGCAAACTTAGAACTTTCTTAGGGCAATCTTAGGGGCGATTTTTGCCAGCGGCTGGCTGGCTGAACTCGCTCCCGCGTTCGCGGCCCGATTCTCGTTTTCTCCACCTCTTCCCTTCTTCTTGTCCCTTTTTTCCATCATTCCCTCGCCCCCTGCTTTTTCCTTCTCCTTGTTACCTTCTCCGTTGTCGTTTTCTCTCTCTTCTTTCTTTCTCTCGCCTAATATTTTCGCGTGGATATAAGCCTGCCTTTCTATTTTTGACATTTCCGGCCACTCCCATACAGGGTCCATCCCTATACACTTTTTCCCAAAATCGAATCGAATCCAGCTCGTGCATTCATTATCATGATTCAACACATTCGCTACTCGAAGCGGGATCAGTTCCGTTATCTCCTTCTCTATATCCCTTTTCGCCTCCGTCCTCCTTGCGTTTCCTCTTCTCTTTTCGACTGTCAGCCCTGTATCCGCGCTCTCTGCCTTTTCGATCGTTTCTTGTAGCTCCAGCCCTATGCCGTTTCCTTTGCGCAGCAGGCCTCTCGTCTTTTCCCTTAGTTCGTCATAGTCCAGTAGCATTATTTCTGTCCTACCTTGTTTGCCTATTCTTCTCTCCCTCACCTTCTCGATTGTTCTTATTGCATTACTGCAATACGCCACGAAGCTCCTCTCCTCTTCTCTTACTTCCGATTTCAGGTGGCTCCCCTTTGTTTCTATTTTCCACAGGTGTGCCTCGGCTCTCGAGCTTTCCTCTTGTATTGTTACTATCGTCGTGCCCGCCTTTTCCGAATGCTTCACCCATATTTTTTGCTTTTTCTCTGCTTTCCCTTTTTTTCCGTATCCCCCCTGCCTTTCCCGATCAACCATAATGCTCGCGTCGCCTCGGTGTCGCGGAGAGCCAGCCCCGGCGGGCGACTGCCTAAATTCCCGCTATTTTTTGAACCGCCCAAGCCCTAGCCTGGGCGAGCAAGCCCGCCCCGGGCAATAGGCCGAGGCGGGCAACCCTTGCCGGGGACACAGGCGGGGCGCGGGCGACTTGCAGAACGCAGACGCCTGAGCCCATCGCCGAAGACCCGCCAGAAAGGCGCAGTGGCGAAGCAATTGCGCCGCCAACCCTTTCAGCCGTTCTTGACCACGTCCCGAAATTTTCTAAGTTTGCGCCTAAATTTCAGAGCAACGGCCGACATAGGCAAAATCGCACGCAAATTGCCCAACTGGGCAAATTAGACAAAAAATAGACAGCAGCCGAAGCGGCCAAGGCCGCTGCTTAGACAGAAATTAGAGGCGGCAAAGACCGCGAATATAGACAGGAAAATAGACAAAAAAATAGACAGGAAAATAGACAAGAAATTAGACAAAAACTTAAACAAAAACTTAGACAGGAAATTAGACAAGAAATTACACAAAAACTTAGACAAGAAATTAGTGCCCCCACAAGAGCGCCGACTGTAGGAAAATTAGCGCGAAAATAAAGAGCCTGGCGCCGGGGGCGGCTCTGTGCGATCGGTGTGTATATTGGCTCGCCGTCCTCAGTTTCCCTACTGCGCTGCGCTGCTTTACTATTCCACACGCTCGCAAGTCGCTCCCAGGCGATAGCCTCACTTTTGCCCCGTCGCTAAGCGCCTGCAGGAGCGCGATGTCTGCTTCTTTTCTTTTCAGTATCTGGCGCTCATCTGTTTTGGATATACCCGCTTTCGATTGTCCCACTACCTTTACTGGTGTCGTCGCTAGAGGCGCAAACATACTTGGGTCCGTCAGGTAGTTGGCCTGCGCTGTTGCCCGCAACGTTTTCAGCCCCATCGTGTACGGATCCGCGAGCCCTAGCATGTTCATGCCAAAGATCACCCTGTAAAACGTCTCTGCTTCTGTTCCTGTTCTTTTCATTATTTCCTCCACGACCTCCATTGTCATCCCCATTGCTTCTGCTATTGTCAGCGCCATCTCTCCCATTAATTCTGCCCATTTTTTTATTTCGAAGAAGCGACGCATTGCTGGAAGATAGTAAATCATTGCCGAGACGAAAAACACCTGCACCACCCAAGTCAATTCCTCTCCGTTCAGCCCCCTTCTTCGCATCATCACCTGGCGCGCCAGGTGCTGGCCGATCCCTATACTTTGCCTCGCCTGCCCCTGCAGGACTTTCGCCTGCTCTTCTTTGTCTTGCGGCACTATTTTGATGCCCAGAATCTTTAGGAAGCTCTTCTCCTCGAATAGTATTCCGAAAGGCTGGAATGCTTGCCGGAGCAGGTTAACCAGTTTCGCGTCCCTTATGGATGTTGCTAACTCGCACTTCTGTGGCGCCAAAAACTGGCCTTCCGTTGCATAAGTCTCCTCGTATGCCCAGCTTGCTGCTTTTAATGCCCTCACTATAGGTTTTGTATCCTCTATGTAAAACTTCACCACTAGGGTGCCGCCATCGACATACTGAACACAAAGCGTCCACTTTTTATTGCTGACGCCCCGCAAGACTCCCGAGTAGTATCTTGTTTCTGTTTTTTTCTTCTCCCTGTCTTTACCCCCTTTCTCCTTGCCCGTTGTCGCCTTTTCTCCTCTCCTGTAACCCGTTTCCGCCGGCGAGGCTTCTTTGTGATAGATTTCGCCCACTTCTGTCCTGTAGTCGTAGTCCGGGAACGTCGTGTCGACATCCCCCCCTTTGTATAGTCGCTTTCCTCTTGTTCTCGTTTTCGCCTCTGCTGCCTGCAATCTGCTCTCGTTTACTCGTCCACTTTCATCAAAAATCTCCTCTAAAAATTCCGCAATAATTTCCACTCCCGGGAGGAAGATCAGGGTCCCCGCGAGCATCGTTTCTACGGCGCCCTGGATAAGCTCGCGACGTCTTATCACATGACCGGAGCGCTCGCCGTTTCTAATCCATAGGTCTTTTGTCCATGCTGTTACTATTATCAGTTTTATAAAGCACGGGTGTAGCTTCGCGGCCCTATAGGCTGCCACCGCTCGGGGGAGTCCTATGCTGTTGAAGTAATTTGATGCATCTAGCCCAAAAACTACTGTCGCTGTCTTTTCTTCTTTCTTTCCCTTCTCTTCTTTCTTCCCTTCTTCTCCTTTCTCTCGTGCTTCTCCCCCGTGACAGGTCTCCAGCACTTGCAGCGCTGTGGCTTGACAGCTTGCGCCTGGCTTCGAGGCTGAGCCGCATCGTGTGAGCGCGTCGCTTTTGTCTGCTACTCGTGCCATCTCATATACTACCGCGCTCATCAGCACCCCCATAATCGCTGTCCCTTGTATTACTGTCCTTATTTTTTCTATCGCGGTCGTTGCTGCTGTTTGCTTTTTTAGCAGCTCTACCTGCACCACATTCAGGCGCTCCTCTAGTAGTTTTGGCCCTTTCCCCATGTTTTGTCTCAGCTCATATTCCTCAACTTCCTGCAGGAATCTGCTGAATACTTCTGCTAGCACCTCATACTGCTCATCGGTGAGGGCTTTATACACTCCCTGTCTTAGCCCATCCATTCCAGAGGCCTCGGCGTTTAATCTTAAGCTTTTCTGTCATGCAAAAACGCAGTTTGTCATGCAGAATAGGCATCATATAGAAGCTCAGAGACTTGTCATGCTGAGCCAGCACTTGTGGCCTCCTCATGATACGCCACCCAGCATCACAAGTTTCCAGGAGACCCAGACATTTTTACAATCCATAACACGATTTTCCCCGTGCTCAACCGATGATCCACGAGGATCCCCGTGCACAAACTCGTCGTCGCTATCCAAGGCCACGCCTATGTCACCAGAGTCAGAGTTTCTCCTTTCCTGTCCTATTCCAGCAGCCGCACCGCCGTCGGCACCTACTACATCTGAGGAATCGTCCTCGTTGTCGTTGCTACCCCACAATAACATAGATGAATTTTTCTCGCACAGAAACTCTTCGTCACTGTCTGAGTCTGACAGAGAGGTGGTCCTTTGAGTCGTTCTTTTGGTGTTCTCCTCGCGTGTCTTGATTTTGCTCGAGTGACCAACCTGCGGCCCCGCGTCGAAGCCGTCGTCCAGGTCCTCTTCGTCGTTTTTTCGTCCGGCGGAGCTGGCGGGAGTAGGCCCATCAGCCTGGCAAAACTCATCGTCACTGTCCGAAAATGTTTGATCATTCTTACCTGGTTCCCGAAAAGATGCGCCTGCATTCTGCTGCTTGGTAGTGGTACCATTGTCGTTGTCCCCGGATAATACAGATGAGGATACGCCAGGATCCGAAGACAGTAACTCGTCATCACTATTCATGGCTCGTCATTCGAGCTACATCAACATCCCCCAGAAGAGTTTATGGTATTAATTTAGATAACATGTTAGTCGTATTGTCCATTTTGTCAGGAGGAACGATTTTTTTTCATCAAGGTTGAAAAGCTCCTTGTTGGTGTTATGCGGCGACAAGAACGATTTATTTTCATCCTGACCCCGGGAATAAATAATGACGAATACGATGCTGCAACTCCCATCTGTAAAACCATTTCTAGCAGCACGATGGAAGCTCAATCAAGGAGGAGCAGGAGGCACATCCGGAAATAGTGGCAACCATGTACTGGATCTGGAATGAAAATCAGAATCTCGTCGTGCATCACGGTCGTTATCGCTGTGAGAAAAATTGGACAGTCCATCTGTGTTGATGATCCTTTGTGCCGCAAAAAAGAAAAACAGTACTTAGCACAGTCATACCCAAACCAATCTCCGAATTATAATAAATAATATACCCGCAAACGCTGGTCCTGGTGTCTGCGCTTGCGGTTCGCTATATGCTGCTAGTATTTCTGGATCTCTTCGCAGTACTAGAGATCATGAAGATAGCACTTCCGGTAAACGCGTCATAATCATGAAGAACGGGGTTAGCAAATAGCTCTGTCATCTTTTCGAAGATAGTCCTCTTCCTGCTGCATTCGATAAATACCGAAGAGAAATTCACCACACACACCAGACCGCGACAGAATGGTCCCGCTGGGACTGCAACCAAGCTCTGGGCGGCTTGGTTGGTGAAGACCAAAGTCAAACTTTTCCTCACGAGAAGTAGGAGCAGGTGACGTTTTAATAGATCCATAATGTCAGCACAGCTAGCGGATCAAGAACAGGTTGGTCGCACGCGCGAGCATATCAAAGTCAAATACTAGCCTGTTCGTCTGTTTTCCCATAGTACTAAGGAGGTTCGAGTCTGTTATCTTCAATTCGTCGTCTTGTGTTAGTGTTATGCGAAATACTGCAAGACAGGAGGGTCTGTTGAAAATAGTTAAACTTGAAGTTGTAGAAGGGTAGAACTTAAAAAAATGATCAGAGGTTTACAAGTGTAAGTAGAAGTGCAAGCAATGCTCTGTAACGTCAGCACGCGGGCCTGTTTCTTCTACTTTCTTACAGTATTTTCGACAAGTACGAGGAGCGAGGAGAAGCCGAGGCAAATCCGATCTCTTTTTTCCTGGTGTGAAAACTTCTATCTCGTCCAACGGATAATCTCCTCGAAGTAGATGATTTTCATTTTTACTTCTTTTTCTTGCTGGTCACTTCCGCATACTTGGTTGCCGCCATCTGCTGAATGATACTGAAAAAAAAGAACCCGATCACCCCCGCGAGAAACAGATCCCACAGCATTTTCATCCAGGAGTCGCTATCCCCCTCCGGGTCCAACGACCCCAAGGCGAATTTCCCGTCGGTCCCCGAAATCGTCGCCCCAAGTTCCGCCTGGCTCAGTTTCCCGTCCTTGTTTGCGTCGAAAGAGGCCAGAATCCGCTCCACCACGCCCTCCGGCTTTTCGAAGCCCTTGTACAGCTTCAACAACATCGGTTTCGTCAGCAGCGCAGCGCCGCCGGTGGCTTCGGCGAAGGTGACGCGTGCTTGTTTTTCGAACTTGGAGATGATTTTCTGTCGCTGTTTATCCTGTGTAAAATCGTCCCCACCCAATAATTGTCATGCAAATCTGCATGCTCAAAATATTTCTCATGCGCAAACCTATGGTGCGGAGCACATTCTATTCGTGTTTTGAAATTTGTCATGCTGGAGTCTTCAGCGTCATAAGCTAGATCTGTAATGCTCAACATGAAATAGTACTAGTTAGAAAGGAGTATACTACGTACGAGGACAAGCTTGTCATGCGCAAAAGCAAAGCTGGTTGATTTGTCTAGCAGATTTCCCAACTTGACTTTGGGATGGGGACATAATTTTTATTCAGGATACTGTTTTGTCAGTAACGCCGCCACGTCCGTCTTCACCACCGAGTCCGGCAGAAGACCCTTCAAAGTTCCGAGAAGAGACTGGAGCAAGCGGGAGACGGGGACCAACACGATTTTGAAAAAGGTGCCGCCGAACAGCGCGATGAAAAAAAGCGCCTGGAGATTCACCTTGACCACGCCCTTGCCCAGTGCGGTTGCGAGGAAAAAGGTCCAGAATATCCTGTGCAAAAGTATCGTACTAGTAGTAATTCCATCACAAATTACCTCAGCATGACAAATGGAATTTGTCATGCTGATTCACCTTGGGAACGAACTTTGTAATGCATAAATGCAATTACTACGAGTACGATACTTTTGCAGTTCATACAGAACGGCATCTGCAGGTAGCCGCAGCACATGCCGCACATGTCGAAAGCCGCATTGGGCCACGAGGCGAGGAGGAAGACGCCGACTATCCTGTGTAAAAACGTCCCCACCCCAAAGTCAACAAGATGGCAAATCAGCTAGACAAATCAACAAGCTTTGGCTGTTGCGCATCACAGGTTCTTTGGCGTCGTAGTGTAATCCTGTTTGGCTAGTTCAGCAGCACCACAGATCTGGCACACCATGAAGATTGGAGCATGACAAATTCCGAAACCTGACTATAAAACGCTTCTCATGGGCCTCCGCACGAGAAAATATTTTAGCATGCAGATTTGCGTTACGAGTATGGGGTGGGGACGTTTTTACATAGGATACCGAGAAACCCGTATTTCTCCGTGAAATCGATGGTCATCATCTTCATCTTCGAAAACGCATCGGTCGCACCGCGGGATTCCTGGGTTTTTCCAGTTTTTGTGAAGCTGCTTTTCTGTGAAGATACAGAACTGCTTCTTGTCGGGATTGTCATTGTTCGGATCATGATCATGCTGCTACACAAGGTAAGTAGTGGTGTGGAACTGGAACTGGAATGAAGAGCCAAGGGGCATTGAAATGATCTTCAACCAAAAAATGACAGTTCCGTGGAAAAAAAACATACCTCCAACTCCCGTTCGAACTCTTCATCCCGTTTTCCCTTCGTCATGCTGGCCTGCCGGCTGATGAAGTAGGGAGGCAATTCCCCGACCGCGGTACCGAAACCCCAGGCCATGACCGGCACGACGACTCGCAGCCAGAGCTCGAACAAAGTCGCGGTTGACTCTTGCCCAGCCTTAAACGGCTTCCCGCACTCGAACTTACACGGGTGGAGATACATGGTCTGCATATCGGACAAGTCGCACGTCTCCGACGCAAAGACCACCTTCATGATGTGCGGAAACAGGAACATCAACCCACTGTGTAATCCGGTGCCAAACCCGACGGAGGAAAGGATGCCCAGGATCACCCACCACAGAATCTCCAGCGTGTACAGCTCCACCTGCCACAGAATCCCGCCGTCGAAAGCAGAGTCATCGGGTTGTCCTGCGGTGGTTGTGAAGGATTTTGTAGTGTTTGATTTTGTTCCCCCGACTGTCGCTGAAGCTCCCATCGCGGCGGCCCGCGAGCCGCACTTCCCGGGAGGGGTGTAGAGTTCGGGGAACAGGACAAATTTCGTCGCCAAATAGACGGTGAGAAGCGGGAGAAGAGCGAAGAGAAAGGCCTGGCTCTGCACAAATTCCACCGTGTAGTAGACCAAAGACTCGTAAAAAGACCAGCCGAAGTAGTATAAGGTCGTGAAAGGCGCGGTGGTGAGGGAGATTGTGTCTTCTTCAGTTGTTCCACTAGTACCGGCAGATTTCATTTTTGTCGAAGATGATTTTCCGCTGCTTTTCCCGCCTTTGCTCGAGCTTTTGCTTCGCCCCCGGGACGAGCTCGACTTGCTCTTCTTCATGGAATATCAAATGCAAATATGTCTGGGTCTGGAAACAAATTTGCGATGCTAAAATGTGATTGGTGGGCGCACTGCAATAACAATATGTAGCCCAGCATGACAAATTTTTGAGCTGCTGTCGTGTTTCGTTTTCCGCATGGCAAACTGCGTTTCTGCTTGACAGACAAGAGGCCCTTTTCCTGCTCCTGCATCACAGATTTATGAGTCATGCCAGACAAGCATGGCAAACTTGCATCCTTCCAGAGAAAGACATATTTGCATTGGATATGGAAGTGCCGCTTTTGCTGCGCGACTTCGACGAGGACTTTGCGCCGCCGCCGCGGCTATCAAATGTAAAAATGTCTGGGTCTGGAAGAGTCATGCTGTTTTTGCATGACACAGAAGGTCTGGCATGGAAGCTCTAGCATCACAGGTTTCGAGAACCTTCCGCAATGCCGAATCCGCATGACACGTCCCCTATTTTGCTGGCAAAAAGTGGGAGCTTTTGCTACGTATGCATGAGAGACTTTTCTGTGTTCTGAAATACGCATTACAAGTTGCATTCTTCCAGACCCAGACATTTTTACATTTGGTAGCGGCCTCGCGACTTCTCGCGTGGCGCCATCGTGATTACCATCAACGAGGTATTGTGGTGCAGCTGGATACAACTGCAGAGGAATTCTGTTCGCTGCAAAGGTCCTTTATTCAACTACTGGAATTGCTGTCTAGAACTAAAAAACTAGAACCTCATGGCGTTCCTTGCAGTCAATGTCAAAAATTGCGTAAACTTAACTCGTTTCGGTACGGGTTGTTAATTTGCTTCGAATTCTAACAACCAAACAAGAAGCACAGTCTAGACGAAAACAGCGTTTAGTTGTTGATAGACCCTCTTTGTCGCTGTAAGTGTTGTAACCGAAATCAATTCAATACCATTTGAGCTTCGGAAAAGTGTTTCAGAAAATGAAAATGCCATAGAGAGAAGCTCAGGAGAGAAAATTAGTCACTGAAGACCTAGGAATGGGTGATCTCTTGCAGCGCTGCCGGACAGACATCTTCGAAAGGGCACGGAGTCGTGCTTTTAGAAAATAAGTTCTGGTGTCGCCTTTAAAATGTGTATGAACACCACAAGAACTGCCGTAGATACATAAAGTCCATTTCAACAGCAAAGAACCTAAATGTGGGAAAAGCCACGCGGCCCCTGAGACTAGTATGCCCTTCTTTTGGTATCCTGTTGTATCTCTTTACACCGACGAGAAATAAGTACTTGAAGATAAGCTGCAAAACTTTTTTTCGTGATCCTGTGGAGATTGCTTCCACCGAAAAATAAACACAGGCCACGCAAAAAGGTGAAACTGAGTCGGAGATTCCTTGTGCTACGACGATGGCTACGATCCTGAGGCCACGAAAAAATAAAAATATCATCTTCTGAAAAGCTGCGAAATAAAGATCAGCGTATGTACATGTAGGTTGTAAATTCTATTGTCGTTGGCTTTAGTTTGAATTGTTTTTCAGCGTAGCTCAATACTGCTTGCTCCTAAAGCAGTAGAAAATAAGACGGTAGTATTGATAAAATTGGATTCATGATGAATTTGGAATTAAATTTCATTGTATTTTGGTTATAATGTACGAAAATAGGGTCGGTTTGTTGTTTTTTCATTCGCAAAAAATAGATAGGGGCAAAAAAAGAAAAAGCGTTGAGCTTTGAGAAATCAAAAAATGTGAAAAGTGCTGTGTCGCTGGCATTAAAGATCCAAGTACTTCCAGCGCTTGCGCTTTTTATCGCAAAATTTAACATACCAGTCCTGTCTCACCCGAGACACTTGTCGGCCACCCCTTTTTCGACCCAGCAGTGGGAGCTGCAGGTTTTCTTCTGCAGAGTCCAGTTGTTGGATTTCGATTCCTATGAACTGCAAAACAAGTATCGCACTCGTATAAAGGCATTACAAATTTCCTCAGCATGAGAAATAAAAATTTGTAATGGGGATTCACCTTGAGAAAAAGATTTGTAATGCATGACTGCTATACGAGTATGATACTTTTGCACAGGATAATTCCTGTTCACTGTCGTCTTCATACAACAGCTTCACGCGTTTGTAGTACCTCCTCCGGGAGTATCAAATGCAAAAGCGTCTTGGTCTGGAAGAATGCAAACTTGTGATGCTGCTTTTGGATTCCAAAAAAATCTGTATTGCATGAGTAGCAAAGGGAATGCAATTTTTGCTACGCGGATCGGGCATTTGTCATGCGAAATAGGCATCAAGAACTCCTCGAAAAATCTGTGATGCTACGGCATGCATCACAGGCATCATGGCTCATGCAAAACGTACATGACAGGTCTCAGAATCTCCCAGACCACTCAGACATTTTTGCATTTGATAGCGAGCTTCCCCGCGCAAAATCCGGGCTCACGTCCTCCCGGGTTGGCAAATCCCGGTATTGCAGCTTCTTTTTTTGCTGCGCTTCGTTTTGGAGTAATTTGACGCGGTAATTTTGCTTTATCCTATGTAAAAACGCCCCCGCCCCATAGCTGCTGTCATGCAAACCTGCATGATAAGTGCCAGCCATGCTCCGGCTAACGCCGGAGCGCAAGGCTGTTGGGCCGGGGCAAGACTGTTTGCCGATTGGACCACAACACCACGGGCCTGCGCATAGCGAAACGTACTGGATTCCTGCCGCCTGTTTGCGTTGCGCCAACCCGCAGGACCGCTTGCGCGCTTCCCGCGCCTGTGGGCGCTCTGCGCAGCGAGCAGCTGCAAAGAACACCGGGGGCGAACAGAAGCCGCCCGGCGCGAGAGGGTAGAGCGAGTGGGTGGCGCGAGAGGGTAGCGCGAGAGGGTTGCGCGAGAGGGTGCGCGAGAGGGTGGCACGGAAAGGCGCCGGGCAAAACAGGTCCGCGAATGGCCTGCAATGCGAAATATGGGCAGCACCATGCGGATTCGCGCCCAATTCTTTCTGTTTTTACCCTCTCGCAGACCTCTCGCAGACCCTCTTTTTGACCTCTTTTGGGGGTCCCCGCTAATAATCCGGCTATACTCGCGGGTAGAGGGCGACAGAGGTGGCCGAGAGGTGGCCAAGAGGGTCCGCGAGAGGGGTCCCCTTATTCGCGCAACCTCTCGGCACCTCTGTCCACCTCTCGCTTGCCCTCTTTTTTACCTCTCTGCACCCTCCGAGGCCCTTAGCGGCCCCAAAGGGCGACCCCTTCGGCGGGCTATACTCGCGCCACCCCTCGGCCACCCTCCCGAATGACCTCCCGCGCCACCTCTCCACCTCTGTCGACCTCTTTTTCACCTCTTTTGACCTCTTTTCCACCTCCCCGCCACCTCTCGTCTACCCTCTCCAAACCCATATTTTCGCATGAATATAATAGATAGTAATGTTTCTCATGCAAAGCCCCATGAGAAGCGTTTTCTCGTCGCGTTTTGAAATTTGTGATGCTCGAATCAGCATGATATTCTAGATCTGTGATGCTGCTGGAGCTAGCTAAACAGAATTTCACTACGGAGCCAAACTTGTCATGCGCAGCAACCATATCTGCTTGATTTGTATAGCAGATTTTCCATCTTGACTATGGCTGGGATGGGGACGGTGTTTACATAGGATATGCTTCTGCTGCTTGCTTACCGGGTCGGTGGTCTTCGTCGGGAGCTCTTCCACGATGACTATTGGGTGAAAATTAATGCTCCCCATCCATTTTCTGCATGACAGACACAGAGTTTCCTATATGCTTTGCATGACAAATCGGATGGGGATGGCACATTTTTAGGGGATAAGGACCGTCGCGACGCTCCACCAGCGGACATCCGAATATTGAGGGTCGTCGCAGGAGTCGCGGTCAAGTTTGCAATGAATCAACACCGTGTCGCCAAACCAAAACTTCACCTGGTCATTTTTATAGGGGAAAAATATCGTACGAAAGAAAATTGCTCTTGTTTTTCCGAAGCGAGTTCTTCTCATGCTTAATCTTGCAGCTTCAGAGTTTGGCTTTGATGTTCTCATGGTACTGATACTGTAACTGTTGGAATTATATAGAAGAACCCATAACTACCGTCGGCGTCGCATCCCGCAAGTACATATCTTCCGTAAAAGCGTGCACGCCGAATTTATACAGCCCCGGAGGCTATGAACTGCAAAAGTATCGCACTCGTATAAATGCTAATGCATTACAAATTTCCTCAGCATGAGAAATAAAATTTGTGATGCGGATTTAACTTAATGTAATGCATGACTGCAATACGAGTACGATACTTTTGCACAGGATAGAGGCACATTGGTCATCGTGATCGTCTCCGGGCCGAAGCCGTCGCGGTGGTCCACTTCTAACTCCAAGCGACTGTTTATGAGAGTGCACAACAACTCCCCATCCCCCTCGTTTGTATTGCATGAACAGCAATAGAAACCGAGCACACGTAGAGCATGTGCATGACAAATAATTCATGCGCGTCGTGTAGTACTGTTTGGGTTTCCAGAATGTGTCATGCAAACAGTGCCACCGGGAAGCGCTTGGATTCGGGGTTTTGCATGACAAGTGAGGGAGAGGGCAAGCTGTGCACTCTCTTACTGTTCCCCTTGGCCTTCCACATGGACATGGATTTCAAGAATTTTTCGTAAGTTTTCTTGTTCAATTGACCCTTCTCTACCAACAAACGCTTCTTCTCCTGCTCAACCTGCAGACTTTTCTGCAGCCGAGTGGTGAAAAACTTTTCAGTATCTGCGGACGAAGAAGACTGTACTACTGCAGGTAGTTTATGAAATGCAAAAAGTGTCTGGGTCTGGAAACTTGTGATGCTAAAATGTGCATGATGAAAACACTTTCGAATGCAGTCCGGCATGACAACTTCCCAAAACGCTTTCTCATAGGCAATCCGCATGAGAGACTGCGTTTTTGCCTGACAAAAGAGGCTGCGACTTTTGTTGGTTATGCAATACAGATTTTCTAGGTATGGAAAGCTAGCATTACAAGTTCCAACCTTCCAGACCCAGACATTTTTACAATGCATATAGTTTTGCGGCCCCACCGCCGCTCAATTTCCGGTCGTACGTGGTCTCCAGATGCATTAAGATATGCACTGCAAAAGTATCGTACTAGTATGAACCAGCCATGCTCCGGCTGCCGCCGGAGCGCAAGGCTGTTGGACCGGGGCAAGACAGTTTGCCGATCGGACCACAACGCCACGGGCCTGTGCGCAACGAAGCATACTGGAGTTTGCGCCGCGCCAACCCGCAGGACTACTTGCGCGCCTCCCGCGCCTGTGGGCGCTCTGCGCAGGGAGCAACTGCAAAGAACACCGGGGGCGAACAGAAGCCGCCCGCCGCGAGAGGGTGGCGCGGGAGGGTGGCGCGAGAGGGTCGCGCGAGAGGGTGGCGCGAGAGGGTGCGCGAGAGGGTGATGCGAGAGGGTGGCGCGAGAGGGTGCGCGAGAGGGTGACGCGAGAGGGTGGCGCGAGAGGGTGCGCGAGAGGGTGGTGGGGACAGGCGCCGGACAAAACAAGTCCGCGAAGAGCCTGCGACGCTAAATATGGGGACTCCCATGCGGATTCGCGCCCGCTACTTTGTGTCTTTACCCTCTCGCAGACCTCTCGCAGACCCTCTTTTTTACCTCTTTTGGGGGTCCCCGCTAATAGTCCGGCTATACTCGAGGGTAGAGGTCGACAGAGGTGGCCCAGAGGTGGCCGAGAGGGTGCGCGAGAGGTTGGCCCTTATTCGCGCCACCTCTCTCGACCTCTGTCGACCTCTCGCGCCCCCTCTTTGTGACCTCTCTGCACCCTCTGAGGCACTTAGGCGCCGCCTTAAGGTGGGTCCTTCGGCGGGCTATACTCGCGCACCCTCTCGCCGACCCTCTCGAAAGGGGTCCCGCGCCACCTCTCCACCTCTGTCGACCTCTTTTTTACCTCTTTTGACCTCTTTTTGACCTCTCGGCCACCTCTTGTTTACCCTCTGTCTACCTCTTTTTTCGCATGAATATAATATATAGTAATTGCATTACAAATCGACTTAGCATTACAAATGAAATTTGTAATGCTGTTTTACCTTGGAAAAGAGATTTGTCATGCATAACAGCAATTGCTACGAGTACGATACTTTTGCAGAGCATATAAGAGCGGGCTGATCCATATCCCACGAAAAAACTGCTTCACTGTGATGATCTTGCAAGATCGGCATCACAAGTTACACATGACACCAAATATTTGGCATGCGCGCTTGCCAAGTGAAAACACACTAAAAAATCCAATGTCTTGCAGGTGTAGCAAGACAGCTCGTTCTGTGCCCCATTCTCTGCATCACAAGTTCACAGCGAAACAGTTTTTTCTTGCGATAATCCAGGAGACCCACTTTGACCGCTGGTTGATCGTGGGCACGCAGTTTTTCTTGTCAAACATGGCCACTTTCTTGTTGCTCGACCGCAACTCCTGCAGTTTAGAAGCACAGGACACGATCGGGCAAACGTCGTAGCCGGCTTCGCGGATATCTAAAGTCGCGTAGTGCTTGAATTTCTCGAATTTCTTGTCCGCGAAGAAGGTCATGGGGTTGCCAAAAGCCGCCCGGTGCTTCCGCGCGGCGAGGTCCTGCTTTTTCATCACGGTGTTCTGCGAAGATGTTGTTCCTGCCCCACCTGCTCCCGGGGCCCCGGGACTACTATCGCTCTCCGACCCAGAGGAGACGCCGCCTTCGTCGTCTCCTGCAGTAGCAGCTCCGCCTGCAGCTGCACCAGAGTTGATGCCACCACTGCTCCCTTATCAAATGCAAAAATGTCTGGGTCTGGAAGAGTGCCAGACTTGTCATGCAGGTTTTTCATGACCCATGAGGCCTGGTATGTAGGAAATAGCATGACAGATTCTGTGAGAGTTCTATCATGCCTATCCTGCATGAGAAACTGCCTCTCGATTAGGTCAAAAGTGGACAGCTTTTGGAAATCATGCAACACAGATTTTTAATACATGATCCAGATTTAGCATGACAAGTTGCATTCTTCCAGACCCAGACATTTTTGCATTTGATATCCCTTTCGCGAACGGGAGGTAAAAAGACGGCAATTTTTCCACGTCTGGGTACTTTTTGTATGGAAGGCAAGAAGTTTGTCACAGTCACTAACTTGCAGGCTTTGCATGAGAAACTTTTCCAGCATCACAGGTTTTTCTTGTATTGCAGAAACACTCAAAGGAAACCCCTTCTGAAGTTTGGCCGTGATGCATTTTGACGCATGACAGAAAGTTTTGTATTGCAAAACTGCGCATGAGTGATCGTGACGAACTTTTTTTGTTTGATATTTTGTACCATTTTTTCAGCTCGTCAAACTCATCCGTGGCGAATTCCCGGGGATTATCCTGACAATAAGCGTCCCCAACATCCCATGCTTGTCATGCAAATCTGCGTGCCCAAATTGTCTCTCATGCGCACCTCAATATACAACGGGCATTTCCAACACTATCAGGAAATTTGTCATGCTCGAATCAGCATAAAAAAATTGACTTGCAATGCGACAGACTGCACCAGCTACTCCACCAGCTGCGCGCGACTACACTTGTCATGCGCAACAGCAAAACCTTCTTGACTTGTGTAGCAGATCTGCCATTTTGACCACGGGGAGGTGGGGACGGTTTTACACAGGATAAGGATGCCCCGTCCCCGTGGCCCGGCTGTACACCGGCTTTCCCGATTTCCCAACGACTAAACCCATTTGGTACGAAATCGCGTAACTTGGCGTGGGGTTGACCGACCAGATCCACAGGTCTGTCGTTTTCCCCGCGGTACCTGAGTCCGCCTCAATCGCATCGTCAGTGATCCGCGGGTAGTTGATGTGGACCTGCCCGTCACCGTTGCTCTGCCCGCCCTTCGAGGTCGATTTTGTTTCCCCGAAGGAGAGGAACTCGTGGGAATCCGCAATCGCGGTTTCTAGATCGTACACCTGGTCGATGCACTCCATGTAGGTCGCGTACAGATCCAAATCTTTCGGGTACTGGTCCCACCAGAGCACCGCGCGGAAGGAGGAAATTTCCCCGGCGAACGTGCAGTCTTCGTTGACGTCTCCGTGGTCCATAACCCGGTCCAGAAGGAACAACAGCATTTTCCGGTTTGGATTCGCCAAATCCTTCGCGATAAATTGCTCACCGTACTGCTGACTGGCCTGCTTGAACTGAATCCCGGTCTGCGCCTCCGCGGTTTGCTTCGGGGACAAAACCAACTGCCCCACGTCGCCCTGCTGCCACGTGAAAACGGCGCGGTTTTTCTTCGCCAACTGCTTCGTGTTGATCTGGAGGTTTCGGTTCCCGTAGAGTTCGTTCTCAATCTCGATAGAGTATGCACTGCAAAAGTATCGCACTCTTATAAATGCATCACAAATTTCCTCAGCATGAGAAATAAAATTTGTAGTGCTGATTTACCTGGAGAGAAAGATTTGTAATGCATGATTGCAATACGAGTACGATACTTTTGCACAGGATATAGAGTCGATTTGGCTGAACGTAACAGGTTCCTTCGTCATCGCGTCTTGCAGCATCATATGGACTGCAAATATGTCTGGGTCTGGAAACTTGTAATGCTAAAAGTGAATGATAGAAGCACTGCAGTACGCAGCTATGCATGACAAACCCTTTGGCTGCCACGTCTTACGTATTCCGCATGGCAAACTGCGTTTTTGCATGACAGGTTCGAGGGCCTTTTCGTGCCTATGCAACACAGATTCTGGAGTCATGCCAGACAAGCATGACAAACTTGCATTCTTCCAGACCCAGACATTTTTGCATTTGATACATCAGCGTGATCGGCGACTGGCAGCGGTTCAGATCGATCTTGTACTTTACCTTCGTGTCCTTCGAGACCCAGCTGTACTTGTTTTTGCTAGTAGAAGCGGCCCCCTGCTGTCCTGCCGAGCCTCCGCCAACATGACTCTGATCCGAAACATTTTCTCCGCTGTCACTGCACGTAAACACCTCCCAAGCTTCGTCCGCCCCCTCGCAGCGGAGCTGGCAGATGCCCCCGACGGAGGCGTATGGATAGCACGCATGTCTGGGTCTGCAAGATTGCGAGATTTGTCATGCAATTTTTCCAAGCTCAACAAAATCTGGAATGCAGGGCTTAGCATCACAGGTTCTGCCTCCTATTGGTGAAAAATGGTGATACCTAGTCTGCATGACAAATCGCTTCTCGGCAACATGGTCAGAAGTGGGGATCTTGTGCAAGACATGCAACACAGATTTTTGTGTGGGCGGCTGCAACATGCATCACAAATTCGCTCTTTTATTCCAGACCCAGACATATTTGTAGTGGATACGTCGCTGCAGGTGTTGTCTTTCGTGTCGAGGATTTCGTAACCGACTTTTTTCAACTGCTCCAAGGACTCCGGGCACCGCTGGGCGGAGCACTGGTAATTCTTCAAATCAAACTTCTCGTTCGTGGTGGAGAGGACATATTGCCCGATGGGACTCGACGTGCTTTGCACTCGTTTATGCTGGTCTTTCTTCGATTTGCTTGTTGATTCCGTCGGTTCGATGCATTTCACCTCGACAAAATGCTGGTTATTCGGCAAAACCATGTTATCCGGACAGTGATAGTACCTCGTCTCCGCCAGTGCCGCGTCAATGGAGGGGCGGAAGGAGCCGTAAATCTTCCTGTCCCCGCCGGCCCCCGCGACGATCTGATTTCCTTGTTCCTCGTCTCCAAACAGCCGACGTCTCAACCGCAAGCCTCGAGGTTCCTGTACAGCGGCCTGGCGCTGGTTTTGCTTTTGAAGACCAGGCGCTACATCAGGTTGATCGCCCAAACCTGTCAATCTCCTCCCCTGCAAGGGTAAATCTGGGACCGACCGCTCGTTGCAAAAAGACTTGGACAGCTTACACGCACAAGGCTCTAAACTCGTTCCCGCCGTGTCCGCCTGCTGCAACACGGCGGTTGTATCGACGGTTTTTCCCCCACTGCCGAAGCCGCCGAAGAAATTCCACGGCCTGTTCCGTTCCTCCTCTTCCTCTTCGAATTCTCCGCCGAATTTGTCGTTGTTTTTCTCATTTGTCGTCGCCGGCAAGTACACGAATTCCCCATTCGCCGCACACATGCAGGGCTTCCCCGCGAAACCCAGATCGCATTTCGGGAAGACGCGCTCGCCGAAAATGTGCGTGTCGAGAATCTCCCCGTTCGTGATCTTTCCCGCTTGGCAACTCTTCGGCTCGCAGTAGAAGTCGGGATCGAGTGCGGAGGAGAGAAAATCTTCCGTCGGCTTTTCAATGTGCTGGCTGCAGCGAAGCTCGACGGTGTTAGTGTCTCTGTTCAGTGTGGCTTGGAGTTTATTCTTATTGTTGTCGGTTTTTGAGTTTTTTTCTCCTGTCGTGGTCGCTGGAAAAATCTGTTCAATCAAACTCTCCAAGTCCTTCTTCAAAGAAAACCCAACCGGGCACTGGATTTTCTCAACACTCCCCTTCGGAAACTTCTTCGTCCCCGTTTCCTCCTTCGTCGGCCCGAATCCGCTGTAAGTAACGACATTCGCCCCACAACTCGCCGGTAAGCAAAGTTTGAAATCGGACAATGCGATCGGCGGGATGCTGGGGAAAGCGGTGACTCTTACCCGCCATTCGCCGACTTGATCCGATTTCGGCTTGCACTGCAGAATGTAAGGGGCCGGTGGAGCTGGCAGGGCACTATTACTTTCGTCGATAGAAGTCGTCAAACCAGTTGTACTTCTACCACCCAGCGGCCCGCTCAACTCCGCCCGGATCGGTGCCTCATTCGGATTCAGCCGGAACCCGATATCTTCGTCGTTTTTGCAGAAGTTTTCCCCGAGCTGCTTTTTCAAGTCGAAGATCTCAATTTCCTTCGTAACCGGCCCGCCGAACGGCGCCAACTGCGGGTCCTTTGGACAGTAGCTGACGATCGGCTTGCAAGGGTTCCGGTTTTCAAAAATCGGCTTGTTCCCTCGCATGGACTTCTCCGCTAATTGCCACTGACCGGTAATAACATCGGTAGTACCCGAAGATGCTGCATTTGATGATGAAATTACGTTGCTTATGCTTGATACGCATTTCAACAAAAATTGCCTTTTCATATTACATTCCGCACAACCATACCCGACGGCGCAACTCACCTTCTTCTCCTCGTTGATCTGGCTGTTTTGCAACGGTGTGAGCAACGTCTTCTCGCCCGTCGTTGGATCCACAATCTTCGACAAATCGGGGCAGTAATTCTTCTTGGGCACGCACGCTTTTTTCAGGTCGGTGCCGAAATATTCTCCGAGGTTTTGGGGATCCTTGGCGGACGGTGCGCAGCGGACCTGGTGCTCTTTTGGCTTCGCAGTGATAATCACGGGAGATGAAACTTCTGCGTCGTCCTCCTCCTGTCCGATCTGGCTGTTGATATTTGGAACACCAGTGTCTTCCACTTGTTCCATCGATCCAGGTACAATTTTCACCGCGGCAAAGGGTTCGTAGCCATCGGCGCAAACCACAGATTTTACTTCGTTGATCAGCCCGGGCTCGATACTGAAGGACTGCTCTTGGACTGCTTTACAGTAGTCTTCCTTCTTCTCGCACAGAAGATCGTCCTCGTATCCTATCCAAAAACGTCCCCATTTCATACGTTGTCATGCAAATCAGCATGCGTAAAATTTTTCTCATGCGGGGCCCCATGAGAAGCATTTTCTAGAACGTTTTTGCGCAGGGGACGTTTTCGCTCAGGATACCTCGCGATCTTCGCCCGGTGTGCTGCCTGGGGTCGCATCGGTCAACACGACTGCGGCTTGTGGTCCCATACTGTCTGTACTGCTCGGATTATTTTGGTGCGCTTGAACGCCTTCGAAATACATCATTTTCACCCCGGGCGGCAGACGGTCATCCCGGATTTTTTCATCGTCAATGGTCACTGCAGTTGCACCACCAGCTCTCTGTCCGTTATGCATTGCAAAAATATCGTAGTAGTTCTTGTAGATAAAATTGCAATACAAATTTTCCAAGAGAAAAAATGCAATTTGGAATGCGGATCTGGCTAAGACATGAGATTTGTTATGCATGGTTACAATTTACTAGTGCGACTACCAAATTACGTTTGCACTGCATATCCGTTCGCCGTTGTCCCCCCGAATCCAAACAGGTCAAAATCGCCAAAAATATTGTTCATTATCGCGAGAAAAAAGTGTTACAGTTACACATTGGGTTGCAGGCCAAGCAAGACAGACAAGCTCTGTCATGCAGGATATGCATAGGAGCCTCGTTTCATAGGTGTTTTCCCGTAGAAATTCTGCATTACAAGTTTTCTCTCTCATGCAGAGAAATTTGTGTTGCTGAATTCACGTACAAATGTGTAACTGTAACACTTTGTTCGTGGGATATTCATCCCTCGCGTAGTACCAGCCATAGACGTGCTTTGTTGATACTTACTCGGATCCACAATTTTCAAATACCCCCACTTCCGCTTTTCCATGCACCTCAATTTGCTGTTTTGGAACAAAAAGCTCGTCGTAAACCCCGGTTGACAGGTGATTTGCGCGGTGGCTGCGATTTTTGAGCTGCTGATCGTGTTTTTCTCGACATCGAGAACTTCCGGACACCAATCTTGAATCGCCTCGCAATTGTATTGATCCTGTTTCGCTTTTTTCTGTTTGCTCGTCAACTCGAGTGAATTCGACACCAGCCATTTCCCCTGCGCATACCTGTCTTCGGTGCAGACAAGGTAGTCCTCCTCCGGGTTCGCGGGCTCGTACCCGATCGCGCAGAGTTCTTTTATAGGAAATCTGGAATTCAACAACCTCGGGAATTCCATTTCCTTCGGCAACCCTTTTCTCCTTGGGACAACTGGGACGTGCTTTATCAAATGTAAAAGTGTAGTCTGGGTCTGGAAGAATTCATGTTTGTCATGCGTGTCTGGCATGACTCTTAAATCTGTCATGCACATTACCCAAGAGCTCCGTTTTTCTGTGATGCAGAAGCGCAGTTTGTCATGCAGACTAGGCAACACCTAGGACCTCAGAAACTTGTCATGCTGAGCCAGCATTTGTAGCCTCATCATGAGACGCCACCCAGCAGCACAAGTTTCCAGACCCAGACATTTTTACATTTCATATGCTTGAAATCCGGACAGTAGGTCTTGGACGCGAAGCATTTCAGTTTACTTCCATCCAAGATCGATCCGTCACTAATGTGCTTCCTCTCACTGTGCACCCCGGTCACGCGGTACTGCCCACGGTTCGAGATGTCATCATCGTCGTCTTGTGTTTGCGATGAGGTGGGAGAAGGTGAGGAAGCCCCCTTCGCTTGCTCGGAGCACGTTAATTTCACCTCCCAATCGAGCACCGATTCCTCCAGATACCCCTTCGCGCAGATCGTCACAGACGCGGACTGTTCAAACTGAAGCGCCGGCAGTTTCTCACACGTTAAGTGTTTATCTGTTTCCTCGCTGGAGAAGCAAAAATTCTCCGCTTTCTCGCACTTCCCGTAAATCTCCCACTTCCCAATTTTCTGTTTGTCCGCAAGACAGACTGCCGCTTTCTTGTGCAGGGATAAGCTCTGCCCCCGCCAGATACTGCCGCGGGACTCTTTGAGTTTCGTGTACGCGGGGTTGAGGCATTGGACATCAGAAGCGAAGAGATCATCGGAGATCGAGCCGTATCAAATGCAAAAATGTCTGGGTCTGGAACATTCTGACACTTGTCATGCACGTTTTGCATGAGCCCTGATGTCTGTGATGCATGCCCTAGCATCACAGATTTTTTCAGAGCTTCTGGATGCCTATTCCGCATGAAAAATGCCCTCTCCGCGTAGCAAAAATTACATTCCTTTTGGTACTCATGCAATACAGATTTTTCTTGAATCCAAATGCAGCATGACAAGTTGCATTCTTCCAGACCCAGACATTTTTACATTTGATAAGCCGGACTTGAGAATTTTCATTGGTCGTTTGTTCTCGTCATGCAGCTCTACGTTTTTCGGACAATAGTCCGGAACGGGGACGCAGTGCTTCACGTTGGTCCAAAAACCTTCTTCGTCGTTGAAAGTTGATGGGTTGGCGAATGTAGTTCCAGGTGAAGATGCGGTTCCGCCAGGAATAAGTTGTGCGCCTGCTGACTCGCCACCACCTGGGAGCGCGCAGGTGATTGTGTGTTCGAAAATGAAGTCTTCTGTTGAACCGGCATCAGCTTCTGCACTGCCGATTTTCGAAACAGCAAATGGAAACATGTACCCGGCCTCGCAGGAAATTTTCGCCTCTTCCCCCAGGGCGCCGGACTGCACGTCCGTCACCCAGTGATTTTCCTCGTTATTGTACAGTGGGGGGCAGTAATTCTTGATCTTCACACATGTCGCCCTTTCCGGCTGGTATTTCCCCTGTTTCAACCCATCAGTCACACAGTTGTGCTTATTCGACTTCCCATTCGCGATTTCATACCCCGGGTTGCAGACGGCAATCGCTTGTTCCCCGAGCTTTTTCACTTTCATCTGTTGACCTTCCCCTTGCTTTATTCCACCTGTTTGCATGAACCCATTTTTCACCTGCAATTCGCCGCAGTAATTTTTCCTCAATTCGCAAACTTTTTTCGGATCCGGACTCCATTTCCCGCCTTTGGTGGAAGTGGAGAGCATTTGACAGGTGATATCTAGTTGCATGTCGACGTCCTCTGTTCTGGCGCCGGTCTCTACTCTCCCCGCCAGCAACTCCCCGGTGACAACATACCCGGCGCTGCACTTCACGACCGCTTTTCCGTCCTTCACGCCGGCGGGGATCGATTCTACCATAGACTTCAATGAAGACACCGCCGGACAGAAGTCCGCCGATTGGGTACAAAAAGGCAACGGATCCAACTTCCCGCTTTTCTCGTCCCCCTCTTTGCAAACTGGCATCTCCTCTATGCATTGCAAAAGTATCGTACTCGTATAAATGCATTACAGCATGAGAAGTAAAATTTGTGATGCGGATTTGCCTTAAGAGCAAGATTTGTAATGCATGTTTGCGATTACTACGAGTACGATACTTTTGCACAGGATATCCTCCCCCGGAAAGCTGTAGCCGGGGGCGCAGTAGTCCGCGCGGTTGATTTGCTTCAATTGCTCGTTGATAGGAAGAACGAGTAACTTGTTCTTTTCCAAAGTTTTTAGATTCCCGTTTTCCAGCGACTGCAACGCTTCTCCCGCTAAGCAATAGTTCGCGATTCTACTGCAGGAAAACGTTTCTAATCTCTCCCACACCGCTTGAGAATTGCAGACCGCGGTCGTTTATCGAATGCAAAAATATCTGGGTCTGGAAGATGGCCAGGTTTGTCCTGCATATTTTGCATGACCCATGATGCCTCTAATGCATGACCTAGCATCGCAGATTTTTAGGGGGCTTCCCGATGCCTATTCCGCATGAGAAATGCCCTCTCCATGTCGCACAAGCTGGACCCCTCACCTTGCTGGTCAAGGTCATGCAATACAGATACAGATTTTTTCAGAATGCAGAAATAGCGTCACAAGTTCCAACCTTCCAGACCCAGACATATTTGCAATGCATATCGTTTCCACGCCGCCGATCGAAGCGACCTCGTAGCCGTTGTCGCACTTCAGCGTTGCGACGGATATAACCCGCTCAGGTGTTACAATCTCAAACGTTACATATAGAATATCGAAATCTGTGATGCAAGATTGCATGATCCAACCGACTCTCATAGGATTGCGCATGACAAGTTCTGGAGTCCCAATCCGCACTACAATCTGGCGAAATTTGTATTGCAGAAAGTGGAATGCTGTCCGAGTCTGTCATGTTCATCATGCAAGACAAATCCCAGATTCTATTGTAACGTTTGAGATTGTAACACCTGAGCGGGTTATAACGGAATGCAGCTTTTTCTCATCGGTTAAGGAAAGAACTTGCCCGTTCGGGATTGGTTTCAATTCGGGGCAAAAATCAGGGTTTTTCTCGCATTTCAACGTGCTGATTTCTGGAAACCAAGACCCAGAATGCCGGATTTTTGATTCGTACGGCATGGACGGACCGCCGCAGATCAGTTGTTTTTTGTCTGAGAGAGCCACTGTTTTTGACTTGTTCCTGATTCCCCAAGACCCACGCTTCTTGTTCCTTTGCGAAGAGTCGCTAGTCAGAGCATCGTCACTCGTACTCGCAAACACGTAGCCGGGTTTGCAGCTCAGGGTGGTTTCTTGTTGGTATTTCCCGCTCGGAACGGTGGCTTCCACGATGAAGCTTTCTTCTTGTGAAACAGTACTATCAGCTGTGGCCGCAGCGACATCTACCGCGGGGCAGAAGTTCAAGTTTTCTTCCGCGCAAATCGAGCTTGTGTCGCCTGTTTCTAATTTTGAACAGGCGTCTTGTTGATCTGTTTCTGCAGACGACCCATGATTGCTATTCGGGTTCTCAACCAACACTCCCTTGCTATTGTCAGCCGACGCGGAACAGGAGCACTGTTTCGTGAAGGAATTCTCAGAATTCTGGTACCCGCTGAGACACTCTAATTCCAACGTTTCCATGAATTTCAAATGTTCCTTCGAGTTGGGGTCTGGCGACACCTGGATGAAGTTCCTACTTACTCCTTTCGCTGCCCGTAGATGTTCCAAGGCCGTGCACTGGTGCGGTTGGCAGTTCACCTGTTCCAACCCGGAGAAGCTACCGTCTTCCTGGCACTGAAAGTTGATTTTCTTGTTTGCATCCACCGAATTAGGTCGATAAGATCCGAAACCATGGAGGCAGATCTTGTTGTTTTCCATTTCGATAACTTCGCCCAACTTTGCTCCTTTGAGGGAAAACGCAATTCGATCGTTGTACCCAGAAAAGTCCCCGACAGACAACACTTTGATTTGGATCTGCTCGGTGGACATGGGTTTGCAGTAGTTTGAAATCGGCCGGCAGAGCTGGGTGTCGGCAGTGAGTTTTAGCGGCTTGCTCGAGGAGCTTGCTGTTTTTAAAACGTATTGCGTCTCCCTCTCATTGCACTCTACCGTTGTTTCAAAAGATAACACGGCAGAATTAAGTCCAGGTCCTGTGGCAAGTGTCCTCTCATCTCCAGCGGTTGCTGCAGTTGTTCCACCACCTGAAGTCGTCGCTGTTTGCAGCACTGGAACCAGTTCCAACCCTGTTTTGCACTTCAATTGGTAAACCGAATCCGTAAAATATTCCCGCTCCGCCCACTCTTCTGGCAACGACCGCCCGCGCCAACTTTGCTGCTTTATCACCGCGGTTGTGTCCAGCTGACTTGCGATTTGCTTCGTGGCGCTGACGAACCCTCGCAGATCTGGGCAGTAGTCGGAAACCGGTACGCACTTCAAATCCTTCTCGTTCATGCTTTTATCGTCAAACACCCACTCACCAACACTTGCGGTTTTCGCAACACAGGTGAGTTGCAGCTTGCTTTGTCCTTTCGCAACTTTCTTCAGCTGCAGCACTTGTTTCTTCGACATCTTCGCTTCGACAATCTCAAACGCGTACGGTTTCGCGCACTGCAACTCCGCTTTATCCCCTAGCACCCTTTTACTCGGAGCACCAGCCGCGTTTATCCCCTCGACCGCGTCGGACACTAAGATTGTTGCACTGTTAGGAACGACTCTTGGTGTCAAATCCTCGGTTTGCTGCATGGGCGGACAGTAGTTGATAAGTTTCACACAGTAGTCATTGCTTTTCGATTCGTCGAACCGTTCCAAGATGGTGCTGGCGGTAGAAGCTGGCTTTGAGAACGTTGTGGCTCCTCCAGGACTCGTGCTTGTTGGTGCTGTAGCAGCACTGTCCGCTTTTGTCACGAAGTAATCTAACTCCCCGTCCTGCGCTAAATCGTAGACGATGTTGAAGGCCTGACTCTGGTCCCACTTCGTCTTGTACCCCAAATCACAGCTGAACTCCCGCCTGTCGCCGTATTTCCAGGCTGGAAGCATATTCGCGAGCTTCTCCAAGCCGCTTGCACTTGCTCCAGGAAGCATTTCCATGGGAAGGTGGGGTAGAAAAGCATTCGGAAGTCTGATCTTCGCGTTCGGAATCGACGGCTGCTTGCTCGACTGCTTCCTAGTGCAAACAACGGTCGATCTGGCGAATTCGATGGCAGATGAACTTGCGCCAGCAGTTGCAACTCCAGTGACCGTCCAAGCGCCCTCTTGTTCATCCTTCTCCTCGCACTTCAACTTATTCGCCATGCCCAATCCTGTATACTCGAACCCGGGGGAGCAGAGAGACGACAGCTGGCTTTCCGTGTAACTCGCGTGGAGAGATAATTTCGCAGTCTCCACGATTTTCGCGTTCAAGGCGTTGACCGGGTTTTCCATCCCACTTGGGTAAATTACCAAAGCCGGGCAGTAGCGCTCTTTGGGGAAACAGTCGATTTTTTCGACGATCATGTCGTCATCTAACCTCTCCTTGTACACCCCCTGTACTGCATCCCCCGCAGCGCAAATCAACTCCGCATGCAAAACCTCGTACCCCGGGTCGCAAATCAGTTGCTTCGTGAACGAGCTCATCATCAGTGCCGACGTTTCAGAATGAAGATGTTGCCCACGAGGACCAACGCCAGCAGCGGAAACGTCAATCTCTTTCGCCGCGATAATCTCCTCGTAGAGCTGCTTGCCGGGTAGGAATCTCTTGTCCTTGTCCGGATGTTGTCCACCGGCAGATTCGTGGTAAACGACCTCCAACTCTGGGCAGTAGCTGTCAATTTTTTCGCAGAAACTATTCGCCTTGTCAAAAACGCCGAAGTTTGCGTCGCTGGCGATGCAGGTCCGGGTGATTTTGTTCGTGCTTGTTTTGCTTGTTCTCTGCGATCCTGCACTACCGGAAGGCGAAGAAGGAGCAGGTGCAGCTGCTCCACTATTCATCACAAACCCGCTATCGCACGTAACGACCACCTCTGTGCCTAGAACCGTGGTTCCCCAAAAATCTGCAGTTACAGGTCCGGCACTAGAAGTAGTTCCCGAAGGTAGTTCTTGCGCTTCTGGTGAAAAAATCTATGCATTGCAAAAGTATCGCACTCACAAATTTCCTTAGCATGATGAGAAATAAAATTTGTATTGCTGATTTACCTCAAGAACAAGATTTGTAGTGCATGATTGCAATACGAGTACGATACTTTTGCAATGCATAAAATCTTCGCGTTCACCATTTCGAACTGCCTACAGTACCCCTTTTTCTTCTTGCTGCAGAAGAAATTCCGCGCTTTTTCCACGACTTCATCTGCAACGTAGGCAAAGACGTTCTCATCGGATTTAGAAGAACCCGAACTACCAGGAATTTTCCGCGTGTCCGTGCAGGGGAGAGAAAATTGGTTATGCTTCTCCGCTCTCAACATCGTCTGTTGGTCGTCCAGAGAAGTTATTTTTGTTTGTCCCCCCGTCGAGGAAGTTGCAGTACTGTCGTGCGTGTAGCCAAAGTTGCACTCGAAATGAAACCAGCCGCCGTGCATGGTCGGGAGACTTCTGATTGGTTTCGCGTTTTTCATCTCCAATTTCTGATCGGCTTTGCAGGTGATTTGCTCGCAGAAGACGTGCGGCGACCAAGAGCCGCGGAGTTGGTGGATTTTCAGCTTGTCATAGGGTTTAAACAGCAATAACTTCGACATATCCCCGTTCGAGTTGATGATCGCGTTTTCGTACTGTTTTTTCAAAGCGTCGGAGTATTGGATTCGATCGTTTTTCTTCACGATCAATTTCTTCCTCGTTTTCGGGTGTTGCATCTGGTACTGGGCGTTGAAATACACCAGCGGGTAGGGGGCAGTTTTTTTCTGGATTTGTGTCGGAAAGACGAAGTCCCGCAAACTGATAGTGTCAGTTTGGGCGACGTTGATGTTCTCAACGCCGTCGGAACTAGAAGCTGGTGCTGATGTTGTTTCTGCCAAAACATCTGGAATCTCCCACGTCGCCACCGGGTCTTCCGGTGATAAAGCGCAGTGAAACTCTCTCGCCTTCTCGAGCGATTTGTCGCTCCACATGTAGCCCTCGTTGGGACATTTCAGCTTCAGCGTCTTCCCCATGGGCAATGTGGTGACAGCATCAGGAGAAGGAGATGCTGCAGCGTCCTCGCTCGCGAGAGATCTTCTACTTCTTGGGGTAGTCGACGCGGTAGGTCGTGTTTCGTCCCCATCAGTTACAACAAGCGCGTGGTCTACTCCTGACTGCTCCACACCACCATGATCGTCCTCCCCATCTTCCCCAACAATCAGCAGCTTCGCGTTTTTCTCCGTCGCCAGCCCAGCTAAGGAACAGAAATCCTGCACAAGTTGACATATCAAATGCAAAAATGTCTGGGTCTGGAAACATGTAGACTTCTGATGCGTATTTGAGACCAGAAAAAAATCTGTCAAGCATGGACCGCAAAAGTTGCTCATTTCTTGCCACCAAAAGAGGGAGCTTGTCATGCGGGTTAAGCATTGCCTAACCCGCTCAAAGTCAAAACCTGTGTTGCTAGGGCTTGCATGCTAGACCTTCTGTGTCATGCGCAAACAGCATCACACTTTTCCAGACCCAGACATATTTGCATTTGATATGACATTCCCCAGACCAAAACGGTTTCTTCCGGGACTCCGGCGGCCTGAGCATCACCGGCTCGTACCCAATATCGCAAAAACAGGAGTACTCGTCAATCTCGTGCGCTGCGCAAACCCCCTTCCCCACCATCTTTCCGTCGCAGGGGAAGGCGTTGGCGATTTTGTTATTTTTGCTGTCCTTGATACACCCCTTTACCATCTTCCCGAGATTCCCGGCATCCGGGACGTCGCAGGGCGGGATTTCGAGGGAGTCGTCATCCTCTTGGTTTTGATAATTTGTTGACAACATTTCGTTTCCCGTACCGCCGGCAGAAGCTCGGCTCACGACGTTTGCGTAGAGGTAAAATCTCTCCCGCACCCGTTTCTTCAGCGACTGGGCGTTGAGGGGGAGGAGTTTACTGTTGTTTTCGGCATCGTGTATGGATTGTTGTGCCGAATCAACATCGCATCCTTCAGAATTGTCGTCGTCGTCATCCCCAGTTGTACTATCGTCTTTCACCTCATTACAAGTCGAGCTGTACAAACTCATTTCCGCTCCGGCGTATTCCACCGCTCTCAAAAAAAACACCCCCAAAGAATCGTCCATGTCGTTCTGATACACGTTGCAAAATTTCCGGAAGACCGACTCCCCAAGCGGGTATTGCAGATCACCGCCGCCCGAGGTGGACACCAGTATCGGCGTGGACCCGTGCGTATGCAATGCCAAAGCATCTTACTAGTAAAACTTGCATTACAAATACAAATTACTAGCACAGCATTACAAATTGAACTTGTAATGCTGATTTACCTTGAAAAAGAGATTTGTAATGCATAAATGCAATTCCTACGAGTGCGATACTTTTGCAATGCATAGTGCGCGGACAAGTGGTGCTCCTGCGAATGGTAGTCGTAGCCCCTGTATGCATTGCAAACATCACTGGGTCTGGATCACTTCAACTTGTCATGCTGAGTCTGGAATCGTGCAAAACTCTGTGTTGCATGATTACCAGAAGCTATGCACTCTTGCGCAAGTAGTTGCGAGGCAGTTTGTCATGCAGGAGAGGCATGACAGAGATCATCGCACAGAATCTCTCATGCTAGGCCATGTAGAGCAGACCTCATAGGTCATGGAAAACCTGCATTACAAGTTTAGCAATCATCCAGACCCAGACATATTTGCATTCGATACCGTTTTCGGAAAGGGAAAGGAGATTTTCAACACCAAGCGATCTTCGTGGAAATTATCCTGTGCAAAAGTATCGCACTCGTAGTAAAAATCCTAATCGCAGTCATGCATTACAAATTTCCATCCCAAGGCAAAACAACATGACAAATTCCATGTGTCATGCTGGCCGAATTTGTAATGCGATTTCTACTAGTACTATGCTTTTGCAATGCATAGAAATACGGGCTGCGCAGGGCGGTCGGGGGCGTGTGGTGCTCGTGCTTGGGGTATCAAGTGTAAAAATGTCTGGGTCTGGACGATTGGAACTTGTGATGCTAATTTTGGACTCCAGAAAAATCTGTATTGCATTACCAGCAAGAGGAGTCTAGTTTGTGCTACGCGGGGAGGGCGTTTGTGATGCGGAGTAGGCATCAGGAAGCCATCTCCAAGTCTGTGATGCGCGGTCGTGCATTAAAGAGATCATGGGTCATGCAAAACATGCATGACAAATCTCAGAATCTTGCAGACCCAGACATTTTTACATTTGATATCGGGATGAAGTGGAACTCGGCCGTGATGCTGTTCTTATGTTGGACTGCGGGAAGAGAGAGTTGCAGATGCTCGCTGTGGTCCTTCACGGCTTCGTACGCTTCGGAAAAGATGAATTTGAAGAAACCGAGAAGAAATTCCTTTCGCAATTTGTCCAACTTCGTACAGATGCGGGCTTGGAGGGGCTGGAGATGTTGACGAAGCTCTTCGCTACGAAAAACGGGCTCTCCCTGCTCGGAAGTAGTAGTAATTTTCTGCACCACCGCCGGACATTTTTTCACCAACCGTGTGAAAACCGTATCGACGGACTCTTGTCCTTCGCGTTGCAGCGAGGAAGAAGAAGATTTAATATTTTTCCGTGTCAAAATTATCTTCTTCAAATCGTCTTTCACATCTTGAAGGAGAAAATTCCCGAGAATTTCCAAGTGGATCTGATACGTGAAATAATCCAACTCCGGGTCCAGGGGGTGTTTTCTCGTCGTCTCTTTATTTTGTCTGACCCACTTATCGAACTCCGTTGTGATTTCTTTTTCTTTCGAGATTTTTGGTTTTCCTGGCCCCCCTGTGGGGCTAGAAGGTGGTGCCACCTGTGGAGGACGCTGCGCTGCTGTGTCGTGCTGGTCGACGTCTTCCGGCATTGAAAACCCTCCTGCTGCACTGTTGTGTTCTACGTATTCAATACTGTCTTCTGCTAGCAATCGCACACGAGAACTGTCTGCGGGAGCAGCAGGAAATAAATCCTCGTCTGCTCCAACGAGTGACGTAGTTCCTGCTCCACCCATCCTCCCTTTTCTCCGTTCCGCGCTGCTTCTCTGTTTCCCGTACTTGTACTGCAAGATCTCCTCGTGCTCCAAGGTAACCGCGTTTTGCACGTTCCAAACGAGCAGGAAAAACATCCCGATCTATGGAAGCGTCAGGTTTGAAATCGTCAAAGTTGAAATAGTCTGTAATGCATAAAATGCATGACCCGAGGCACGTGTGTTGCAGAGCAGGCAAGTGAGGCCGATTGTAAGCCTGTTTGGGGTTACAGCTCGAGCTGCTAAAGTAGCATGAGAAAATCGCTCTTCTTTGCCTAAATAGCATGACAAACTGGATTTAGGGACCGCCGAAATTTCTTATGCGTCACTTGGAAACTGGGTTCCAACTGGCATCCATTTTATGCATGACAAATTATTTCAACTTTGTCGGTTTCAACTCTGACACATCCATACGATCGTCCCACACAGTAATCCCAGAACCAGCATGTCCGTGTACTTCTTCGGGTATGAAAGCCTCAGAATGGAAATTCTCAAAGTGGAAATAACTTGTGATGCATGAAATGCGACACCAAAGCGACTGTATTGCAGAGGACGCAATGGAGGCCGACTATTGTGCTCCTATGGGTTCAGAATTGGGCTGCTAATTAGCACGAGAGAAGGGCACACCCTTGCCCTAACTAGCATGACAGACAGGTTTCGAGTGCCCAGGAAATTTGTCATGCGCCGATTAGAAATGGCGCTCTAGCTGGAATCGTTTTTTTGCATTACAAATCATTTCCACTTTGAGGATTTCCATTCTGAGGCTGTCATATCGGGATGTATTTCTTCGACTTCACCCCCTCGGTAATTTCTTCCGACATAATCTCCTCATCCTCATTCAGTTTTGATTTATCCAGTGAGCTCTGATCCACCTCCTCAAACTTATACTCGATTTTGAAATCGCTATCCGCATTCAATTATGCATTGCAAAAGCATCGTACTAGTATACACAAAGTGCATTACCAATTGACTTAGCATTACAAATTGAATTTGTAATGCGGATTTGCCTTGAGAAAAAGATTTGCAATGCATAAACGCAACTAGTACGAGTTGTACGATACTTTTGCACTGCATATCAGCTGCTCATCGTCCGCGAAATCGTCCTCGTTTGCCATCCCGGGTATCCCGCACAGCATCTCGTGTATCGTGAAGAAAAAGTGTTACTGTTACACACTCTGATGGGAGACAAGCAAGACAGACAACCTCTGTCATGCTGGAAATGCTTGCCGACCTCATTTCATTCGTGTTTTCTCTTATAGTCTGCGCATTACAGGTTGTCTTTGCCATGTCGAAAACTTTGTGATGCAGAAACTCCAACAAATGTGAAACTGTAACACTTTTTCCTTGCGATATCGTGCATGAAATCCTGCGACGTCCTACCGGTTTGCAGCCAAGAAGACCGGTCTTGGAACATTTCCTCCTGGAAAAGCGTGTAGCCGACGATGGAAGCGGAAGATTTGAATTTTTTGGAACTCGACCCTGTCAGGGAGAGGTTGGAATTGGAACTGGAGGACAAAATCTGCACCCCGGAACCCTGCGCTTGCGTGATGGAGAGTCGCCCGTCGCTGGTGATGGAGACGGAACGAGCGTTGCTCGATTATCCTTTGCAAAAGCGTCCCCACGACGCCCACCCCAGAGCTGTCATGCAAAAGTGCATAGCTAAAACGTTACTCATGCGCAGCCCCGTGAGAAGCATTTTGTATTTCTAGTGAGGTCTTGGAATTTGACATGCTCGAATCAGGATGAGGCGGTCAACCTGTGATGCGGCTCGCATAGCTAAACACGACTTCTACGCTAGGTGTCCCAATTTGTCATGCGGGGCGCTCAAAGTTTCCGGATTTGTGCTGCAGACTTGCTAGTACCTTGACTATGGGGTCGTCGTCGTGGGGACGTTTTTATACAGGATATCGATCCTTTTTTGTTCTTCTTCCCGCCCTTCATAAAGCCGCTGAAAATTTTGTTTTTCTTCAATTTATTTCCGGTCTTCGTTCCAGCTGTTACCTCGTCCCCACTCATCGACGCAGCGTTCGGCAAATCCATATTGCTTAACACGATTTCCCGGTTCTTCGCTTTCTCGAACTCCTTTTTCCCCTTCCCGCGAATCACCGACTTCCGAGATTTGTCGTTGAAAGTGTCAATCACCATGTTTCCATACGCATCGTACTTGTATTGGCGCTGAGCGGAGGGCGGTAGAGGCTTCGCGCCGTAATGGACATTCATGACGCCGCCCTTGCTGGTTGGCCACAGGTAGTTCGCATGTTTCACTTTCCACTGATACTTTGCCTGCTCTTGATCGTTTTCTGCTGGTTCCTCTTCTTTCGGGTCCTCGTCTAATTGGGCGGTGGTTTCTGCTTCGACTCCTGTCAACGAAACGGACTCTTGATCTTCCGACTTGCTATCTTTTGCTTTCGCTCTATTTCCAGCTTTAGTACTGTCAACCGGTTCCTCATCTTTCTTGTCCTCAATCTTCAAGACGCCCCGGTCGGAGTTCATGTACTCGGCGGCAAGACTGTATGAAATGCAAAAGCGTTGTACTAGTATAAATCGCATGACAAATTTCATCAGCATGAGAAAGAAAATTTGTAAATGCGGATTTGACTTGAGAAAGAAATTTGTATTGCATGAATGCGATTTAGTACGAGTACGATACTTTTGCAATGCATAGACTGTACATGTGCGCGATGTTCTGTCCCCGCATCGTCCGCCTGGCGCTGCTGCAAACGGAATTCATGATGCAGGACCGACTGGTCTGGCCCCGACCTAGTTTGTGGTCGAACTTGACGCCTTGAATCTTGATTCCTTTTTCGCACACGGTCTTGATACCCGCGCGGTTCACGTAGACCATGGGCAGACACGGTTTCGGGTCGCTCGCGGACTTGACCTTTGTTGGAATTGGAAAGGTGGAGCGACACTCAGCGAAATTTAGCATGCTCATCTGCGAAAAAAAAAAAACACCTAAAAGGGTAAAAACTGTCAAATCATACTTTTGATATTCTAAGTCCAGCCTGAAATTAAGCTTTTTGTAAATCAATAAATGCATCTTTGCGTGAGGGCTGCAAAAGTTAGACCTTTGAAGTTCCAGCAAAACATTATAATTACTGTTTTTTGTGCTTAAAAAATTATAAAAAATACTAAAAAGTAAAAATACTTTACTCAATTCAAATTTTATTTTTTTTTTTTTACTTATTTTTGTACATGAATGTCGAAAAGATTATACGCCTCCGCTGCATCAAGTAAGTACCTGCAAAGTCCTAAACTCTTCCGTATCTCCGTACACCACGACACAACTATGAACTGCAAAAGTATCAATCGTACGTGTAGTAGCTAGTGCAGTACAAATTAGCTCAGCATGACAATGGAATTTCTCATGCTGATTTAGCTTGAAAAAGAAATTTGTCTTGCATGGCTGCGATTAGTACGAGTACGATACTTTTGCACAGGATAACACTTCCCGCCGTTCAACTTCGCGTTTACCGCTGCGGCGTACAAATCCGACTTCCCGCTCATCTATCGTCCGAACAAAGTGTTTCGCTGTAAGGATTTTGCAAGTTTTGCATCACAAGTTTGTTTTACATGACAACGGAAGTTTGCCATGCGACGTTGCTAGGAAAAAACACGGCCAAAAATGTTTTGCCTTGCATGTTTAGCAACAGAAACACTTCTGCGATGCATTTTCTGCATTACAAGTTTACAGTGAAACAGTTTTTTCTTGCGATATCATCTTCGGCGCGTCCAATCGCGCTACCCAGCCATCCCGCTTCGCCGCAAAGCCGATGGAACTGATCGGGAATTCATGGAAGCGTCAGGTTTGAAATCGAGAAAGCTGAAATGATTTGCCATGCATAAAATCGATACCAGGGGGAAGGCCAATTTCTAAGCGGCGCATGACAAATTTCGGCACCGTCTAAATCTTCCAGTTTGTCATGCTATTTTGGGACAGAAGGCGCCGTTTGTCATGCTACTTTAGCAGCTCTATCGCAGACCCCAAACAGCCTGACGGTCGGCCTCACAACTTGCCATCTCTGCAAGAGAGGCACTTCGTGCCTTGCATTTTATGCAGCACAAACTATGTCAACACTGTCGATTTCATTCCTGACACTTCCATAGAATTCCCGCTTTTCGTAATCGTAGTCGCCGATCACTTGCAGGTAATTCCCCTCGTTATTTGTCACCGTGATCGCGCTGTTACTCGGTAACAAAGTCAAAGCGTTCGCCAAATCGTGGATTTCGTTCCACCCGGCTTGCATCGCCTCCACCGTCGTGGATTTCTTGTTGAACGGGTTGTAAAATTCCAAACTGCAGTCCCCCTTCGTCAGCCTTTCCTTCTCCTTCCGGGCCCGACTCGCGATTTTGGCCAGTTGCTGGATCGGAACCAGTTCGACGACAAACTCGATCCTTGGGTCCGTGCACATGCCGATCGGGAAAATACCGTTGGTGATATCCACTTTCGCATCGTGGTCGGTCACGAGGGAGGAGGTTTTCGCAGCTGGCTTGTTATTCGACTGATCGTTTATTGTGTTTTTCAAAAAAATCGACGGCCTTCTACTCGTGTTTGAAGTACTAGTTCCAGAAGCTGCGGACAGTCTTCTTAACCCGGTCACCGGCGATCTCTCTGCATTAACCGGTTGCTTCTTCACTTCCGCGACGAAGTGCTCGCCCAACGCCACCGGCCGGAGGCAGATGTGCAACCCGTCGTGGACAATCGTTTTCTTGTCTGGGTTGGTCCTTACCCCCTATGCATTGCAAATATGTCTGGGTGTGGAAAAGGGCAAGGTTTGTCATGCTAGGCTAGCAAGACCCTTAAGTCTGTCATGCACGTTACCCAAAAGCCCGCATTTTTATGTGATGCAGAAACGCAGTTTGTCATGCAGAATAGGCAACACTTAGAAGCTCAGAAACTTGTCATGCTGAGCCATTATTTGTACCCTACACATGCTACGTCACTCAGCATTACAAGTTTCCAGACCCCGACATATTTGCATTTGATACCCCCTCGACCAACCCCATTTTTTCGATGATAAAGTGCGTGGTGGGTTCGTCCATCGTCTCTGCGTCGCACCGCATCGGGAGAAAAGGGTTGACTTCGTAGGTTTCCAAGTGCGTCACCTCTGTCGGGCGGAATTCCGCGAGTTCAATCTCGTTGTTCTGGACGAAAATCGACGGCTGCCCCACGGGATTGGTCGTGTCGCGCCGGGCGTCGTAGCCGTGAATGGAAATCTGGGTGGATTGACGGGGGTTTTCCGTGGGGGCGGCTGCACCTCCGGAAGGTGCTCCTGGTCCAAGTTCTTGTTTGCTCTCTTCATCGTCAGCGTCAGCATTTGTTCCAGTTCCTCCTGCAACGGCCTGCTCGTCAGGATTTATTTCAACATCTCCTTGCCGCGCCTCGTCTTTCGCGCCGCCGGCACTCCCAACTCTATTCTGGTCCGGAATCACTGCCGTGGTCGGCGGGGAGGACAGCTCGGGTAAATTCTTCAAATCTTCGTCTTCATCGAAACTCTGATTCGTGTTGTCCTCCCCAATAGTTGGCAAAACAACCGACCCGCGAGCAGTACTAGACGCTGCGAGCTTGGACGTTCTCTGCATCGCAGTAGAGGACCCATTAGCGGACGAAAGAACTTGTTCTCCGAGAACCACAGAACTTTTCCGCGACGCCCGGGCCGTAAAACTAGGCGCTCGGAAGACCACCCGGTTCGAACTGCCGTCTGCTCTTTTGGGTTGCTCCACCAAGTGCTCGTTCACTCCCCGGTTCAATTGCAAGTACTTCTCGTTCATGCCTAAAAGCGCGATTTTGTCCCCGACTTTCAAGGGCGCGTTGCGGATGTTAGATTCGAAATCGAAGGCGTCAATCCCCGCTTCCGGATCGTCCGGGTCGACGTCCTCAACCACCCGGTCGATCAACCAAGTGCCCCAGCAGGCCGCTTCCTCCCGGAACCTCGCCCGTCTGCGCTTCTCCTCCTCGATTTCCTTCGGAGATTTCTTCTCTTCTTGTTGATCTTCTGCATTTGCCATACTGGAGGCTGGTATTGGCAAACTCTGCACTTCCACCTGCGGTGCGAAGTTCACCTGTTTCAAGATCGACTTCCTTGGCATAATCATACTCTGTGGCTGTGATGGACCACACGCGGACGACGGCGGGGCGAGCTGAAGCGTTGTGGTAGTTGTTGTCGTCGTTGTGGTCGTCGACGTTTTTATTCTCGACGATTTTCCAGTGTTCGAACCCCGTTTCACTGCGAACTTTTTGTGTTGCACCAATCTACTGTGTACATATGGAGAGAAAAAAGTTTGTCATAGTCACTGGCTTGCATTTTTTGCATGAGAAATTTTTTATGCATCACAGGTTTTTCTTGTATTGCACAACTACATAGAGAAATCCCATATGAAATTAGACTGTGATGCAATTTTACGCATGACAGAAATTTTTGTATTGCAAAAATGCGCATGAGTGATCGTGACGAACTTTTTTTGTTCCATAGTACATTCGTTTGCAACAAAACCGCGCCCTTCCCGATTTCGGAACAGCAAAACTATCCTGTGCAAAAGTATCGTACTCGTATCGCAATCATGCATTACAAATTTTCTTGCTAAGTCAAATCCGCATTACAAATTTTCTTCCTCATGCTGAGGAAATTTGTAATGCATTTATACGAGTACGATACTTTTGCAGTTCATAAAAACGCCTCGGAGTTGTTCTTCTGCAGTCGCAGGTAGCCGTCGGTCTGCACCGCGCGCAGCATCAATGGCATGCCCGGGGTGAGCATCGGGCCGCCGTAGTCGATGGAAAAGAGGGTTTCCATGGCTTTCGTCGGGGCCTGGAGGATTTGCTCGAACGAAGCCGATTGGGTTTTGCACTTCCCGTTTTGTCGGTCCACCCCGAGGACTAGTTGCTGGCCAGGGGTCGATGCTCCTAGAGAGGCTGCACCAGAAGCAGCAGCTCCAGGCAAAGAAATTGTTGAAGCAGACGGCAAAGTTGCTCGCGCAGAAGTCTTAGAGCTTATTTCTGTTTGATCTTCTTCCAGAAACACCCCTAATTTCAGGGAATCTCCCATCCGAACCATCTGAATAGGTTCCCTTGTTACATCAGAAACATCAGAGCCAGCCGCTGTTTGCTCCGCTACCGATTCGGAGAGCAGGAGAAATTTCGTGGTAAGATTCTTTTCGAAAATGGAATTTCTTTTGTTCATCTCACCTGCATTTCTACCACCACCACTTCCCCCGACGACGCCCATCGCCGACGCTACGGAATCCCGGATCCTCGATAGCCTCGCGTTCACCGCGTCTTTCGATAAAACAGGGGTTTGTGAAGTGTCGTCCGGATGTTCGTAATCCGCGACTGTGATCAACGACTGCTTGATTTTGTCGTTTTGCAGTTTTTTCTTCCGAACCTGCAAGTACTGTTGATAATCGGATTGCTCCATCGCGATAAACTTACCCGCGTCTACATCGTACGCCAAAATGAAGTGCCGGTCGTCAAAAACCGAGGTAGCTCTACTCGAGCTCAAGCGGCGAGAGGTGGAGGCCAGAATCTGTTGCTGCTGCGCAGCTGCGCTTGTACTAGTTAGGGCTCCTGCAGCTGGTCCACCAGCGCCGGGGGTTCCGGGAGACGACTGCTGTTTACGTAAACCGTCGGTCATTTCGCTGTTCGGAATCTCCGCCCGCAATTCCGCAACGTCGTTGTATTTGAAGCAATATCAAATGCAAATATGTCTGGGTCTGGAAACTTGTGATGCAAGGAAGGGAGTAATGAGCTCACTGTAATGCGCTGCCAAGCATGACAAGTTTCTTTCATGGGCCTGAGTTGCGTGCTCCGCATGAGAAACTGCGTTCTTGCATGACAGGGAGTAGGAGCTCCTCGCGGCCACGCAATACAGAGTTCAGAGTCATGCCGGACTAGCATGACAAATTTCGGAATCTTCCAGACCCAGACATTTTTGCATTTGATAAGCAATACTCCGGATCGATCTTCACACAGTCCGCGCGGACTAGTGTATCGCGTTCTCAACTCTTACATTCTCAACTGTTACATGGATTTGTGATGCAAGAATGAGAAACGTGAAAGGGGGGACGTTGCGCCTGTAGCATTACAAATTCCGCACGGATTTAGGTGCTGTTTAGCACTTCGCAAATTTGTCATGCGAAGCAGCTTGATCGTGTGGATGATGATGGTGCTTTTGCATCACAGATCCATGCAACAGTTGAGAATGTAACAATTAAGAACGCCATATAGTGTCCAAGAGACTTCCATCCCCTCCAGCACCTTCCCGGTGCCGGTTAGCTCGTATTTCGGCGGTTTCTGTTCGATTATTTCCAGTTCGTCGTCTTCTGATTTGTTCGATGAGAGAGTCGAGTTGTTGTCACTACTAGAGGATGATGATGATGATGAACTACCCGAGCTGTTACTGGAACAAAAACTGGAGTTGTTGTCTTTCTCCCCGGAGGAGGTAGAGGAGAAGCTCCCACTGCCTGAACTCCCTTTCGAGCTGGCGTCTTCCTGGTCTTGAGACTCGAGTAGAGTGTTGTTTTTACTTTGAACCTTCTTCTTCACCTGATTTGTCATGCTAATATCTTGGCTGGACACAGGAGACTGCTGCTCCTCTTCATCTCCAGGACAAACGGTGGAGGTGTTCTGCTCGTCCTCTCCCTCGCTGCTGCTGCTACTTTCATCAATCACCCCTTCTACTTTACTCGAGTTGTGCAACTGCTTCGCCTGCGCCACATTGCCGCCGAAGAAACCCAAAAAATCGCCCATAAAGGTGGCGGAGCTTGTCCGCATGAAGTTGTTCGACGAATTTTCATCTTCACAGCAAATCATTTCCTGAAATTTCAAGTAGCCCCCGTGCAACCGCGCTCGTAACGTAATCATCTCCCCCTCGCGCACGTTTGGCCGCAAGTTTTCCAGGTCGGTCAACTCCAAATTCTGATGATCGACGATTTTCTTGACCGTTTTCCGGACTGGCTGCCCCTCCGCTTTTTCAACTAATTGCTTCGTCACCTTGATGCACTTTTTCTGCTTCGCTTTATTTAACAGCCACTTCCGCTTCAACTCGCAGAATTCCGCGGTTATCTTTTCCGCGAAAAGGAAGAGAACTAGAGGTAACACCAAGAGTAGAAAGAACAAGTACCGCCAGTCCTTTTGCTCATTGGGGAAACTCACGGACGACGCGTCGTTTTTTACCATATCCGCAAGTCTTCTAACACCCTCGTCCATCTCCTGATCGTTCTTCGCGATGACAAATTTCGCACAACGGGATGGCTGGGTGTTAGCTGTGCCGCTGCTTGTTGTGCCAGCGGCGGGGGAGTTGCGTTCGACTAACTGGAACTGATCGCCGCCTGCACTGGCTCCCCCTGTACTAGAACCAGATGATCCCGAAGAGGACGCGTTGTCCACAGCCACACACCCAGTCGCCTTCTCGAAAAACGTCCGGGTGGAGGGGCGGGAGAGGAGAGTGGATTCGAGATTTTCCTGTTGGGAAAAGAAGAGAAAAACGAGCGAGGCGTCCAGCTCGGCCATAGTTTTCGGGGAATACGGCGGTGAGGTGGGAGATGCTTCATCCTCTACTGCAGCACCCGCTTCTGTGCTTTCTGCTAAGTTCCTGCTGCCAGGAAGATGAAGATCTGTTTGATCATTCAGATTGAAGGAGCTGCTTCCTGCTCGCAGCTCCCATGCATCATGATTCGCCCCGACATCTGCCGGTCCTCGCGAGCCCAGGAACTTTCTCTCGAGAGCTTTTTCCACCGCACCGCTGGAAAACTGATGTGCTCCTAGTGACCACGAGTTGGCTCTTGTACTACTTCGCCGTGCGTGAAAAACCGCCTGCAGGCCTCGGAGCTCCCCGGCTTGCGCTTTTTCCTCGCTAATGTCAGACAGCAGACGCTCGTCAATAGAAGATGACTTTGCGGGGCTTTTGATGCCAGCACTTGTTCCCGGAGATAACTGCTGCATCAAAGCGTTGTTCTCACTATCATTTCCACCGATCATCTTCCCACAAGTTTCCAGCATCACGTGCCCTTTTTCGAACGGATTCCCGCCCAATATCCTATGTAAAAACGTCCCCACACCAGAGTCAAGCTGGGGATCTCGCAACACAAATCGAGAAGTTTTGGGGTCCCAGCATGACAAGTTTGTCTCTGTATTGTAGTGCAGTTTAGCAAGCACAGCCGCAACAGAAATCCATCTACTCATCCTGTCGACAGCATTACAAAGCGCAAAACGCGATTGGAAATGCCTCTCATGTGGATGCGCATTACAAATCTCCCTGTAGCTGCAAATCTGCATGACAACTCTGGGGTGGGTACATTTTTGGTCAGGATACCCAAGACCTCCTGGTCATCTCCGCCGAAGTGCTCGATCAACTCTTCCTCCTTGCCCTGGTAATTTATCGTGTCTATGCATGGCAAAAGTATCGCACGAAGTACAAATTGCATGACAAATTTTTTCAAAGAACAAAAGTGCAATTTGTCATGCTCTTTTCCCTTAGGCCATAGAATCTGCCATGCATGACTGCGATTCGTACGAGTACGATACTTCTGCAACGCATAGTGTCCAGCAAATCGCGAAAGGCCTTCCCCGAGCCCAATTCACACTTCGAACTGGGGTCGCCTAGCACGTATGGGGCTCTCAAGCGTTACAGTCTCAGCTGTTACATGACTTCTTGTCATGCAAAAATACTATCACGACTCTTCACACCATCAAGCCTTCTTCGCATGACAAGTTCTTGACGCGCTAGATAGCATTAGAATCTGTGCCAAGCCTGGAATGCAAAAGGCGCAATTTCTCCCCTATACTTATTTTCCCATTCTTGCATTACAAATTCATATGACAGTTGAGAATGTAACACTTCAGAGCTCCATAGCACGACGCAGAACCGTTTGGACTTCTCCCGGGTGACCCAGTCAATTTTCCCCAAATCGTAGGGCTTCGTGGACAAATTGCACTGTTTTTGCAGCTATCCTGTGCAAAAGTATCGCATTCGTATAAATGCAAATCTTGCATTACAAGTCATTTTCTGAAGGCAAATCCGCATCACAGATTTTATTTCTCATGCTAAGGAGATTTGTAATGCATATATACGAGTACGATACTTTTGCAGTTCATAGCAGCTTCTGGAGGAACAGATCGCGGTTTTGATTTTTTGCTGTCGTGGTCGATGACGAAGTGTGGTCAATCGAAATCGCAAAATACCGGGACCCGGGAACAATTTGAGTCAGGAGGATTTTCAACATGGTCGTTTTGTGCTCTGAAGTTGTGCTGTCGCTTCCTCTATGCACAACTGCAAATATGTCTGGGTCTGAAAGAGTGGAACGTTGTCATGCACATTTTGCATGACCCATGATGTTTGTGATGCATGCCCTAGCTGCATCACAGGTTTGTTACGGGCTTCTTGAAGACAATCGATCCCGCATGACAAATGCCGTCTCCGCATAGCGACAACTGGAGTCCTCTTGCTCTTTTAGCTATACAAATTTCTTTCGAGTCCAAAGTTAGCATCACAAGCTGCACTCTTCCAGACCCAGACACTTTTGCAATGCATATCCTCCATCAGTAGCTTCCTCCGGATCCACCGGCATCTCAATCTGGTACTGCCTCAATAGCGGTGAAGAAGACGGAGACGTGATTCCGGTTTCAGTTTTTGATGTTACCCCGCCTTTGCTTATCGTCGGAGGTGGACTCACCATTTTTTCACTCTGCACACACACTGAATGCTTTGGGAAACTCCCGAACATGTTGCTTGGCAGGTGGAAAACCTGTTCGGTTGCGGCTGCACCTGCTCCCATCGAAGTTGTCGTAGCTGCTGCTGCTCCCGCCCCGCTGTCGTCTTCCAACGCGAGTAGCAAATCCTCCGTGTCTTGCTCCGAAATTCCAAATTCCTTCACAAACTTCGAAGTCAAATACCTATGCAGCCGGTCCTTCCGCTCCACAAAATGCGGCTCAGATTCCTTCCACGCCGGGGGCGCCACGTAACGGACTTTGATAGCAGATTGTGCGTCTTGCTGTCCATCTATCGCTGGTGTGCTACTAGTACTTGGTGTTTTTATTCCACATTTGTTCCGCCAAAACGCTATCCGATTTTCACAGCTGACGTTGTCCGCGCCCGCGTGAAACAGCTCCACCGCGTCAATATCAACGTAGTAATTTTTGATCGAAGATGATCCCGAAGATTTTGTCGGTACTAGGGGGAAAAGCTTCCCCGGGAAGGGGTTTTGTCCGTCGACAGCGCTGTAGCACGGACTGGATTTGGGCAGTTTCTCGTTGTGGATTTTCACCAGGCACCCAATAGGCTGGTTCACGTCGAGCACGGTTTGCTCCTCGTCTTTCAGGACTCTCTCGATCGCTGCGTGGAATTCGTCTTCCTGCTGCAGCACTTTCCCGCACATCTCCATCGCAGGGAACAAAGCAGCGTCAGATTCGGAATACTGCATGGTCTTTTTGTTTGTAGCACTCGGCGCACTGCCTGTACTTTTTCTTCCATAGTACGTACTAGCGGGTCGGCAGGAAAAGTAGTCGCGCAGACGTTTTTCGTCAAGTTTCTTGGTCCTTCCTGGAGCTGCGCTGGCGCTACTTGAAGATGAAGATCCCTGATCGGCAGAACTTCCCGCCACGAACTCCGTCAACCCGACATCTTCCACCGCTCCATTCGGTAAAACCGACGCATAGCGCGTCAAACTCAAGCGCAACCCGGAGTGGTCCGTGGGCCAGATGGCGTTTTTCGTGGTGTATTCCTCATCTTGAACAGCGATTATACTGGGATCACCACCTTCTTGCCTCCCAACGACACTGCTGGACGCGGAGCGACCTTCTAGATCATCGTCCACTCCGAGCATTCTGACCCGACTGTTTACCATCGCAGCAGCACCACTCTCCGACTCTTTCTCTTGTTTTCTTTTCAAATCGTCCAAGACCGTGGAAAACGTGTCTGCGAATTGCAGCACTGTTTTCTTCTGCTGCTCCGCGCTCGGCTTCATCACGGCGGAGGAGTCTAGCAAAAACACCACGTCCACCGGCTGCAGATAGTACTCGGAGCTGGAGACAAAATCGGGCTGCATGAAAGTCTTGTAAACCGCGATCGCGATTCCGAGAAGCGCTTGGAGAATCAACACGACTAGCAGTTTCCGCTTTGTTTCCTCCCAGTTTTTAATTTGCAGCTTCTTCTCCAAAATGATCGCGTCCGTCTTCTGCAAGACGTTTGCCATGTAGTCCACGTTGAATAGTTTTTCCGCGTAATCAAATTCCGCCGTCTCCTTCCCGATGTTATTCCCCCCCTTGATCGCGCCGCCGACGGCCCCGTTAAGAAGCTCCACGTCACCAGACTCCAGATAGTCGGTGTAGCGAGGGTTAAGGCTATCATTTGCGAGGTTTTGGTCGTTGTTGATGCCAGTAGAAGTGTTTCCAGATCCAGGAGGCTCGTGCCTGCTGGCCTCTCGGTCTGAGGTTCTGCTCGGCATGACGTTGCCACTAGCTGTCGTCGTCGCACCAGTTCCCCGTAGCGGATCTGCGGCCGAGGCAAGGCTGGCTGGATCCCGTAAGGGATCTTGAGTGGTTGCGGCGCTTTCCCTGGTGCTCATTGCCGCCGCGGAGGAAGATGCGACTCAATGCTGAGCGGTTAAAGCAAGGAAAACACGTCCACTACGGACGTAGAAGGGACAACAACGACGCGTTGAAATACGAACTAATGGATTTAATGTACCCTAGCGGCGGGGAAAATGAGTGAAGCGCCGCCCTTGCAAAATTTTTGATTACACTAGTGTACAACGAGAACGACAATGAATTTAGTAATAGTGTACCACAAGGTTAGGTAGTGTATTTTTTTGAAATTGTGATAGTGTACAGAAGTGGGTGCTTTGGCCTAGAAAAAGAAATGCGAAGACGTATCGAAGAATAGATTAGTAAGGTACAAGTAGATGTTGGTCAAGCTGTACTTCGTAAGTGCGTACGGGTTAACTCATATTCTCGAGGTGGGCATAGCGGTATGGTGCTTTGATTTTGAAGCGAAATCGAAATGTTTTTATCAGCGTTAGAGGGATAGTTGAGAAAACTAGTATGGGCGTACATTTGTAGTAAGAGTTTAAATTTTATCACGAGGTGAAACAGCACGCCACGAAGAAAGAAATCACGCGAGGAGTTTCCTTCAGGGACGGCAAGGCGAGGACATTTTTTTCGTTCAAAACAGAAATTCTTCAGTGGACTCCACCACTCCTCGGTGTAGCATTTTTCCTACCATGCAGATGAATTCAAGGCGTTTCAACTTTGAGACACATCTCTGGCGCCAAGGTGCGCAAAAAGTCGCGAAGCGTAAGAAAGACTCGCGCACGGCGAAGGGGTTCAAGTTACAGCTCTGTGGATCATACCAGGAGTCGTCTGGACCACGACCAGGATGTCCCACAGGTCACAAAAACAAAAAGGAAACGAATAAAAGATAACTGTGGTCTTTAAAATTATGATGCAGAAAAAAAAAGCTCTTTTCTTCTTCCAGGCGTGCACGAGTTGTAAAGAACATCAATCGACCTATACCAGAATTTGACTTTAGATCGCTTTCTTCCAAACGCTGAGGCCCAGCAAAAATCTCATATGATATCTGTGGATTCATATCAACGAAGTCAAACCAAACCAGAGATACACTTGCACATCAGTAGTTTTTTCTCTTTTCCAAAGTTATGAAACAATTTCTCGTTCATCTGGCACGGTGGAGGCGACGTCATCTGCACTCGTGCTTGAGTGGCGACAATGACAAGGATACACACATCATAAATGGTTTTCGATGACAAGAAAGAAACAATTTTACCTATGCATGTGACTGAGTCAACTATCGAATTACAAAAAAAAAACATGGAACTTTCTCAAAAATTTGCTTCAGCGACAAGCTGAGCAGGAATTGAGTGTGTGCAAAGGTAAAAGTTAAGTAAGTAAGATTAGTTGCGACAAAGTTAGCGTATATGATTTGCCGGCGCCACCTTGCAGGTTTCCAAATAAACGATGTTCTAGTTTTTTTCAGGAAGCTTCTGCCTACTATGCTCTTCTATCTAAAACTCCTCCACCAGTTGCTCATGTAACTGCAGCAAATACGCCCGGTGCTTTGCCAGCATTTCGTTATTCCTCTCGCAAGTCGCCACCAAATCCTCCAAATTTGCCGAAACAGACGACCTCGTTCTACCCGATGCCCTCTCGGGCACTGCAGCTCCTCCAGGTTGTAGTAGTTCCACCCCCGCAAACCCGACCGTTTGCCCCGCGGCGCGCCGGAGTAACAGTTCGTTGAGACTTATGTTCGACGTTTTCGACGCGGCTCGCTCCGCGGCGGTTTCCCGTGGAGCGGGACTGTCGTCGCCGTCTGCTTGGCTGTTCTTTTGCGGATGACGACCAGACGTAGGCGAGGTTGGCGTTGTCGCAGCTTGGTTACTTTCTGCAGGAACTCCGGCTTCATTTGTTGTCGAAGCAGCTATTTCAACATCTGGCCCACCACTACTCGTTGCCGTGTTCAACATGACAGGAAACTGAATTTGGCTTCCGAGCTCCTCGCAGCGTAATTGCAATTCGTCCAGCAGTGTGTTTTTCAAATTCAGCTCCTCTTGCAGTTTCTGGTTTTTCTGCACCAGCTTCCGGATCACTTGCGTTTTGCTCGTGTTGAAGGCGTCGCGGTAACGAATCTTGAAGGCCGCTGCGGGAAGGAGAGAAGATGTTGGCGCTTCACTTCCGACGTCTCGATAATTTTCTCCTTGACTTCTTCTAGAACCGGGCGCGTTACTATCCTTATCTTGGATCTCGTACAAAATGTTGTCCTTGTTCTTCATCACAAAGTCTTGCCTGACCCGATCGAGTAACGCCTGTCGTTTCGCCAGTCGCATGTGTCGCCGGTACTCGACATACCTCGAAGAAAGGATTCGACATTCTGAGCTTTTGTCGAGTGATATTGATAAACATCATTTTCGTACCGAGGAGGTGAAAAGGTGATGCTACCTGTGCATGTGCCTCAGCTTATTCTACATAGAAATCATGCCACTTCGACTTAAACTTCGGGCTAAAAAAGAAAAACATTAACATACCTCATTCTCTGTTTTTTCGCCCGATATGCGTCCCACTCGCTTTGGTCAATGCCGAGATGTTCCCGCATCAGAAAAACCCCGTTTGTCTTGATATCCCATGCAAAAGTATCGCACTAGTTGTAGTGATTTTTGCACCATTATGTGCAATGCAAATAATTCTGTAGTCACGTATAAAGATGCAATTCGTCATGCTGATTTACATTGAGAAGGAGACTTGTCATACTCATCCTCATGTGTCGGTCATGCCTACGCTTAGGCTTACTACAAGCGCCATACTTTTGCAATGCATACTTCAGCGCGTGGAAAAGTTCCTTTGCCTCCTCGCCGTCCTTGCAGAGGCCAACCCCGTTGTAGGTGCAAACTTTCACGGTCGCCACCATAAACTCCTGCACGGTGATCTTCCCCCGCTTCTGGATATCCAATGCCTCAAACGCCTGGCAGATACTGCCGTACTTCTGCACCAAGGTACACTGAAACTGGTACTTCTGCTTCTCGAGCTCAGCGGCGGATTTCTGATGCAGTGACTCCTGTTTATTTGCTCGGTTCGGCCGAAAAAAATTCGTTTCCGGGGTTTTCACGAAAAACGGTACTTTTTTTGGTGATTGTGTTTCACTTTTCTTTGTTTTCCCTGGCCGAGTGCGCTGTTTCTTCTCCGAGGCTGGCGAGGGAGTTGTGAGAAGCAGGTCTTCTTTTTCAACCGCAGCAGAAACTACAGTCCCTTGAGGCTGCACCTTCGCGGGCGGCGGTCCGCGTTCGCCTTCGGGTCGGATCCGAGGGGCGATCGTTTTTGTGAGCTGCTGATCGTGCACCTTCTGCTTTTTCTTTTCCTCGTGTTCCTGGATTTTTCGCAATACGTTGTCCTCCTCCCTCGCGGCCGGAGTAGAAGATACCTCAATCGGCCCAATATCGTCAATTTCGATCGATTTGTAAATGCTGGACCGGGAGATCAAAACCTCCGCGTCCACAGGCGTTCTTTGCTCCCCCTCTGCCTCACTCTCGGTCGCACCATGCAGAAACTCCGGCGTTTGTTTGGGCTCGCTATGGCGTTCTCACACGTTACACTCTCAGCTTTTACGTGAATTGGTAATGCAAGGATGGCAAAAGTGAAAGGGAGAAGGTTGCGCATTTTGCATTACATGTTTGGAACAGATTGCAATGCTATCTAGCGCGCCGAGAACTTGTAATGCGAAGCAGATTGATCATGTAGACGCTGGTGCCAATTTTGCATGACAAATTCATGTAACAGTTGAGAATATAACGTTTGAGAGTCCCATACGCGCCCAGCCTCGCCTTGGCTTTCGCCGGTCCCATCGTCAAAGTGGTATGGTCATCGGAAGAAGACGTTGCGCCGGCGTCGGCTTTTTCCAGTGCTGCTTTCGTGATTTTCGCAGTAGCCGTTACTTTTTTGGCTTTCGCCTTTGCGGGATGCATATGCATTGCAAAAGTATCGTACTAGTAGTAATCGCATTACAAATTACCTCAGCATGACAAATGAAATTTGTAAATGCTGTTTTACCTTGAGATGAAAATTTGTATTGCATCACTGCGATTACTACGAGTACGATACTTTTGCACAGGATAATGCACCATGGAGAGTTTCATGTCGTCGCTGGAAGACACGACCTCGGATGTTGCATGGAAGCGTCAGGATTGAAATCGTCAAAGTGAAAGTTGAAATAGTTTGTGATGCATAAAATGCAACCCACAAAATGCTTGTCATGCAGAGTAGGCAAGGGAGGCAGATTGCAAGCCTGTTGAGGGGCGGTCTAAATAGAGCTGCTAAAATAGCATGACAAAAGGCGTCTTCCTTAGCCAAACAGCATTACAGACTGGATTTCGGCTCTACCCAAATTTGTCATGCGCCACTTGAAAACTAAGCACCAACTGGCATCCGTTTTATGCATCACAAATTATTTCAACTTTGTCGATTTCAACTCTGACACATCCATATGTTGACTCGTCGGAATAATCATCCTCGCCATGATCCCCTTTTGCAGCTTTAGTACTTGTCGCAATTTGTTCCCCCTTGGCGCCAGCGCCAAGACCTGCCTGTGCCTGTCCTGTCTCCGTCACGACTGGGGCGAAAGAGGCTATGTTTTCATCTCTGAAAGTGATGGCTTTTCCTGTTGGTGGTTTGGCCTTGGCAAGAACTGCAGCAGTGGCGCCGGATAAAACCTGCTCATCGCTGGACGAAGAAGTGTACCTCGTTTTCAAGGGCGGCTGCTTGGGTTTAAAACCTGCAGCTCCTGGCTGTTTTGCCTTCTCCTCCGCAGGAACTTCTACCGGCTGCGCGGCCATTCGCTTTGCCATCATGGAGGGCGCCAGAGACAAGCCCACGTCGTCACTGGAGGAGGACGTGTAGCCCGTTTTTGTCTTCGCTTTCGCCTTAGAAGTAGGCGTGGTAACCTGCACATGATCCAGCCCAATGTCATCGGAGGAAGAGGTGTAGCCGGTGGATTTCGCTTTAGAGGGTGTTGTAGCCTTCGCTGTTATTGTCGGCGCGGTAGTACTAGCTGCCTGTACAACATCCAGCCCGACGTCATCAGAAGACGAAGAGGTGTAGCCGGTTGAGGATTTGGCTTTCGCTTTCGCTTTTCCTTTTGGAGGCGTGCTGGTCACTGCTACATCTAGCCCAACGTCATCAGAAGAGGAAGAGGTGTAGCCGGTAGAAGGTTTAGGTTTTACCGCGACAGCGGCACCAGCGCCAGCTTTCGTTGTAGTCGCGCTTGCAGTTGCCGCTTCCGTCGGCATTGCGGTTTTTGCACTCGTTCCCGCTTTCGCCTTGCCAGATGTCGCCGGTTGCGTTCTCGAAGCCGGCGTAAACCCAAGGTCGTCACTGGAGGAGGAAGTGTAGCCAGTTTTGACTTGTTTCGCAACTGCTCCTGATGTAGGCAGAATGCTCGTCGCTTTGGCTTGTAGTTTAATGGCCTCACCGAGAGTACTAGACGTCGCAGCACCGGTAGCGGCTGCTGGTGCTTCACCTCCTGTTGCAGTTTTCTTGGCCAAAGGACTCGCTGGTGCACTTACAGCACCTACGTGGTCCTCTCCACTGCTTGAAGACGTATATCCGGTCTTCTTTCCTTGTCCAGCAGCCGCTGGCGGGACTGTTGAAGGCGAAGCTTTTCCTCCAGCTCCACCTTGCTTCGGCGTGGACGCACTAATCGCGGCTTTCGCTCCTGCGACTGCATCCAGCCCGAGATCATCGCTGGATGACGAAGTGTAGCCCGTACGCTGATTCTTTCTTGACGACGCAGGCGGTGGAGATTTTTCGGGATTTTTTGCAGCTTGCTTCGGCCGCTGCTGTCCTTGCTCCAGCATAGTACTAGCAACAACACCTTCTTCGTCTTCCGTGGCACCAGTCGCTGCTTTTGCTTTCGTTTTGGCCTTGGTAGTTCCCTTTGGCAGCTGTGTACCAGCCCTCGTCCCTGAAAATGACATGCGCACGTCGTCACTACTGGAAGACGTGTAGCCCGTTTTCAACATTATCTCCCTTTGTGTTCCACTTTGTCCCCCTGGCAGGTGTGGCGATGACGGCGATAACTCTTTTGGTTTTGCCTTCGCCGGAGAAGCTTTTTTGCTCGCCGGGGAGATTGTATCGATGTCAACATCGCTAGACGAGGAGGTGTAGCCCGTTCTCTTGGTCGCGGCGGTAGCGGTTGTAGTATCTCCAGCTACTTTGCCGGTTGATGACGAACCCGCTTTTATTGGTGGTGGTTCTCTATCAGTAGTACTTGGGACGGAGAAGTATCCTCGAGAAAATTTTCAGCCTTGCACAAGAAGTATATCAACATCAGTCTCGATATCAATTTCTTTCGTACTACTTTTTGCACTCCTCAGTTCCAGAATAGTTAGTACACGGGTAGGGCCAGTAGTGCGCCGATGTCGTTCCCTGCTGAATTTTGCAATTGCATCTACATCAAAACATAATATTCCCATTTTCCATGCAAAGCGCTCTTCACTGTCAGGCTGAAACTTTATTTCCATCACTTAACTTGAGTTCGGCAGACTTAAAAAGGCCACGCCCCACCTGCTCATCGCTGCTGGAAGATGTATACCCCGTTCGGCCTGGCGGCCCGCCTGGTGATTTTACTGTTGAAGTCGCGGTAGTTGGAGAAGAAGCAACTTGCGCAGCAGACCTACCAACCGCAGCTCCTGCACTAGGCTTCGCCTTCGCCGTTGCAGGGCCGGTGACTTCCTCACTAGAAGACGACGTGTACCCGGTTCGCTTCCTAATTTCTGGTGCCTGCCCTTGTTGCGACGCAGTACTAGAATTAACTTGAAACAAGGCCTCCGCCTTGGCAACATCTGCCGTTGTTGCCACCTTCGCCTTAGCAGCAGTAGCGCCAGATGTTGTGGGAGGGGACGTCGTCGAGGCAGCTTTTTTGTTCACAAGAACTGGAGCAGTTTCGACATCTTCGCTCGAGGAAGAAGTATAGCCTGTGCGTGGTTTATGTTGTCCTGGAAAAGCAGTGGCGGCTCCAGATGATTTGGCACCAGAGGCCGCCTGCTGTGCGACCTCACCCGCACCTCCAGACGGGGACGACGCTCCTGCTGAGAAAGCAGTAGGAGCAGGCGGAGTTGTGCGAGACACTTCTTCTGCATCGTCACTGCTGGAAGAAGTGTAGCCGGTCTTCTGGACCTTGCTTGCAGGAACAGTAGACGTCGGAGGTTTTGCCTTCGCCTTTTGCTTCGGACTTTGCTGTTTCGGACTCGCGCCGGCAGACGCAGCTTTCTTGGAAGTCGACATGATAATATCAGTCAATTTTTCTATGATAGCTAAACCATGATGCAGTTTCGACGGATTTGCTGCACCTGCTGCAACTACAGTGTCGAACCTCAAAAACGCAGAACCTCCGGCCGCAGTCCAAAAATCATTCCGGAAATCGATGTCGTCTTTCGAGCTTGTTATCTTTTATCCGGAAAAAACAGTCAAGCAAGCCTTTGATGCTTTTTTTTCATGAATAAAATCATCTAGGCAAAACGATTCCAACTTAACGACGACGAGTTTTTTACAAATAGCAAACAAGGCTGGAGTCGTGTTCTCTTCATCTGGTAGTTAGGTCGTGTAACTTCGAGCTCCTGTGATCCTTATGCCGTGTCTTACTGACCGACAAATGTTGCAGTTGTAATTGTACGATATAAATGTTGATGTTGTGGTCTCCATCCAGAACCATTCACGACAATGTTGATACGACATCGACAACTTACACCGAAGTTGCAACCCGGGGAACTGTAATCAGAGCACTTCACGAGGAGCACCGCGATGACACCGTATTTTATTAGCATCACGATATACAAGCTTTACGAAATGCACACCCCAAGAAAGTCGTCCCACGTAGTGGACTTCTTTGTTCGAACCAACTGCACACCTCTTTCTGATACCACTGCCTCCGCGTGCGAGCCCGATCTCCGTCATCGCACTTTTCGTCTTGCGTGAAGGCTAAGAAAAAAAGAGTTTGAATTTAGACAAAAAGCGGATCTTCATAGGATCAAAGAGACCTCCCTGGCCATGATATCGAAATCGACAGTGATACTGAAGATAGTCTTGACCAAGACGAGGAAAGATTACCGTGACCAGAATAGGTGTAGGAAGACGAAGTGACAACAGACACCGCTTGTTCGCTCGGTAGAAGTAGTATAGACGATCGAAATGAAACAAGGCAAGTACGGACCAGGTGGAGTTGCGCAACAACTCTTTCGTGTTTACAGTTTTGATGTGCATAAACATGATATTTTTCAAGCAGAAGCAACATGAAATTATCACACCGATTGCGATCATTTCGACACGTGATCTGATTGATTCTTGTCAAGCAGAGAACATCAGTTGCAGTAGTGATAAAGGAAAAACCATCAACACCAGGGCGGTTTTGCACTTCTTCCTCGACTGTGCAAGTTAGTTTATCTTTTCCGAAGCGTTTCGCTTCTCGTAGAACGTACCTACGAATCGCTGTCCGTTACAGAAAAGAATCATTTTGGTTCACCAGAGGCTTTCGGTTTCGCTACAGGAGAATGTGACATGGCCTCTGATGACTGATGTTCTGATGTCTGTAATGCATGGCCTAGCATCACAGATTTTGTGAGGGCTTCCTGATGCCTATACCGCATGATAAATGCCCTCTTGCCGTGACCAAAACTGGGCCGCTTTTGGTTTTGCTGTTCATGCAATACAAATTTTTGTAGAATCCAAAGTCAGCATCACAAGTTGCATCCTTCCAGACCCAGACACATTTGCTTTTGATAGGAGCTGCCCGCTGACCGGACACAGGCGGAACGCGAAGAGCCAGCCGTTGTCGTTAATCGACTATGACAGTGCACGACTCCCTCTCCCCCTAATTTGTAGTCAGTGCATGAACGGCAATACAAGCGCCAGCGAAAATGCGGATTTTGCATGACAAATTTGCACTGGATTGTAGTGCTATTTGGGCTGCCAGACCTTGTCACGCAAACAGTGCCATCATCATCATCATGTAGTGGACACCCGCACCCAGCGCCACAGGTCAAGGATCCCCTCCCCGGGGGGTGGGCGAGGAAGCACTTTCGGCGACCTCAACATACAAAAGCCGAGCGCTACCACGGCAAGTCGCCCCAATAAAAGTACCAACCAGTCGGGAGCTACCCACCACACCCGATCAGTACAGCCCGGCCAGCTAGCCGAGCGCGACAGCCCAACATACAGAACGATCCAGGACCCGACCCATTTTACGCCATACATTTTTGTTCTCACGGAAGAGACGACGTACCCCTTTGGGCTAAGGGGCGAGGCTCTCCCTTAAGCCGCAACCCCACCCGGACAGGGGAGGCTGGACCATTTGTGCCTTACCTGCGGCACGGACGAAAAAGGCAAGTGCCGCGGACCGGAGATGTCAAACCATTGGCCAGTTGTTTGTCACTGCTGACTGGCAACCCACCTGGGGCACAGCGACAACTTAAAGGTTTAGTTTGTGCGTGGCGGTCAGAGTGCAACTCCTTGACTTATTCTGCAACAGAAGCAAAGGGTGGGAGGGGGGACGGGGGTCATAAGCTGGAGTCGCGACGGAGCTTACCTATTTAAGGGTAACCAGCAATCCCCTTTACATCTCCAGCCCCCCTCGAACGTAGCTTGTTCCGTTACAGAAAGAAGGAACTTAGCTTGTTCCCCCCTCGAACGTAGCTTGTTCCATGACTTTCACCCCGAAGGAGTAGAAGTTCGAGAAGCACAACATGTTTTTTTCGTCAGCAGAAAAGAATCATTTTGGTTCACCAGAGGCTTTCGCTACAAGCGACTCACAACTCCTTGTCCACAACAGTCCTCTGTCGGAGTATCTGTAGTTGAAAGGCAAAGGGGTCATTTTTCGTAGCAGGAAAAATAAAAATTTCATTATCGTCCAGCAGTGTTGCATGACATCAATCCTCCAATTTTTATCATCCCTCACGAGCTCGTGGCTGACCTGAAAAAATCTGGTGATGAATCTTGCGCAACCAAGTACCTGCTCTTTCGTCTAACAGGTTGAACAGTTTGCAACATCTCCCGACTTCCTTCGCGCGGTGTATCCACTGCAAAAGCATCGCACTCGTATGAACCAATTGCAGGCATGCATGACAAATCTGGTTAGTTTCCTACCTGAATCTGCATTACAAGTTCCAACTTTCTTCTTGAAAAAATTTGTCATGCGATTTATACTAGTACGATACTTTTGCAATGCATACGGTGCTTCAACAACTGATTCACCTTTATCCCCAGATTCGCCGCTGCGTCGCAAAATTTCTCGTAACAAGGAACGACCGGTTTCCCGGTGAAGGTCTCGTAGTAATCCTCTAAATCCTCATTCCAATGCACCGGCATGTGAAACGGAACTATGTGTCTTTCAAGAAAAACCCTCGGTTTTCGCGAATCGTAGTCATAGGGGAGCGTGAATTTCCGCCTGTTAATCGGTTTGGAGTCGGATGGGAAAAATGGCGGGGGATCGAGACCCTGTAATTTTAGGTTTTTTGCTTGGTTGTTGCAGTTTCCCGGCGGAGAGATCGGACGCTTTGGGTCGCTTTTTACGTCTTTGTTGCGCCGTCGGGGAGGAGGTTCATCTCTTGGGCGTATTGGAGAATGATTTTTCGGAGTGAAGTTGAGGCTATTTTCGTGGGGTTCTGTCTGCCGCTGGTGTTCGTGCTCTGTTAGTTCGTGCTGGCTCATCTGCTCCTGCCCCAGTACACCACTGCCCGGGTTTGTCGCCGCGTGTCCTTGCTGTAATTGTTCGTCTTGCCGACGATTTGTTCGTTCCCCACCTCGGCCTTCTCGTAAGAGGCTGGATCGAGAATCTCCACCAGTTCAACGTAGGTCGGACCTGTACGACGGAGTTGTTCTTCATCTTGTCGTTGTTTCTCTTTTATTTTCTTCTTCAGCTCTTTTTTACTTTTTTCGGACTTGCTGGTTTGATTCATTTCACATTTTTGTTTCTGCAGTAGAAGCTGCTGCTGCTTCTCCTCCGCCTCACGTCGTTCCTGTTCCTCCCTCTGCCGCTGCTGCTCTTCCGCATCTCGCAACAACGCTTCCTGAAGTTCCCGCTGCTGCTGCTCCGCTAGTAACCGCTCCTTCATTTCCCGTTTCTCATCTTCCCTTCGCTGTCGTTTCAATTCCCTTCGCTTTTGTTTCCGCTCCTGCCGTTTTTTCTCCTCTCCCTCTAGATCCTTCAAACGCTGTAGCTCTTGTTCCCGTGCCTGCTTCTCCTGTTCTTCTTTCAATTGCCGCTCTTGCTCCTCCCGGAAGTGCTTGTTTTTGGACCGCGGAACAAACTTCTTCTTCGTCGTCGTGGTTTTCATGCTTGTCGTAGTGAATTGCGCAGTTGTAATATCGGGGCCGGCGCAACTTGGCAGCAGCTCTGGCGCCTGCTGCGGACAGGAACCTGTTGAGCTTGATGCACTACTACTGGGAGCAGGCCCTCCTGCTGGTCGTCCTCCGGCGGCACTACTGCTCGTCGACCCACAAGCTCGTCCTCCAAAAGACGGACAAACATCCATGCTACTCGCAGAAGGAGCAGCACCACCAATTGGAAATGAAGATGAAGTACTTGTGTCTATTTGCTGGTTGTTTTCAACAGCATCCACCAAAAAAAGAAATCAACAAACTGAGAAAAGAATCATTTTGGTTCACCAGAGGCTTTCGGTTTCGCTACAGGAGAAATACAACATAAAAGGCTTAGCAAAGTAAGCTACAAAAAGAGAAACTAGAAAAAATAAATCTATAGAAACGACTGGCATGACTACCACAATCAACGCACGAGCACCTCCGAGCGACAGTTTGATAGCCCGTATTCCAGTTTTAATTGTATTCTGACAATTAGTTTTACGTCATTCATATTATTCTGTCGCTTAACTTCTCACCAAAGCGAATGCTAATCCACTCACGCGTAGCCGCACACGATTGTGGACCCATGTGGATCTTGATCTTCCTCGAGAACGTCCCGTTGGCAAGAACTAGGCCACGGTCCGCACCCCCATTCCCACGGCTCGTGTGATATGGTGTATTACAACTCCCTCGGTTTTCGTGTCATTGATTTGAGGGATAGGAGCACCAGCAACAGGCACAGTGGCAGAACTAACAGGCGAAAAAGAAACACAAAAAGCCGTTGCCTCTGGAAGGAAAAAAATAATAAAAATGAGAATGACATTACTCCGAAAGCATGGGTCTAGATGTATGGGGTGCCGAACTTGCCCAGAACTTGCGCAGAACTTGTCGGGCCGGTTTCCGGTTGGGGCAACACAAGAGGGCACCGGGGTTCCAGGCAACGAGGGCCCAACCTCCCGCCGGTCTATACTGCTCAAGTGGATGCCGGCTGCACGTTGGTGCGAGACAGCAACCCACCAAGACGAACCACCTAAGCGACGGCCAAGCGCTACGTCAACACGCTTGCACATCAACCGAAGATGAGCACGATGCAGCATGCTTCCCCACAGCCGAGCGCCCGTCCGTGCTCGCGGCTGTGGGCACGACAAGAAGGGAGGCCTTTCTTTGAGGTGTTGCACCGGAGGGGGAGCGCGAGAGCGAGTGTCGCCCTGTGGCGAGACAGCGCGTCTACGGCCGGGAACATGCCACACCAGCGCAGCAGGAGACACGATGAAGGGAGAGCGCCATCGTGTAACGCGCGTTACACGATGGCACGCGGCTTCGTTTGCTGGAATGCGATAAAACAAAGCGTTTCGGGGGCGCGTGCGATGACAACAAAATAATCCTCGGCGGGACCGCCGGCCCGACGACGGGGGCCGGCCCATCCACGCCGGGCGCCGAGAGGGGGGCAGGCTTGGCAGGCTGCGCCGAGCCAACACCCAGGCGACCACCGATGCCGTGACACCCCGCAGCCTGCCCTCCTTCAGAAACCCAAAAACCCCCGGGGTGGCCCTCTGGCCGCTTTAGGGTTGCGAGGCCCCCGAACCGGATCAAACCACAGCGACGCTCCCATCAAAACGCACGTCGGCGGCTGGCGGTGCCGAAGGCCGGCACTTCGGTTCGACGATGCGAAGCACCCTCGCCGACAAAGACAGGGCCCGGACCACCCTCGTGGCCCCCTCGGCGGGGCTAGCTATTTCCACAAATACCCCCCGAGGGGCACCTTGCTCGCGGGACGCCTGCGCAGGAGCCTGCCCCGGGCCTTGTTCCGGGCCAACCTACCTCCCCTGGAGGCTCATTGCTCGGAAACTTGCCCCGGGACTCATTTCGGAACCTTCCCGGAACATGCCTGAGACTTTGTCTGAGCCCTTGTCTGAGAACTTGTCCCAGAACTTGTTTGGAACTTGCCCAAACTTTTTTCGTGAGCCACAAAAGAGAAAGCGGAAAATTGGCTGCCCCACCGTGAAACGAGAAAAGAAAACGCGCCAAAAACGCCAAAAAAAAAAAGTCTGGGCAACTTCCGAGACAAGTTTTGGGCAAGTCCTTACCAAGTTCTGAGCAAGTTCCGGAGAAAGCTCCGGAGGAAGCCTCCTCGCGTCGAATCCCCAAAGAAGTTGCGGGGGACCAAGTAAAGGCCCGACCACAGCTCTGAAAGAAAAAGAGCACCCACGCACCGATCGGCAGGCCAGTAGCGGCATACCAAATGGACAGAGCTAACCCAAACTACAAGAAAAAGAAGTCCTCTCCGCGGGGGGCGTCAACATGACAAACAAAACAGAAGCTGCTTGAAGCAAGGGCAGGCAGAATGGCGCGCCTCCGCTATTAATAGGGCACGAAGGCGAGGAGGGGCGCTGCTCGCTAACCAAGAAAGTAGCCGCAGCCTGGCAGGCGAGCCAGCGGCGCCTTGCCCCTCTCACTCGGGTCTAGCTGGCGGGCGTCTCACCTTGAGGAAAGATCAAGCTGCGTCCTCGATCTTTCCGAGACAAGTTCTGGGACATGTTCTGGAAAAAGTTCTGGAACAAGTTCTGAGCCAAGTTCCGGAGCTTGAGAGCCGTGGCCGGTTCTCTTGGATATTAGGGCCCCAGGCTACAACCGTGGCAACCCATGCACAAGCCCCGAAAGAAACCGGGCCGCGCAGCTGGAAGCTACCCTATCCTGGTGGGGCTCCGGCATGCATGTGGAGTCGTCAGCCACTCTCTCCGGCCGCCTGTCCCGGGCGTATGGCCCTGCGCCCGAAGCTGCGAAAACAAGCAAGCGCATCTCCATCGTGGCTAACCTTACTCACGACGGTGCCATGGACACGCCAAAAGCAGGCCTTTCTACCTTGGAAAGGCCGGGCAACGCCAAGAGAAGCAAATAACAGCGGGCCACCGTGTAACGCACGTTACACGATGGTGCTGTGGTATCATCTTTGCGAGGCTGTGGTATCATCTTTGCCTAGCAATCGCAGGCGTCGGCGGGAGTCTCCATGCGAAAGCCCGCCTCCCTATCGCGGCGCGCTGCATGATTGTGATCATTTGCAAAAGGCCGCGGGCGGGCTTTAATATTCTAGACGAGAAAAATCCGCAGCCAAGTTCCCCGCAAATTCTGCACGGGTTCGGCAACCCGGACCCTAGGACCCCCGCTTTCGGAGTAAGAATGACAAGAATATAGAAGCCATTTTTTTTGTATCATGAAGTCATATTTCATAGAAGCCATGCTGCATGTACTGTAACCCTATTGATATCTCAGTTGGAGTAGTAGCCACAACTTGTCGCGGTCATGCAAATCCTTGCCAGGAAGTATGGCGTACTCCGGGCGTTTCGTCTGACATCAAATGTTGAAAGCATAGAAAAGAGAGAGTTGTGCAGCAGCATAATAGAGTCCGAGTTTGTGGCTGTCCTCCCCGTTCTGACTACAGGGAATTTCTCGATGCGCCGAAACACATCAAAGCACTGCACAACGACGACGCGAAAGAATCAATCAAAGAACTTGAGCGCCCTTTATCTTATTCTTGTTTGAGTAACTGGTGGTGAGTTCTTGAACGTGTTTTTCGCCTTGATAAAACGGAATTTCGGACGAGGACGACTTCTGCTCCGGGTCCAACCAGGTATGCAATGCAAATTTGTCATGGTCATACTACGACAGTAGTACCTACTGCAGATCTGGCATGCATATTTCCTGTACTATGCAGCTCTTGTTCATCTTCATCGATCCTCTGCTAATTATAGATGCTGACGACTGTGGCTCTCAAAAAATCCACACATCGACATCATGCACACCTTCATCCTGCTTTCGTGTTGTATGATCGTGACATATTTACACTGGATAACCCGCCGTGATGACGAAGAAGAGGAACTGGAGGAAGAGAATGACTTTCACCCCGAAGGAGTAGAAGTTCGAGAAGCACAACATGTTTTTTTCGTCAGCAGAAAAGAATCATTTTGGTTCACCAGAGGCTTTCGCTACAAGCACGATGAATGGCATGACCACCCCAACGGAACGCGCGAGCATCTCTGAAAAATGACACATGTTTATTTGCGTTGCGATTTTTAGTTGCGCGTCATCTTGTTGTCGCTTGTCGGTTTGATTCGCTTCTCCGATTCGATCGCCTCCAATTCTACTTGGAGGGGTCAGGTGGAGTGTACTCGTCGGGGCCAGTGCAAGTGACGTGGTACCAGAACTTCTGGCCTTCCTGTTTCTCGTCTGCTCGGGCGATGGAGCACTTTGTCGCAGTCGCTTCTTCATTTTCATGTACTTTGCACTCGTAGTCATGCAGTATGGTATTCTATAGCTTCCTCTCCTGATGTGCCTCGTTGGAATGTTACGAAACAAAACAAAAGCAGCAGCAACTGAGAGTGGCAGAAGCAAAACCAAGTGTACTTAGATGAAGCTTCATTTGCATTGCAGAACATAGATTTCGTCATCATCGAACTTGCATGCCCTCTGGCTAATGCTATCTGGGCCGGAGCCCCAGCTTGTGAGGAAAAGCATAAGTAGTGCAAGGAAGCAAGTGCTCCTGCTTTGGGCGTTTCATTCCATGACAGACCTTATTTGAGAAAAGGAGAGGCTTGCGCAGTGTCATAAAAATTCGTTCGTTCGGTTTAACGTTTTTTGCTACTTCGATGCACTTGCAGCGACGCTCGGGCGTGGGCGTGTGCAATTCAAGGGGATAGCTCCGCGAGGAGAAGTTCTTGAACTACTCCGAGTACCCGACGGCGGGCTTGTCATGTCTTGCATCTCAAAGCCACCAAGTAAAGCGTCGTGACCTGTAGTTGGTCCACCTCTACTACTCGAGGTCTCCGCCCTCCAAAGAGTACTACTCGCGTGCGTTCTATCACCGCCCCCGACCACCGTTTGTGCGGCCGGCAAAGAGCTGACAGGGTTGTATCAAAAGGAAAAATCCCCCCTCCCCATATCGAAAAGGAAATTTGTGATGCTGATTTGTGGTCACAAATACCCTCTGTCTTGCCTGTAGGGTAATGGGAGCAATGTGGCGCATTCCACAGCCTCCAGTCTGTCATGCGCTTTTGACTACTGTAAACCTGTTTGTCATGCCTTATTGCTAGCCTTCTGCACATTCAAACAGGCTTAGAAAATTCCGCCAAGCACTTTCTGCAAGACAGATCTGATTTGTGTACTCAAATACAGCATCACAAATTTCGTTTTCGATATGGGGAGGGGGGATTTTTCCTTTTGATAGGTTGCTGCTCGAGACTTCTTCTTCGAGGATGTCGCTGAAGGAAACGCTTCGCCGCCAATTGAAGGAACTCCGGCGCCGTAAGATCCCCGCCTCATATGGATGTGTCAGAGTTGAAATCGACAAAGTTGAAATGATTTGTCATGCACAAAGCGGATACCAGTTGGAAGCCCAATTTCCAAGCGGCGCATGACAAATTTCCGGAGCCCCGGAATCCAATTTGTCATGCTGTTTGGGCACAGAAGACTGCTTCTGTCATGCTCCTTTAGTAGCTCTAGCCCAAACCCTAAATAGGCTCACAATCTGCCTCACTGCCGACCTGTGGCAGAAAAGAATCATTTTGGTTCATCATAGGCTTTCGCTACAAGCACGAATGGCATGACCACCACAACGCGCGAGCACCTCTGGGCGACAGTTTGTTTGATGACTCCACTTTTTTTCTTTAGCGTGTTGACAATTAGTTTTACAACCCCAGGAATCATATTCTGTCGCCTTCCGTCATACTTCTTCACCGTATCCACCTGTCGATCCCCGTCCGCATCGTCCACATTGTGAACGCGCTTTTGTAGCCACACGATCTTGATGCATTGCAAAATTGTCTGGACCTAGAGGCGGGATACAAACTTGTGTGTGAGTCTGAGTCTCGACGAGTGAACAAGATGAAGAAAAATCTGTATTTAGTAGCAGAGCGCTTTTCAGAAGAAGTTGTCTGTCGAAACGGGCATTATTTCTGCTTCTCATGCAAATAACGCAAGTAGAGAAGCCTCTGCAGACCTTGTCATGCTCTACAACTGTGCGCGTCTGCAGAATTCCACACGACTTTCTTCCAGGTGCAAAGGCGAAGCGCATGACAATTTTTTGCGATCTTCCAGACCCAGACGTTTTCAGTTTTGATACTTTGTCGAAGCTCGTGTAGCACACGCCCCCCGCGTCCGTCGATGACAGCACGCAAGCGCCGTCCTGGCAGCTGCAGGGGCTGGTATCAACTGTAAAAATGTCTGGGTCTGGAAGAATTCATGTTTGTCATGCTTGTCTGGCATGACTCTTAAATCTGTCATGCACGTTACCCAAGATCTGCGTTTTTCTGTGATGCAGAAGCGCAGTTTGTCATGCAGAATAGGCAACACCTAGGAGCTCAAAAACTTGTCATGCTGAGCCAGCATTTGTAGCCTCATCATGAGAGGCTACCCAGCATCACAAGTTCCCAGACCCAGACACTTTTACATTTGATAGCTGGAAGAAGAACTCGACTGGGACTGGGTGGAGGATGACGCCGGTATGGCGTTCTCAAACGTTACATTCTCAACTGTTACATGAATTTGTAATGCAAGACTAGCACAGATAAGAGGGAGAATCTTGCGCGTCTTGCATTACAGGCTTGGCGCGGACTACAGTGCTATTTAGCCCTTCGGAGAATTTGGCATGCGAAGCAGCTTGCTCGTCTGGCGGGTCATGCTCATTTTGCATGACAAATCTATCATGTAACAGTTGAGAATGTAACGTCTGAGAACCCCATAGCCGGAGGCTCGCACTTGTAATCCATGGGGCCGTATCAACTGTAAAAATGTCTGGGTCTGGAAGATTGCAACTTGTCATGCTAAATCCGAATCATGCAAAAGTCTGTGTTGCATGAGTGCCAAAAGCTGTCCACTTTCGACCAAGTTGGGAGGGAGTTTCTCATGCAGGATAGGCACGAGAGAGACCTGCTCACAGACTCTGTCATGCTAGGTCCCGCATTCCAGACCTCAAGGGACATGGAAAACCTGCATGACAAGTTCACACTCTTCCAGACCCAGACATTTTTACATTTGATAGGCCGTCGTACTTGCAGGTAAGGCTGCTGCGGACTCCGGTTTTCTCGGCGTTGGATGACGCCGGAGGCTCGTATCAACTGTAAAAATGTCTGGGTCTGGAAGATTGCAACTTGTCATGCTAAATCCGAATCATGCAAAAGTCTGTGTTGCATGAGTGCCAAAAGCTGTCCACTTTCGACCAAGTTGGGAGGGAGTTTCTCATGCAGGATAGGCACGATAGAGACCTGCTCACAGACTCTGTCATGCTAGGTCCCGCATTCCAGACCTCAAGGGACATGGAAAACCTGCATGACAAGTTCACACTCTTCCAGACCCAGACATTTTTACATTTGATAGGCCGTCGTAGTTGCAGGTAAGACTGCTGCGGATCATTCCGGTTTTCTCGGCGTTGACCGTGATGTGTCCCGTCTGGAAGAATTCATGTTTGTCATGCTTGTCTGGCATGACTCTTAAATCTGTCATGCACGTTACCCAAGATCTGCGTTTTTCTGTGATGCAGAAGCGCAGTTTGTCATGCAGAATCCCCAGCAGTTTGTCACGCAGTTTGTCGGTCCCCAGCAGCGCCCCGGCGTTCCATGCAAGAGCTGTAGGTCGACGATCGGAACTACATTCGGGTCCAGCAAGCATTCTCCGGAGCCGTGGTCATCAAAGTTCGACGTCTTGGTCTTGCACGCGCACCACTTGGCCTGCGCCTCCTTGTCCGCGCACTCCATCGTGGCGTTGGAAATTCTGGCAAAGTCCCCGCTCCCCGAAGAGGAAGATGATACACGCACGCCCGGCTCCTTGTCATCCTCCGACGGGGGCGCGAAGAATGCAAGGCGCTCATCCTCGGTCAAGGTGCGAGTAGTGCCGCTGTTGAACTCCCGATAGGTCACATCCCACGCAGCTTCCTTCTCCTCCGGTTGATTCAAATCGAGGACGGCGCTCGCCGCTTATGACCCGCTCAGACGTTTTTACAATCTCAAACGTTACAATAGAATCTGGAAATCTGTGATGCAAGAACTGCATGATCTAGCCTACTCCCATAGGATTGCGCTTGACAGGTTTCGGAGTCCCAAACCCACCTGAAATCTGGCAAAATTTGTATTGCGAAAAGCTCAATTCTCTCTGCGTTCCTCATGCTCCTCATGCAATACAAATTCCAGATTCTATTGTTGTAACGTTTGAGATTGTAACGTTTGAGCAGGCCATACCGCTGCCATCGTGTTTTTTTCGTGGTGGTCCTCGTCCTGCTCTCCGTCGACGACCGCGTCGGTAAACTCCGCGTCAAACTGAATCTCCGAAGTTGTTGTAACTGGCTTCTCCACGATCTCCGCCACGTCGACCGCTCTGGCGGTCATCAGCTGCGACTCGAACGACAGGATGTAATTAGCCGTCCCTCCCTGGAGAAGGAGCAACTTCTGGGCGTGCACACTTCTACGCAACATGTTTTGTTTCGTGGCTTTGATCGTACTATGTCTAGTATTTTTGCTTCAGCGAAGTGGTTCAGGTTCTTGACTCTACAAGCCAAGAAATTATCCTGCTGCTGGTGTCCTCAATGCTTCTTCACACTAGTGTAGTTTCTCTTGCTGTTTAGTTCAACGGTTTTAGATAGCGCATGTTGTCACAATAGTAGTGCATTTCAGTTTATTCTTGGCTTCCTTGCGCGCTGTTCTTCTCACGTTATGAGGAATGTTTCGCACCGTTGTGCCCCCTCCAGGGCGGCTCGAGATCCAAATACGTTGTACGCTTACTACTGCTCAACCTCAAGCAGGAGATTAACCTCATGATGAATGTGAATTCCCCGTATACTCAGTGAAGATACTGATAGTAGTACGTACTCAACGCGATTAAGGTAGAAGACCTTGTGCCGAAGAACAGGACGAAGACGATTTTGATTTTGTTTTTTCGATACACGACCACGACGCGCGACGATCCCGTGAAATAAATCGAGACTGTGCAAGTACAACTACTCCTCAATTGATAAGCGACGCCCCTACTTGTCACCCGTTTTCTTGACATGTAGTTCTTCCCACCGAATAGGAATTCGGACGGAGTGACGGACAAGCTAATTGACCGATCATGGGACTATCTTAGGGCGGAGTGGTGCACAGACACGACGACAACTGCCCAAACAAATAAACCTCGCAAATAACGGGTGTTGAACATCATAGTCAGTCGCCTCACCGCTGACCAAGCAGCAGAATGTAAAACTGGCGGCAAGCAAGAATCGCCAAAGGTACTCGTAAATCAAAATCTTATTCGAGAGAAACTCAACTACTGAGCTCCACCAATTGTCATCTTCTATCTCGGGCGGGCCAGCGATTCACACGGCAGCTTCGTGTTCCCGATTTTCGATGTTGATGTATTTTGCTAAAAATAACCTATCAGTGAAAGTCTTCTCTTACGTGCAGATGAGAAAATCAAATAGTCAATAACCGCGGGGCGTGTCTCATCCCGGAAACCCGGTTGGTGAATTTTTGCACGTGCACCTCTTCCCTCATACAATGCAAAGACGCGGACCTCCACCCTCACGGCTATTGAACCAGTTGACGTTGTTCTATTGAGATTTTACAAACACGGAGCACACTAAAGCACACGGGAGGTTGTACTGCTTATTTTCTAGCTGTCTTTTAAACTATGACCTTTTAATCCTTTTGTATTTGTTTCCTTGTCAATTTCTATACCCTTTGCCAATTATAGTATGGTTTTTTAGTGAAGCTGTAATTTTATTTTCCGTTGGTGATTCATCGTTTCCTTCACCAGAAACTTAAAGTCTTGATGGAGGTAGGTGTGCAGAAGAGTTTGTACGCAGCTGTTGAGTGGCAAAGAGGTCTTGGCGGTACTTGAGCATAGAATTTCGTATCATCTTCAGGTGCTGCGTATCGCGATCATCTCGACGTCGGTTTATTCTATGCTTTATTTGCTTCTCCCTCCTAGTACGACAATCGTGGTATCGTTTTCAAACCCCTCCTCGTGAGAGCAGAGCTTCTGCACTTGCACACGCCCGCAGGCACAATGTCAATGCGGCTATGAAGACGAAATAAACAACTAAGTTGTAGTCTAACTTAGCGGTTTTCTACTGTTTTTTTAATTGGGAAAAATTATGATTCGAAGCTTTATTTTTCTTATTTGGTTTGGTTTCTCTATCTCTTTCTTCCCTTATGACAATACATTAGCCTTCAAGAACTCGATGATGTTTTCATCTTCCAACATAAAAATGGTCACCGGGTAGTATTGTACAATAAAACTGGCTACCCCAAGAGGCAAGCACTTTACGCGACCTTGCTTCAATTTAAAGGAAAAGGAGTCTTGGTGTTCTTTCAGATAAGACACTAAACTCCGAAACCAAACTAGAAAAAGCATCCAGTATTATTTTCCTAGCTTGGCTTCGTCGTCGAGCGATCTAGATCTGACAGGATTTAGAATCTGAAAAAGACAAAATATCACACTTAATTTCACACTCGTTTGTTGTACTAGTACTTCGATTATTTCGTTTGAAACCTTGATTCGAATTTCAATTCAACAGTGCAAGCACAAGAATGCTGCCATGATGCAAGTTCCTTCGCATTGTAAGCAGATATGTCGATAAAATAGTGGTCATAAACTCTGTCGCTAGAAGAAGAAGAAGAAGAACTAAAATCTACTTGTTCGTCTGACAGCCTCGTCTTTTTTCTTTTCGAAGCCCAGAAGTCTCGGCTACTAGGATGAAGTAAAGGTAAACAAGATAGGAGATGATACATAGCCTTGCTTTTAAATTTCCTCTGCGTGTGCGAAACGAAACGAGGATGAAATCGGCGAGTTCTGTACTATTCGATCTTCTACGTGCGTAACGAAGTGTTTATTGAATTTGAACATTTTTATACAAGGCAGGCTAGGTTAAGTACGATCGATGCTAACAGTTATATTTCAACTCCACTTTCTGTTCCTTCTCGTCGCACTACAGTATCATCCTGTTTTCTCTATTCTGTGATAAAAATTGTAAACATGACAGAAACTACCCATCAGGAAGGTAGAACCCTGGTACCGAATACTTATCAAACAGCACCTCCGCGCCGGCGTCACATTCTGGCGTACATCCAGGCTGCCAGTTTGCGACTCGAGCTTGGCTTCTTGACCTCGATAAAATTTGGCGATTTCACGTCGTAGCTGCGGAGGTAGGTCAGATCCCCGCTACGGCTGTTGAAGGGGGGTATGCATTGCAAACTTGATGTAGTCCGGGTCGTCTGGTAGTTGGGGAACGAATGCAAACTTCTTGCGGTATAGTTGATGCGAATAACAAGGAGTTCTGTTTTGCGGAAGTCAAAGTTCTTGTGCCAAAAGACGGGACACAAATTTTTAAGTATTTCTCATTCTCACGCAACAGTACAGGCATTAACAAGGAGATCGTGGCAACATCTAAAAACCTGTAACGCTGGCGTGGCATGCTATTCAAGTTCAACAAGCGTTTTTCTTGATGTCATGGTTTTCCTAGTACATTCCATGTTGATGAAGATGAAGAAAACACCGGCGCATGACAAACACCAATCAAGGGCATGCACAACATCCTGATCCTTTCCTCCACAGCTGAACCCGGACATGCTTCTATTGCAAGATTTGATAGCGAACACGCAGACGCAATTCGAGTCCTGATTGGCGGAGAAGAGGAAATTTCCGTTGGTCGAGAACTTGAAGTGTCTCGGTGTGAAGCTGCTATGCACTGCAAATATGTCTGGGTCTGGAAAAGCGCAAGGTTTGTCATGCCAGGCTGGCAAGACTCTTAAGTCTGTCATGCACGTTACTCAAAAGCCCTAAGTATTTTTCTGTGATGCAGAGACGCAGTTTGTCATGCAGAATGGGCAACACTTAGAAGCTGAGAAACTTGTCATGCTGAGGCATCATTTGTGGCCTTCTCAGGCTACGTCTGTCAGCATTACAAATTTTCAGACCCAGACATATTTGCAATGCATAACCGCCGGTGTGGTGGTATTTCGCGTTGCAGAGTTTCCCCGTCTGCTTGTTGATGGGGTACACCGCGATGGAGTCGTATCATTTGTAAAAACGTCCCCACCTCACCAGAGTTGTCATGCCAACCTGCATGCCAAAAAAGTTTCTCATGCGGAGCCCCATGAGAAGAATTCACTAGGTGGCGCGTTTTGGATTTGGAATTTGTGATGCTATAACCAGCATGATATGCTAGGTCTATGATGCTGCTGAACTACCTAAACAGGATTTGTTACACTACAGGATCAAACTTGTCATGCCAAACAAGCCAAACCTGGTTGATTTGTCTAGCAGATTTTCCATCTTGTTGACTCTGGGGTGGGGACGTTTTTGCTCAGGATAAATCGTGGCCGCGATTCGAGACCAACACCCACTTGCCGCTCGGGTCCACGCAGATCCGTCCACAGGTGTTCAGCTTTTTCGGAAACGCCTCAGGCAGCGTGGAGATCTCCTGTACCTTGTCCAGCGCGGGCTGGAAATTTGTGTTGTTGGGCTGCAGCACGGCGTTCTCGAAGGCTTCTTGCACACGCAGCTCGTCAAACCGGAAAACCAGCACGGAGGAGGAGAGTTCATTCACGACGTAGCCTGAGGGATAATTTTTTGAATGTAAAGTTGTAGCACTGGGTACTTATTTGTCATGCAGTAACGACATAGACACAGACAACCCGTCATGCACTCTTCTATAACAAAAAAAAAATCGCAGTACAGACATCCAACTTCGGGTGGAACTCCAGGTATCGTGGGCCGGCTTCCTTGCCGCAATCAATGGTCCCGCAGTACTTTGCCGCGCCGTTGTTCTCGTCAAACACAAACTGCTTGATCACCCCCTCGCCCAAATCGTATCAACTGCAAATATGTCTGGGTCTGGGAGATTGCGACGAGATTTGTCATGCTAGTCTGCCATGACTCTGAACTCTGTATTGCGTGGCCGCCAAGAGGAGCCCCTAATCTGTCATACAAAATCGCAGTTTCTCATGCAGCGAGGTACGCAACTCAGGACCTTGGAAAAACTTGTCATACTTGGCAACGCATTACAGTGTGCACGCAGACGCACCAGTTCCTACTTTTGTTGCATCACAAGTTTCCAGACCCAGACATATTTGCGATGCATAAATCCGGCACGAAGGCCATCTTGCCAAACGCCGGGTCGAACACGCAGGCGTGAGCGTGGGATTCGGCGAACCGGTGCTTGCTGTGCGGGTCGTTACCGTGCGCCGTGCGGTCCTTGGAGGCGTTGTTGCCGGGTATCTGGTTTTTCTTCACCGACAGCTGGTTGGTCAGAAACAAATATCAAGCGCAAACATGTCTGGTGGATCGGGGAAAGTGCGAGCTTTGTCTTTGTCATGCTGTTTTGCATGACCCAAAAGCTTTGGCATGCCAGTAATCGCATCGCTGATTTCGAGGGGCTTTCTCAATGCCTAGCTCGCATGAGAATTTCAATTTCCCGACTTAGATAATAAGAAATAGGCGTAGGCCACTACCACTTTTGCTTTCCATGCATGACAGATTTTTGTCTGATCCAAACTGCGCATCACAAGTTTCAATGTCAATGTTCCACATCTAGACACATTTGCAATGCATAACAAACCCTCCTCGTCGATCGGGATGGAAGCCATGGTACTGTCCCAGTAGTTGATCACTAACAGGTAACGCAGGTCGCGGGAAAGCTGTTTTTTCGGTGATTTTTGGTACACTTTTATTTGTCATGCGAGTAGTAGTAGTATACAGATTCTTAATTCTCGATGGTCGTGATGCATGACAGTCATGCATCACGACCATCGAGAATTAAGAATCTACATTTTCTATATATATTATACCGTGATGAAGCACGCACTTCTTCCGTGTGTGGACACTTTGCCGACTTCCCGAAGCTGCCCGCTGACCGGACACAGGCGGAACGCGAAGAGCCAGCCGTTGTCGTTAATCGACTATGACAGTGCACAACTCGCTCTCCCCCTCATTTGTAGAGCATGAACGGCAATACAAGCGCCAGCGAAAATGCGGAGTTTGCATGACAAATTTGCACTGGATTGTAGTGCTATTTGGGCTGCCAGACCTTGTCATGCAAACAGTGCCAAGAGGTACAGCCTGGATTGGGCATTTTGCATGACAAATGAGGGGGAGGGGGAGTTGTCCATGTTCATATCGATTCCGTCACTGCGTAGAGAACATTCTTGTTCGGGTGGGACCGCACAAAAGCCGTGTTTTGCAGCTCCTTGTCCATATCCGCCGTGACGAAAAGCTTCGTCATATCCTGAGGAAAAACGTCCCCACCCCATACTCAAGATGGGGAATCTGCTAGACAAATCAACCAGCTTTGGTTGTTGCGCATGACAAGTTTGGCCTCATCGTGCCATTGTCCTGCTTAGCTAGCTCAGCAGCATCACAGATCTAATCTGTCATGCGGATTTGAGCTTCACAAATGGAAAGAGGAAGACACAACTGGAAATGGACAATACTTCTCATGGGGCTCCGCATGAGAAACAGTTTAAGCATGGAGATACGCATGACAACTGTATGGTGGGAACGTTTTTACATGGGGTACGTCAGGCGGCCGGACTCGTGGCACAACCCGAAAACCGTCATCGTGTGGTCCGCAGGGGTACCTTGAGTTTATTTAACGATGAAATTTTAATTTCTAGTGGTGGTGTACTAGAAGCATGAGAAAGCGACTCCTACCTTCAAGTTCCAACTTCAAACCCTGCACAGCATGACAAACTAGTCACCAGTACCTTTCGGTTGATGCGCCAGATTGTCGATTTTTGTGTAGCTGCAGACGCAGACGTATTCCATCTTGTTTCCGGTTGTGCTCGGCACTGCCTGCGTAACCGTCGTTGGCTGCCCGATCTTGAAGGGCACCATCTTGTTATTTTCCGGGTGCTCGGACTTGTTTTCACCGTTGTTCACGTTCTCATCGACCTCTCTCCCCCGCGGGGGAACAATCTCGCGGTCGAGTTCCGGTTGCTCCGCAGGTCGTTCGCGAGATGCCGGATAGGGTTGTTGATACGGCATGGCCGCGGCTCCGGAGGCTGCACTGACACTGGGTGGCACAGGAGCTCCGCCTGCGGTAACTTTGTTAGAAGAGGAAGAAGACATCTTGTTCGCGGAGTCGTGTGTTTCGTGCTGTAGTCCTCGTGGTTATTTTACCTTTATTTTATTCCCAGCACTTCAGGTTGCGTGGCTGCAACTACGTCACGCGTGCTGGTCCTCGTTGTCCAATTTTTCGATCTATGTCCTGGCGGAGGTTATGATCGTCGTGGTACTTCTCGTCCTGCCGGTCGCAGTCGATTTTTAACTTCTTGAAAAACTTCGAGGACAGAGCTGCGACCGTGGTGTTGTACTACGGTACAATAGCTTGTTGCTTTACCCTTTCGACGTCAAAGTCAATCTGGTCTGACGAGCTTGACGAGGTAGGTTTTTCTCGATCTTGTTGATGTGCCAGAATTATGTTGAAATGTGCAACGACCAAATGTAGTTCTAGTTCCTCTACTTCTCAAAGAAGTTTGAGTTCGGTATCTTACAAGGGCGAGAAGTGTACTTAAACTCTTAGTCTTGTAGTGATTTGTCAAACCTTCGCAGAAGTCTTAAAACGGAAACTTCCGTTCACTTTTGGAATTTTTGAGCAATCACGAGGTGAGAAGATTTTTACACAGAAAAAAAAAAACGCTAGTAAGTTTTGTGGGTCGGTGGTTGATATGGAATTATGGATGCTGGGGTACTCGATAAGTTCTTGTGTACTACTTGTTTAAAAACTTGACACCTTCGTACAACTTTATGGGACGTGATGTCGAGATACTATGATTAGACCTTCAGGCACTACCTGAATTGATGTGAAAGGAGGACTAGTACTGGTAGATGTTGACTTGAGCACGTTAGGGGCAAAATGTTTGTGAAATAAACTAGCTCGTCCCGCTCTATGATCAGAAAGCTAATAAACTTCTCTCCGAACGATAGGGCAAGAAAAGTGGTAGGGAAACTAAAAAACTATGGGGGAAACAATACAAATGTCAAGGACAACCTCAAGATACTTCTTAAAAGCTGCAAACTTTCGATGGTCCTGGGGTGCGTTTTTCGAATTTTGATTTTCACGAAGTCGAAAGTTGCGATGAAAAAAAAAACGACGTATGAAAAGCTTGACAGCACGATCGCGACAGCATCAATGCGAGGAAAATAATCGGGAAGATGCGAATAAATGCCGAAAAGCTGCTCTTTATTTCATCTTCTCACGATGGTGAGTGACTCTCTCGGCTCGATCTGTCTCTTCTACACAGATGAGTATCTATTACTACCGACGAAATCTTCAATGACCGAGGAAACGTTTCTTAATCGCGATTAAATTTCGCTCATCATTGAAACACAAACAGAATGAAAAATTGCTTTTCTCGGGCGAGGGTGATGCAATACGATGTGCCGCGGCTGGAGAAAGAGAGCAATGCTGACCACACTGAGGCAGGACTGAGACCGATTTCTATGCTGTGTGCATCTCACATCAATTCATTCGTGACAAGGGATCTGGTGTTTACAACACCGACTCACGACCGACTGGGCAACTACTGACTTCGACATAACCGGCTGAGCATCAGCGCTTCAGCACTTTGTTCTTCGTGCCAACAAAGTCACACAGATGGTGATGCACACGACCAGCCCTGACGCGGCAAATTATCTTGATGCTTTTTCATTTTCCTCTTCGTCACTGTAATCTTCAACAAATCTTACAAGGAAGTCTTCTATGCGGTCTCAAATTCTCATGTCTCTTCCCAAGCAGCCAACAAATCTGACGAACCTGCTACGTACACCGAAGTTCTTGGTCGTGGAGCATATTACTGTCGCTGTTCTTCATGGAGAAATCCGTTTCTCTCAGGACGTCAATCAGACAGTAACATGGGGCTCCGGTTCATGCCGGAGAAGGCACAAGATCCATGACAGAACAGTACCTCGGCGTGACTTTGGAATGATCTATTCTAGTGAGCAGCTAGTACGGATAATATTTGCGACCATTAAGTAGATGTGGATGTTGCTTTCGATCAAGTCATGTCGTTGTGATGTATGTCTTAAAAAATTCTGGTGGAAGTGAAAGCACGACTACGACTAGCAGGACCGCTTACAAAATTCGGCCGCCAGATTGCAGTAGCACAATAACTCTTGAAAATTTCACCTCTGTTGAAAGAAATTAAACGGCCCGAGATGAACACGAAACTAGTTTTAGTACACAACATCAACACCGTCTTCCACGACTGGAGTATAGTTGCTTCCTTATCGAGACCATCGTCTTCCTCGCCACTTTAACAAATCCGCGTCCTCGCCGGCTTGTTCGCGGCTTCCACTTGCACTTACCCACCGCATCTTTATACTCATATCGTCCAACATTTCTCGGCGAAAGCTTCCGCTGCTACTGTCGATGACGACGGGCTCCGTGCGATATTTTCATCATTTCGGTTCAGGTTCTAGACGTCGTGGTTGTGCAGCGCTCGTCTTTAAAAACTCTTCCCCTGATCGTCCCCGTGGTCCCCTGCGCCAGTCGCGTGTTCCAGCGTCCAGTCTTCAAGGATGCCAGGAAGAAGCAGGACCGGTCCCGGGCGAGGACCATCCCCGGGCGCCTTGTTCCTCTCGGCGATCTCGAATTATGTTCGTCCCACTCCCTGCGGCCGTGAAGATGTTTATTTCATAATTTCGCCTTAATTTATTATCGCCGTTAAAATTTCATCAAACTTGTTCCCCCTCCGCATGATCCACTTGGTCCCCGTTTTTCTGCAGTTTGTTGCCCCGTCGAAGAGAAAATGATCTTCTTCTTCGCAAGTAAAACCAGCAGTTCTTGCTCCTAGAAGTTGTAGTACCCGAGGACCATGATCTCTTCTATGTCTACTTGCACTGACTCACCGCATTAACCACCGCAATGATGTAAGTAGTGTTTTCTCATCATTCTAACGCCCGGGCCGAGGTCCGGGCTTGCCACCATTTCCGCTGGACGAAGAGCACGATGCAGCCAGTGACGTATGAGAGTCCAAAAAATCTCCCCTCGACGTCCCCCTCGTTTGTATAAGTACTATGCGAAGCGGCAAGAACCTCTCGTCTTGCATTGAAGCACTGCCACTGTCTGCATGAGAAGTTCATCTTGCGATGAAACCTCAAAGAGTACTACACTCCGTGTGCAGATAACTTGTCATGCGGAAGCGGCATTTCTGCCGTTGCTTCTGTTGCTGGTCTTCACAGCAGCAGCAGGCCATACAAATGACGGGGAGGGCGAGGCGGGGGCACTGTGCACTCTCATATGACGCAGGCGAGGAAGACCCCCATGACGCCGAACGCCTTGTACACCGAGAGGTCGACGTTCTTGTTTCTCGACGTTCTCGAATCCTCGGGGAGATGACTAGAGGACGAGGACCCTGTACTAGAGGTTGTTCTCGCGACAGAAAAATTCTTCTGCTTCTCCCGCATTCTTTGGAAGTTCTCCAAAAACAGCGGTGTTTCCTCTTCCAAAACGTCCTGCTCCCAGACCCAGCGCATCCGCTTCTCGATCAAATCCTTCCGAATTTTCCCCGAGAGGATCGGGGTGTCACCTTCGGGATTGGATATCACCTCCAGATAGACCGCGCAGTTCATCAGATTGTGCTTGTTCAGAGCACCACCAAGAGGAGGCGGTGTTGTTTTAGTTTTACTAGCACCACTTGTAGAAATAGAAGAAGTCCTACCCCTACGACTATCACTGGCTAGTTGTTGTACAGCCGCGCAGTCATACGCCTGATCGACGGAAAACTTCAAAAGTTTGTCTTCATCGTTCACTCGAAGAAATTGCGCCGTCAAGTGCACTATCCTGTGCGAAAGCATCGCACTCATAGCAATCGCAGTCATGCATTACAAATCTCCATCCCAAGGCAAATCAGCGTGACAAATTCCATTTCTCATGCTGAGCTAATTTGTGATGCGATTTATACTAAGTACGATTGTAGTTTTGCAAATGCATATGCACCTGCACCGTCACGTCGATTACTTCCGCTATTTTCCGGATCTCCTTCTGGTCCGCTTCCAAAAAGAGGTGTAAAAACTCCGCCAGCGGCAGGGAGAGCAGTTTGGTGAAAGGCGTGTCGCCGGCTTTGTTTCTGTTTTTCTGGTCGCCATGGCCTCCGACGGGATGAAGAGCGGGACTTTTAGGACTGCTCCACTGTCCAAGCAGCTGCTTTTTGTAATCTCCGTCCAAACTTGTCCAATTTTCAATCTTCTGGTCGTAATACACTCCCTTGCAGCTATCGTCCTTTTTCACCCCCGAGTTCTTGTTCTTACACTCTCCCGGCTTGCTGCACCGCTCCTGCGACTGGGGACACCGCTTCTTCCACCATCTACTGCTCGCACTCCCCGGCATGTGCTCCGCATCGACCACCTCGGCGGTTAATGGACGGCGAACGTAGAGGAAGCCCGGGTCGTCGAGCATAAACTGTGTTGGTTGTACTTTATTGGCATCTTCTTTCTGAGCACTTGCTGCAGCATCTGCTGTGTCTACTTTGTGCTTCAGATACTCCAACTTCGTCAAGCGCAAGGGAAACACCCCGGGCTTCTGCGGAAAGAAGTTCACGGGTGAGGCGTGGGCGAGATAAGGACCGGTCGGGTCGATTGCAGGACCAGTGTTCTGGGCGAGACAAACGTCGTGGTGGTCCTCTCGGGGTTGTTCGACGCTATCGTCATGGCTCTTCAACATTTCCTTGTCTTTCTTCCCGTGCTCACCGCGGAAAAGCGATCTTCCGCGCACTTGCGTCGTGGTCGTTCTTGTTCTCAAGGCCGCAGCGTTCTTTATTTGGTGCTGGATGTTGCTGCTGCGGCCAGCGACTAGAAGAGCTGCGGAAGATTGGGAGGCGCTGCTGCTCGGACTGCTGGTAGACGCGGCCGTCGTCAAAAGAATCTTTGGCTGATTCACGAAGTACGTTCCTATCATCGGCACGTCGTAGCCCCAAAAAATGTCCACGTAAAACAGTTCGGAGTGCAACCCGTTGTAAAACGTGGATCGCACCTGCACCAAAGACCCCTTCCATTTGCAGGTGGTCATCATACCGGCATCGACCGCCGCGAGAAAGTCCTCCGTTTTACGCAGGTCGAGGTGCTGGCCAGCTGTTGTGATATAATTGGCATTTATTTTGTACTCACATTTGTTATGAAGAACTCGATTCGATACAAGAATCTTGAAGATCAAGATCTTGTCAACAGATATACTTCCTTGTCTACTGTGCTTTACTTCCGTTCCAACAAAGTTTGAGTACCTGCCTCAACCTGCCGCACCCTTCTCCTTCCTTTTTCCCGCCTCTCATATTCCCGCTGTTCCAACAGCGCCAGCACTTCCATGGCCTTGTCCCGGCTGCTTGCCGGGATGGTCAGGTCGAAATCGTGATCATGTGGTATCAGCATGCCGTGCCGCTCCGGGCCGATTAAACTGCCGGAGGAAATGAAATACACCACGTTGAACTTTTCAAACAGCTCAAACAGCTGCCGAATCAGATATCCGCAGGCAGCGTACTCCATCTCTTTCGTGAAATGAATCGGGTTCAACAGCGCTTGTCGTGAGCGTGCCCCTTCTGGCAACCCCTGCTTGTAGTTTGTTCGCTTGTTTGGATTGATAGCGGCGTAGTTATGGCCTTTAAACCAGGAAACCAGGGGGTAGCTGGTGATTTCTCTCCTGGTGGCGCCAGTGGTTTCGGTAGATGAAGCCGCGGCAACAGCCGTTATTCTAGAATTTTTCGGCGCGCTTGATGTTGTACTCGCAGCATTTTCTAGTTCCCGTCCTCCAGCTCCAGCTGCAGCTTGGTCTATGAATCGCTGCGCAATACCGGCCCAAATTTTGTCAATCTGCGAGGAGCAGGTTGAGGTGGTGGTAAGTTCCACGAACGCAGCAGCAGGTGCTTTAGAGGATGGCGCAGTACTCGTCGTTGCTGTTCCCGCCGCTGGTTTTATCTTTTGAAAAAATTTCCGTGATTTCACCGGCAGAGCTCTCGCTCCGGTTTCGTCTTTTGTTAAAATATCCTCATTCTTCTCGCGCGTCCCGAACCCGATTTGCAGCCGCGCCGTTCCGGATTCTGTCATTCTCGGGTAGACGTACTCCCAGGGGTTTTGGAAGAAGTGGTATTCCGCCTGGCAGAATTCTCTTAACCTGAACCGATCCGCGCGAAGGTGTGGTGGCTTGTAGGACTCTTTCGCAACCAACTGCAGCCCCTTCCGCAACCGGTAGTACAGACATTGCTTCAAATATCACGAGAAAAAAGTGTTACAGTTACACATTGTGTAGCAAGCCCAGCATGACAGACAACCTCTGTCATGCCAGAAATGCTTCCGAGCTTCATTTCATACGCGTTTTCCCTAATGGTCTGCGCATTGCAAGTTTTCCCTCTCATGCAGAGAAAATTTGTGTTGCTGAAGTTACAACAAATCATGTGTAACAGTAACACTTTTTTCTTGTGATATCAAAGGAGTGTCTATCGACATTGCAAACAGGATGTCTGGGTGGTCTGGAAAGAACTTGTGATGCTATGTGGCGAATCACACGGTGGACCGACGCCACGCCTCCATTGACAGCCAAGTAAGTATGATAATTTTTTTCTCAGCTCGTGCTAAGCGTTGTCTAGTACCTTGCATGATGATAAACTGCGTCTCTGCATGACAGAAAAGCGCGGCTTTTGCGTATTAACGTGCATGACACAGTTGAGGTTGAGAGTCAAAGTCATGCTAGCCCTGCATAACGAACCTAGCACTCTACTTGTACTTCCAGACGACCCAGACATATTTTTTGCCGTTGATAGTGTCCTTGTTCTCGGGGCTGGTGAAGCAAACTTTCGGGTCCAGGATGAGGTAGAGGGCCAGGATATCAAATGTAAAAATGTCTGGGTCTGGAAGAATGCAACTTGTCATGCTAAATCTGAAGCATCCAAAAATCTGTGTTGCATGATTACCAAAAGTCGTCCAGTTTTGACCAAGTCGGGAGGGAGTTTCTCATGCAGGATAGGCATGAGAGAGATCGCACAGAATCTGTCATGCTAGGTCCTGCATTCCAGACCTCATGGGTCATGGAAAAGCTGCATGACAAATCGCGCATTCTTCCAGACCCAAACATTTTTGCATTTGATACAGGATAATGGAAAAGAAAGCGGTAGACAAGGTGATTAGCGTAAATTTCTTCAAAGTGCAGTTTGTCGTGCAGCACGAAGGCAGACAACAGAGAATCCTCGACATGCTTGTATTTTTTATATGCGTAAAAATATTTTGAATTTGCGTATATTTTTCAAATGAGGGGGCAAAAACAAGTAAGTAAGTACTTAACTCGTCCGGCGCGAAGAAGATACACACGCAAAGTTTAAAATTAAGTGCTGGTCGAGTTCAGCAAAGTGCGTTCTTAAATTTCAATTTACGACTCAGCTTCTTTAAAAGTTCATCATTTCCTCAAAAAATTAAAACAGGTTTTTTTCATTCCATATAAACCGCCGTCTAAGCGCTCGATCCGATAAACATCAAACATCTACGTACTACAACATGCTGCCCTAGTTGTCGTACCCCGCACAGGAGCCCCGCGCCGATGAAAAAACTTCAGCTATAGTTTGTTTTTTTGACAATGCTAAAACACACTTCGGTTAGGGCGGAAAAATCGGCAAATAGCATCATTTTTGCAAGCGCACTTTTTGAGGGCGCAAAAAAATTATGGCTATTGGGGGTGTCGCTACTGCTTTTTTTCCTGTTGGCCATTTAGATGCTGGCGCCGCTCTTCGTTGTCACGGTCCGCCATCCGGCCCTCCCCTTTTCCCAATAGAGCCGCAGCATTTTGCTGAAGCTGCATAGGCCTGCGGCCCCCCGGCGCGGGCAGCCGCGCCCCCTCTCCGGCATCCAATTCCGGACGCGCCCAGACATCTTCGCGCCTTCCCTCTACGGCCAGATATTGAGAATGCGGACGCGCCAGCAGTCAAGTGCTTCCGGGGGGGTGCCGAAGGGGGGGGGTAAGGGGGTCCGCTTGGGCTGCCTCTGGGCTACCATTTTGGGGCACGCAAAATCGGCAGTTTCCAATGGGGATTAGGGGGTCGGAATAGGCTACCGAAAGGGTGCCCGGAAGGGGTACCCGGAAGGGGTCTCCGAAGAGGGCAAAAATGCGCCCCCCTGATCACCCCCCTCGCCGGGTTCCCTCTTCGTGGCGAACGTCCTCGCTGTGGTCCGGTCCCGGAGGTGGCCCAGCCACTTCTCGAAGAGCGGGCCTATTCAACATTGCCGGGCCATCTGAGCGACAACGCACAGCACGAAGGCGCTGCCGCCTGTTTCGTGTCTTGCTATGAAGGCCTTTTGAAAGCCGAGCTATCATGTTTCTTTTTCTTGTGGAAAAGATGAAGCGATGCTTTACTTCTGTTGATTTCCGGGTAGTTGACTCCCAGACAAAAGAAAAAAAAATACCCCCCCAAAGTGTGAGCTGACAAAAATGATGCTATTTGCCGATTTTTCCGCCCTAATTCGGAGAAGTAGCACTAGAAGTACGTATGCGCATTACATTTAGTACGCGGGAGCAGGTGGGGGCCTCTGATAAGCACATCACAACGAAATAAAACAATTTGGTACAAATTCGAAAAAAACTAGCAAGGACTAGCACACGCACGACCCACACCGAAATGCCGAAATGGTGCTACTGCTACCCTCCTCCTACCCTTAAGCCTTCTCTTCCCAGCAGTGGGACTAGTTGTACCGAGATGGTTGTCGGTCAGTTGTATCATGGTACATCTACATTTACATTTCATTCAATTACACGACTCTCAACATGTGCAGAACCGCTTCGAGAACCCCTCAGAAACTACTCCGCCAGATATTACAAACAACCTCCCATGATCGCTAGGACGGTAACTGTGTAAGTAAGTATCAACAGGCGGAACACCGGTGGCTCAATACTCGTTGTCTGATACGACAAGAACATCTTACGTACATGAACCGCCCCCCCTGGCGCCGGTCATGCAGACTTCAACGTCGTAAATTGATGAAATTTTTCATGACTTTAGCGCCTTCATGAAGCTGCTGTGGCTGCTGGTATTCATGATCCCAGACGTGTTGTTGTTATTCATCGACGTAGTTCCACCAGCACTTATTGCACTCGTATTTGTCTGTTCCCTCTTCAAAGAGTCCACCAATTTTGCCTGGAGTGACTGCACTTGGTGTTGCAGAATCTTCACCAGTGCCTGCTGGTCCTGTTCCCGCCTTATCTCTTTCGCCGCGGTGTCCTCCGGCGCCTGGAGGTCCCGCAGCTGCTCCACCATGTCCTTTTGTCCCTTCATCTTTCGGTGCAGCTCCTTCCGCAGGCTCGCGCGCTCGGAGAGAAGGGAGGTGCGCTCCTGTTTTGTTGGCATAGCAGATTGTTGATACTGAGGTGCAATTTGGCAATACATCAAATCAAGTTTCTGGTGCAATTTGGCATTACAAATACAAATCAAGTTTCTGGTGCAATTTTGCATTACAAATCAAGTACCTGCTCATGACTCGCGACCAGTCTTTCCTTCTCCGCGATCAACTTCTTCGCTTTATCCTCCTCCCGCTGAAACTATGAGAGTTGTGCACAACTCCCCCTCCACCTCATTTGCATGTTGACATCAACAGCATTACAAACACCAGTACAGGTGGACCCTGTGCATGACAGGTCCATGCGCTGTTTGGATTTATTCCGGAATTTGTCATGCACGCGGTGCCACAAGGTAGCAACTGGATTTGGGTTTTCGGATGACAAATGAGGGAAGGGGGAGTTGTGCACTGTCATAGAAACCCGGCGAACGCCCGTCTTACCGCCTTCATGGCTTCCTGCACGCGGTACTCCAGGTTTTAGGTATGGGTTGCAAATATCATGTCTGGGTCTGGATTTTAATGGATTTGTAATGCGAAAGTTGCGCGACACCACAATCTGTATTGCATAAACAGGATTTTTGGCCAGTTTTCTTGTCGTTCTGGAAGGTCATTTGTGATCATAAATACGAATGGAAAAATCCGAAGAATACGGAAAAAGCTTGTGATGTGCTCATGCCAACATGCATAAAGCTGCTTTGTCATGCAAGGCTCACCAGCATCGCATGACCCTTTTTATCAAGACCACCCAGACATATTTGCACTGGATATGCGGACTTTTCGTCGAATTTCCGCACCTCGTATTCCTTCAGTTCCAATTCATCCTCCAACCGCGACACCTCCCGCCGCAAGTCTTCGCTGATTTGCAACTGCCGCTGCAGATTGTTTGACAACCGCTCCTGGTTCTGCAGGAGCTGGCGCTGCTGGGGCTGCTCCAGAGCGAACCGGTTCAGTTGCTGCCTTTGGTTCTCGATTATCTCCTCAAACTGTTGCTTCGCGCTACTGTAGGATTTCTCCCGTTCGGTTTGCAATTCCTCCTTATGCCTCTCCTTCTGCTTTTCTATGAATCGCTCGAGTTCCTGGTTCTGGGTCGTCAGAAAATCGATGTCCGATTGGTACGCAATAAACTCCCGCTCGACGGCTTCGTAGACTGTTTCTTCGATCAAATCCTGGTCCGGATTGACGTTCCCAAGTTGCAGCAACTCGTTTTGCTTGTCCAAAATTGACTGGTAGCGGGACAAAGAACTTGTCGCAGCAGCAGATGAAGAAGTGCTACTCGTCGCTGGACCCGTACCCGTTTGCAGGAGGTAAACGCCAGCGGCTCCACCTGGGCCTCCTCCGGCGCCGGTAGAGGTGGTCGGAAAAGCATTCATCGGTCCGCTTGTTCTATTCGCTGCGCGTGTACTAGAAGCAGCGGAACTAGATGCAGACGTCGCACCTCCGAACATTCTTCATCTGTGACAACCCACCGCGACCACCACGTGGTAGTTTACAAGAGAAGGATATGCAATTTTCGTAATCGTATCGAATGGCTTTGGCTGCCCAGCTCAGTGTTAGTCCTGCGTGTCCAAAAAGGTCGTACCGTGCGCAAGCTACGACTAGAAAACGTTCACTCTCGTGGTAAAAAGCAAGGGTCGAAACAACCCAGTGCCAGGGCTTGAAGTTAAGAACTCTCGCCCTCCCTTTAATGTTGATGCACTCATTGAAAATTTTGTGGCGCTCCTGGAGCTGCACGACGCGCGGTGAAGAGACTAAGAAAGACTTCTCTGCAAGCTCTACTTTATTCTACAACGAAGAGCAGGCAAAACGTGCTTCACGGAACGAATTTGCCTCAAGTCCATCGCGGAACATCTCTGACACGCCAGAACAAGATCAACTTCAACAAGATTGAGCTTCACAATTTCCAGTCCCGCCGAAGATTCATATGGAATTCGTGGACTTATTTCACGTCGTGACATCACGTCATTCGTTCATTCAACGGAGCCCAGGCCATTCCTGGGACTAAGCTTGCTTTCTCTTCTTACTCGTACTGTGCGAATCTTTTTCGTTCATGTCACTTCCACCTGCTCTGCCGGGGCTACTACAACATATCGAGGAGAAAACTTCGTGATCGCGCTTGTGCAGCACCAGCGGATCTCCATAGAAAAAGAAGGTGGAGAAGAGCAAAATCACGTAGCCCAGTGCGATATGCATTGCAAAAGTATCCGATCGTACTAGTATGAAAGACTTGCATTACAAATTGAAATTTTCGCAAGAAAAAAATGCAATTTGTCATGCAGATTTAGCTAAGAAAGCAAACCTGTCTTGCAGTGTTGACAGCATTTGTACGAGTCCGATACTCTTGCAATGCATACGCGAATGGCTTCGATATTCTGAAGTCTTGAAGGACAACCGCCAAAACCGTGGTTAGCAAAGTGGTCAGACTCGCTTGATAGATCTTCAGAATCACGTTCCCAAACTTAAAAATGAACGAGATGCACATGCCGAGGAAGGCCTGGGAAAGCAGGCAGGCGAGGAGCAGTAGTCTCGTGTTGCTGTCGAGGAAAAGTTGGTGTGAAAAGGTGTGAAGATTTTCGATGAAGCTGCTGGTAGTTGTTTCCGTTGTAATACTAAAGAAATAGCTCTTTTCGGTGGATCTTGACCTTTGGTTCGATGTTCGACTATGTCCTTCGACATGGTACAGCACAATGCTGACGATTATTCCCGCTATGTACATCTTCGCATTCGCAAAGTGCATATTGTCGGCGGTCTTGAGCAAAAACTCGTTCGTCACCCCGGCAACGCCCGAGCAGCAGGATATTCCCGCGACACACAAAATGCCGAAAAGGAAATTCGTGTTGTCCTTGCTGCTTTCTGATGTCCCTGTCGTACTACTGCTTCTGCTTGCAAGATCAGCTTCTCCGCTCGTCCTATCATCGTCCGGCAGCGCACACACCAGCATTCCAACCGTGAGTAACCCGAGCGCGCACCACTGGATAACGGTTAGCGCTTTCCGCATGACCACTCGATACAAGATCGACGTAATCGCGATCTTCGCGTTGCAAAAAAGCTGGTAGTGCGGCGGATCCAGGTAGCCTTTGGATAGGGTCAAGAAAATCAAGTTGTTCTGCACGGTGTAGCAGGCCGCGGGCAGGAGAATCAAAAGTTCCTGAAAGAACCACTTGTTGCGGCCGTGAAGAAAGGCGGGGGCTGAAGTGGATGATGACGTTGTACTAGTAGACTTCTGCTGTTTCTCATCTACTCCCACCTCCTTAGAAGTAGAGGGCAACATCTCAACAGTGCCAGCAAAGCTACTAGTGCTGGCTGTATCTGTTTCCATCCTCGGTCGTGCTGTAGCAGGGCCTCCTGTCTCGGAGGTTTTGTGCTTTCGTCCCCTAAACCCCCGCAGCTCCATCCTCACCCCTAACACCAACGATGTCATCAGCTTCACCAGCTCCGCTGCGAGCACCATGATTTGCGAATCATACGTGTATCCTGAGGAAAAACCTCCCGACGCCATAGTTGTCATGCAAACCTGCAAACCTTACATGTTTGTCATGCAGAAGCCCGAGGAGCATTCTGTATGTAATGCTGTCTGGCAGTTTGTTATGCTAGAATCAGCATGAGGGGATGGATTAGGATTTGTGACGCAGCTACAATAGCTAAACGCGATGACACGGCGAGCCCAAACTTGTCATGCGCGACAGCCAAAAGAGGCTGGCTTTGTGTAGCCAAGTCCCCATCTTGACTATGGGTTGGGGACGTTTTTACATGGGATAACGTGATGTTTTGCTTCTTGGTCTCGCCTATCAGGGTCGTCTGCGTCGCGTAGGCCAGCCCCGCGAGAAAGGCGGCCAGGACGCCGAGGAACCAGGTGCTGCTGACGTTTTTGGTAGAAGAAGTTGCAAGAACTTCATCAGACGAGGGTGACGGGGAGGCAGCAACGGGCAGAGAGCTTGGCCGCGCATCTTCACGACCATCGTCTAGTACTTTATTTTGTGTCGCAGGCGGCATGATAGTTGTACAACTTGTCGTCTACTTTTTCAGATCCGGTGAAACAAGGTCCTCGCGCAAGAAAAAGAACAAGTTTATTTTGTATGGATACAACGGCAAGAACGCGTAGATGAGTACAATGAGAGGACCGACAAGAGACTACAACATCCGTCGACGAAATGACAGACCGGAGTACGACCGGATGCTTGTGTAAAATTCCAGCAATGGTTCGAATCCAGGCGTAGGTCGGAAGATCAACATGTAGCGAAGGTCACGACTGTTAGTTTCATGTCGTACCGGTACCTAGCTCAATAATGTTACCAAATACTAGACGAAGATCACTAGATGACAGGATCCTCATCAACATATCAAAAAAATTTAAATTCGTGTAGTATAACTGCACACCAAAATAAGCAAAACATGAAAATGAGAACAACTTTAAGTTTAAATGCATCTCCAGAGTCAACATCCCACAATCGAGATCGAGTCCAAAAATGAACAGAGACAGGCCATGGGCTTAATCAGTGTCCTCTCGAGTACAACATTCTGTTTTTCGATAAATTTTGTCAGAAGGTACAAGTACAACACAAAGATTCTCAATCACAATCAGCGAGAGTAATTAGGCCGCGGGTGGAAAATATCTTTTCTTCATAGCACTTGTTCAGGAAGAAGAAATAAATGTAGGCACCGTTGTAGAGAAGAAGTGCTTACTACGACAAAAAGACCCCGTCCTTTGCAGCTCCCATGTTTTCCACGTGTGAGAGCAGGACGAGTAGAGGTTCTTGCACCTCCACCTTAATGTACTAATTAGCAGCAACTATCTTTCTACAGTAAAAATAGATAGTACTATGGACTTGATCTATATCAAGTACTTCGAAAAGCTGTCACTTCTTTCGGCAGAAGCAGGAACCCAACGAATATTAAAACCGCCACGAGCTTATAGATACTGCTGAAATTACACTTCAAGACTGTTACGTTTGACAGTTGTGGTTTTGCTGTAGCATCGAATGATAGATATTCAACGACATTCAAATGGTTTACGAACAAGGGTCGCAGTACGAAAAGCCGACTTCGATCCTTCTAGAAAAGTTTTCAACGGAAAATGAAAGCATAAATAGAAAAAAACAGCTGACTGACTTGCTTTTCTTTGCACAAGAGTCGCAACCGCTCCATCCGCAGTAGCGATAATTTATTGCCAACATGATAGCAAGTGAAAGATCTAGGTTGCAAGCCATCAAGCACTCGTCGGTCTCTACGTCCCGTGTATCCTTTATTTCTGTCCCGATGCCAGATTCTCTTCACTATTCTCGCTGGAGATTGAACATACCTCCAGGACCCCTCCCCCTGCGAGAAATAGCACTACAACCTCCTCCGGGCAGCTCATTTGTTCTGCTCGAGACACTTGTTTTCGGTTTTCCCTTTAGGTTGTTCTTCCGACAGGGACGTCGTACTGGACCACGACGGAACAACACCTCCTTCATCGTCCACGAACGAAGAGGAAATGTCGCTCGACTCGTCGCCACCGCCGTGAGAAGCCGCGGTACTGCAGTCCGTCTCGGCTCTCGTCCGTAAAAAGTTGTCCTGCTGGTGGACAGCACTGCTGGCGGTTGTAGTTCGCATCCGGGCGGTGATGGTGAACACAACGTCGGTACTAGACATTGTGCGACCACGTTGCACTTCCCCGCGGTACAAGTTTTGATTCTCCCCTTCTTCCATAGTACTACTGCAGGGCGTTGTACGTATTATTCGGCGGGAAAGATCCGGGACAAGATATTGAGAGGAAAAATCCCCCCTCCCCGTATCGAAAAAGGTATCTTTCCGAAAATTTGCGTTGCTGATTTGAGCCTTAGTTCCCCATGATATCCGTAGGCCAGACGTCGGGGGTCCCTCACCCGACACGCCGAACTTCCTCCTTGTTCCACACGCAGCGTCGGAGGGGTCGCACGTAGCCCTGGAGGTGATAAACGAGGGTGGCGCCTGTATATGCAGTAAAATACTGCACAGGAAATGAGGAAGTCAGAAAGGAACACAAATGTTCTGGGATGACTGTTTAGGAACATCCCAACAACCTCCGCCAACCACTGCCCTCGAATACACAATAGAAAGCCGAAGCTAACTCAACTCCGGATACCCTTCCCGAAGCTGACCTGAACCGCCTTCACCACAGGTCAGCGACGAGGCAATGCCCTGAGGGGACCGTTCGGAACCTCCCCAAACAATCGTCATGTCGTTTCGCCGAAGCGAAACAGTCTGACGAAAGAGACGCACAACCAGTACCCAGCGGCAAGTACACGGAAGGCATGGGCATCGGAGAACCGAACCGCACGACCACTCGACCGAGGTAACCCAGGGGGCCCTGTCCGTAGCAGCCCTGGGGACCAAACGACCGCGACGGAGGAAAAACAAAAGCCAAAATGACTACCAGTCAAGCAGCACGGGAGTGTGAACACGAGGGAGCACAGACAGGGGAAGAACCCTTGCTGAGCCCGGGCACAGCCCCATGAACCCGCCCCCACACCGCAAGCCCCGGAGCAAGCTCCGATAGCCACCCTGACCCCGTCTACCCCCGAAGCAGCGTCGGCAAGCGTGGACGAACTCCTGGCAAGAGCCTCGCGCAACGGGAATTTCCCGCCAGGCTCAATCCACGAGAGCCCTGAGTGGAAGGCAAGACGGCCTCGCTCGGGAGAAGCAGCAGGAAACCCAAATTCCATCGTAAGGTATGAAGACTCCGCCTCCACGCGCCGCGAGCACCGTGTACCGCCCGACGTAGACCGCAATCTACCGCCCGTACCGCCTGGGACACCGTACCGCGATAAGCCAGAGTGACCACTTCCATGGACGCCAGCCGCCTCCAGCACCGGTAAACGTCGCCGGCGCCATCCCGTCTTCAGCGCGTCGTGATAGCAGCGAGAGGAAACAGGGACGGAGGAGAAGCCAGATAAGGAATGAAGCTTCATCCCTCCCCCCTGAGGGAGATCACAATCCGGGTCCAGATGTCCGTATCCCTTGCCGAGCCGAGTCCTGCACCCCCCGTGCGGTCGGCGAACCTCGGGTAGTGCCGAGGTCTTGTGTTGACGGAGGCGACCACGAACTCTCATACACCGCGTCGACCCCTGCGAGTGGGCCGGAATCACGCCAAGGGTAGTATCCGCAAAAGGAAAACAAAGCAAGGAAGAAGCCCGACCCCTCTTCGCCGTTCTAAAAACCGCTAGTTGCGGCACCATGTCTCTGTCGAGTGAACCCTACAAAGCGGAGATGGCGACATTTTGCATGACAGATAGCATACCAAGCGGAGAAGCAAAAAGCGACACTGTGCATGACCGTCCGAAACTACATATTCGATAGATGCGAAGAGAGGCTATAGGCCGCATCCCTTATTCGCAAATACGGATATTCGCCACCCGCCTGCCTAGCGCCAACAGGACCGCTTCCTGCAGTGCTCTACAGTGTCGACTTATTCAGCACTCCCGACTGAGCAACCGGAGTCCTGCTAGTAGCTGCATTCATTACCCGGGTTTAGGTTCAGCAGACCCGTGCTGATTCGCCCGCGCCAAAAGGAAGTATCCGCCATAGGAAAAGCAGGGAAATCCTAACGGCCCCGCATCGCTTAATTTTAGTGGTTGCCTGCTTTGGTGTTAGTGTTACCCTACAAAGCCGCCTGCCGCGTCTGCGTTCCCTGATCTCGGCTATATAGGGGCTTGCATAGTTCTTCATCCGCAGCTGGAGCAGAACCTATCCTTCTGCCTGCATTACACTACCTGTTCCAGAGCTATAAATACATACTTCGCACACGTTGCTGATTTGAGGTCACAAATCACATTTGTCTTGCAAGAAGACAAGGGCAGAAGCTTCCGCCGTATGAAGATCGCGCCCGGAGGGCGATATTGGTAACCAAATGCGTGCGCGAAAATCTAACCAGCGCGAAAGCCAAACCAGCCGCGCGGCGAAAGCGCGGTCCTGCGGGCCGCGCTTTCGCC
>CAJINV010000010.1:1036677-1151485 GCA_905178155.1 Amoebophrya sp. A120 | reverse complement strand
TCGTACTACTAGAGCTCGCCGTTGGCTTCTGCTTCCAACTGGTCCAAGTACTCTGCTTATGGATTGCAAAAATGTCTGGGTCTGGAAGGATGCAACTTGTGATGCTGCATTTGGATTCTACAAAAATCTGTATTGCATGAACAGCAAAAGAGTTGCAGTTTTTGCGACGGCGAGAGGGCATTTCTCATGCGGTATAGGCATCAGGAAGCCCTCAAAAAATCTGTGATGCTAGGGTATGCATCACAGACATCAGGGTTCATGCCAAAGCTGCATCGCAAATCTCTGCATCCTTCCAGACCCAGACATTTTTACATTTGATACTGCTGGAAAGCGGTCCCAAACTTCAGCATTGTGTGTATCCTGTGCAAAAGTATCGTATTCGTATAAATGCAAGTCTTGCATTACAAATTTTTTTCTCAAGGTAAATCCGCATTACAAATCTTAATTGAATTCTCATGCTGGGGGAACAATTTGTCATGCATTTATACGAGTACGATACTTTTGCAGTTCATAGTGTGCTTCACGCAGCTATCAATTGCAAATATCCCTGGATGATGTCTGGAAGATTCTAAGGCTTGTCACGCACGTTCTTTTGCATGAGCCATGATGTCCTCTGTGATGCATGCCCTAGCATCACAGATTTTTTATTTTTCAGGGCTTCTTGATGTTGCCTATTCCGCATGACAAAAAATACCCTCTCCGCGTAGCAAAAATTCCATCCCCTTATTTGCTGCTCATGCAAAAATACAGTTTTTTTTGGAATCCAAATGCAGCATGACAAGTTGCAGCATTCTTCCCGACCCAGGCATATTTGCACTTGATAGCAGCTCCCGATCGAACAGAAACATGGCGCTGTCCTCCGTTATCCTGTGCAAAAGTATCGTAGTCGTAGTAATCGCGTTTATGCATGACAAATCTCTTTTTCAAGGTAAACCAGCATGATAAATTCCATGTGTCATGCTGAGCAAATTTGTAATGCGATTACTACTACTAGTACGATGCTTTTGCATTTCATATCCGTTTCGCTGTACCGATAGTGGAATATCCACAGGAAAAAAACCCCGCCCACATCCAATTTGTCATGCAAAACATGCACAAAATTCGGTTTCTGTCATGCAAAAAATGGATGGGGAACAAGGGTTTTTTTCAGTGGATACGGAACGACGTGTTCGGCACATTATTGTTCCCCTGTATGCATTGCAAAAGTATCGCACTCGTATAAATGCATTACAAATTTCCTCAGCATGAGAAATAAAATTTGTTATGCGGATTTGACTTGACAAAAGGATTTGTAATGCATGATTGCAATACGAATACGATACTTTTGCACAGGATACCCTGCAGCTCCGTGCCATTCTCGTCCACATGGACCAGGTCGGGATCATACCCGCGGTATATCACAGTGAAAAGTGCCCCCCACCCCTGAAATTGCAAAAATTTGTGATGCGAAGTTTCCCAATGAAAACTTTTTGTCATGCATGATTGAAAGGAGTATGGATCTTTCTGATGCAGAGTGTAGGCGTGTATCGCATCGCTTGCATGCCAAGCGCCGCTCTTGCTGGGGCCTTTTGCAATAGAAATTTTTGCTATTCACGACTGGACACCTGTGATGCTGATAGATGCAAGAAGAGGGCGAATGTTTCATTCGGAAAGGTTTGCAATACAAATGCTCCCAAGTTCGGGGGTGGGGGCATTTTTCTTTGTAATACGGTACGCTATCCGGTCGCCGCGCTTAAACGCCGCTCCGTAGATTCGCTGCAAGAAGTATCGTATCTAAAAACGGCCCCACCCCACAGCTGTAAATGTAATGCAACTCTGCAAGCTGGCAACGTTTCTCATGCGGAGCCCCATGAGAAGCATTCTCTAGTCGTGTTCTGGAAAAATTTTTCATTTTCCAATCAGCGTGATATCGTAGATCTGTGATGCTGCTGAGCTACGTCAAACAGCACTACACTACGAGTCCAAGCTTGTCATGCAAAACAGCCAAAACGTGTGGATTTGTCAAACCGATTCCCCATGTTGACTATGGGATGGGGACCTTTCTACATAGGATAAGAAGCTGACGAAGAGGCCCATGTGCTCCGGGGCTTTTGCGTAGTCGGACGAGATTGACAAAATCGTTGGGATTCGCTCTGCCTCGTTGTCGGCACTTTTTTCGGTCGTGTCATCATCCGCAGCGCGACGGCGCCGCTTCGGATTGCCGAGAATGCGCTTCAGGTCCGTAAACTTTTCTTCATGCTCGTGCGGCATCAAGTACCGCTCCAAAATTCCCGCAAAGAGCGCCTTTCAGAAAGAAAAAAGCTACTAGCAGTCAACATTAACTACATTTGTTGTACCTCATGCAAAAATAAATGCACAGCTGAGGTATCTGCCATGGGCGAGCCCATGGTCACATGATGTGTAGGGGATACTTATGCAGGTTTTCGATTTTCTGTGTATTTGTTAGTTGTACTTATTTTTGCAGTACAAATTATAACCCCCTGCTAAAAACTTTTTTCTGTGTGATAGCTCCACCTGCTTGCGCACCAGATTTCCCGCGTTCCGAATGAAGACAGCGTTGCTTTTATGCATTGCAAATGTGTCTGGGTCTGGATAGAACAAAGTCGTGCTGGTGAGCCTGGGATGACAATAAAGCACCCTTTTGCCCGGCATGAACGCATCATCGAAGATACAATTCAGTTCTTATCTATTATCGCGAGTTAATTCGACGTAACATTTAGCATGTTGACAAAGAAGCTGCCTTTCAACAAACTGGCTATGTACATAATCCCCTTCATGCAATACAGATCTCGGCGTCACGCTCACGCACCTTCCGATTGACACATCTAAACCCAGATCGGTGTTTGCAATTCCATACCTTTTCCCCCTTGCCAAAACGCTGCGCATATCCTAAGTAAAAACGTACCCACACCATAGTTGTCATGCAACTCTGCATGCTTAAANTTCTGAATGTGACGCGATGATGTACAACGCAATGCGGTTGCAGCTTGTCCTTTTGGGCTTTAATAAATTAATTTCGTACTACTAGAGCTCGCCGTTGGCTTCTGCTTCCAACTGGTCCAAGTACTCTGCTTATGGATTGCAAAAATGTCTGGGTCTGGAAGGATGCAACTTGTGATGCTGCATTTGGATTCTACAAAAATCTGTATTGCATGAACAGCAAAAGAGTTGCAGTTTTTGCGACGGCGAGAGGGCATTTCTCATGCGGTATAGGCATCATGAAGCCCTCAAAAAATCTGTGATGCTAGGGTATGCATCACAGACATCAGGGTTCATGCCAAAGCTGCATCTCAAATCTCTGCATCCTTCCAGACCCAGACATTTTTACATTTGATACTGCTGGAAAGCGGTCCCAAACTTCAGCATTGTGTGTATCCTGTGCAAAAGTATCGTATTCGTATAAATGCAAGTCTTGCATTACAAATTTTTTTCTCAAGGTAAATCCGCATTACAAATCTTAATTGAATTCTCATGCTGGGGGAACAATTTGTCATGCATTTATACGAGTACGATACTTTTGCAGTTCATAGTGTGCTTCACGCAGCTATCAATTGCAAATATCCCTGGATGATGTCTGGAAGATTCTAAGGCTTGTCACGCACGTTCTTTTGCATGAGCCATGACGTCCTCTGTGATGCATGCCCTAGCATTACAGATTTTTTATTTTTCAGGGCTTCCTGATGTTGCCTATTCCGCATGACAAAAAATACCCTCTCCGCGACGTAGCAAAAATTCCATTCCCTTTGCTGCGGATGCAAAAATACAGTTTTTTTTGGAATCCAAACGCACCTTCCGATTGACACATCTAAACCCAGATCGATGTTTGCAATTCCATACCTTTTCCCCCTTGCCAAAACGCTGCGCATCAGTTTGCCTTGCTCCAAAACACTAGGGTCCAAGGGTGCACTATCCCACGAAAGAACTGTTTGTTCACTGTGATGATTTTGCAAGATCTGCATCACAAGTTTCATCTTACACATGACACAGAAAATTTGCCATGCGCGCTTCCAAAGGGAAAACACCGTCAAAGAGTCGAGGTCTTGCAGGTGGAGCAAGACAAATAGTTCTGTGATGTTGCCTTCTGTGCATCACAAGTTCACAGTGAAACAGTTTTTTCTTGCGATATGCACCGCCCGCGTAAGTCCTCCGCTTCTCACGTTATCCTGTGCAAAAGTATCGTACTCGTATATTAAATTACATTCATGCACATCTCTTTCTAAGCCTGAAACAGCATTACAAATTCCAGTTCTGTTCTTGCCGGAATTTGTGATGCAATTTGTACTAATACGATGTTTTTGCATTGCATACACGTAAGCGCGCAACAAAATTTGTCCAGAGCGGCGGCGCCGTCATCGTAGTGTCTATCTGGATGTAGGGAAGCAGCAGCGAGTCCTTCTCTTCCTCATACAAAGTTTTGGTGCGGTTTTCTATCCTGAGTAAAAACATCCCCACCCCATAGTTGTCGTGCAGATTTGCGACTACAGGAAGATTTGTAATGCGCATCTCCATGAGAGGCATTTCCAATCGCGTTTTGGAATTTGTAATGCTGTAAACAGGATAAACAGATGGATTTGTGATGCGGTTGTCCTTGCTAACATGCACTACACCTACACTACGGACTGCAACTTCTCATGCGTGGCTTCCAAAGCTTGTGGATTTGTCTTGCTAGGACCCCAACTTGACTATGGGGTGGGGACGTTTTTACATATGATATTTTCGGTTCTCTGCCCATCCAGGGTTTGTCCCTCCACGGCCAACTGCAAGAATTTATGGAAGCGTCAGGTTTGAAATCGTCAAAGTTGAAATGATTTGTCATGCATAAAATGCAAGGCATGAAGTGCCTGTCTTGCCGGGATGGCAAGTGAGGCCGCGTGTCAGCCTGTTTAGGGTTTGAAGTAGAGCTGCTAAAGGAGCATAACAAAAGCAGCCGTCTGTGCCCAAACAGCATGACAAATTGGATTCCGGTACTCGGAAAATTTGTCATGCGCCACTTAGAAACTGGGTCCCAAGAACTGGCATCCATTTTATGCATGACAAATCATTTCAACTTTGTTGATTTCAAACCTGACGCAATCATAGAATTCTTTCAAGTCGTCGAACTCCGTGCCGCTCAGATGCGCCGAGCCCGTGCGAAACACGGGCACATACACTTTCCTTTGCGGTTTGTTCTCGTCCCCGTCAAGGGGCGGCCCAAGATCGTTTGACTGCTGTGGCTGCTTGTCGACGTCTTCTTGTGGCACGACAAAATCACTGCTGCCGTCCCCCCCGCAACAGGACGCGGAGCTCGACTCACTGTCTTGAAACAAGTCGACCCGGCACTCGATACCCCCATACGCGAAAGACTTCGTTCCGTATTGGGAAGAAAAGTTATTGCCCCTGCTCCCCATATAATCCTCGAAAAGAACATTTGTGTCCACGCTGGATAATTTGCGTACTTGCAACACAGGTCGACTGGTATTGCTAGAAGCCCAAGAGATGCACTTGCAGCTGCCTCGTTTGCAGGCAATAATTTGTCGTCCGCTTCCAGTTGCTTCCTCTCTGTCATGCTGAAAGCGCAAGGCTTGTTCCCCACGCCAGTCTCAGTCAGCACTACAGGTGTTCACATCTCTACTACTACTTCCCTTGTAGCCTAAATGAATCTTCGGTGACTTGTGATCACAAATTTAATGAAGCTACACAAAAGATCTCGTTCGTTTATTCCGTTTCTTTGGGGACGAGCAGGGGGAATTTTTCAGTGCAGTATACCGATGGTCGACTCTTCAAAATTTTTGTACACCACCTCCGACCGGTCATTGAACCCCTGCCCGTCAATCACCATGTCAAAGCAATTGACACGGAATTTTCGGCTGGTTTTCACGTACACCGAATTTCCCAGTAGCAGTTCGTATCCATTTTCCTCGTCCACTGTCATCGTGTACCACCGAGCTTCGCTCTTTTTATCCTTGGCTTCCTGAAGAATTCGATCTGCCTCGGTGCGGCTTATGCATTGCGAAAGTACTACTATATCGCTATCTCACTCGTAGTACCCCTACTCATTGCAGATAGGCATAACGAATCGCGTTCCTAGCTAAAAAGCCAAAACAACATTACAAATTCCATCCGATGCCAACATGATACGGCGAAAATTTGTAGTGCAGTACGATACTTTATTTGCATTGCATACGGTTCTTTTGTAGCAGATTCTTGTTCTTCACAAATGCCTCTGCCTTCTGAACAATTTTCCGCATCTCCTCTGCACTATACGGGTGCAGTATGCCGACTGCGGTCTCATATTGAGAGGAAAAATCCCCCCTCCCCATATCGGACAGGAAATTTGTGATGCTTGATTTGCGTACACAAATTGGATTGCATTGCTAGAAGGGCAAGAGACGCAGTCGCGGCCTTGTTTGGAAGAAATTTGCCATGCTGTTTCCCACTTCCAGCTGCCTCCTGTCATGCTGAAGAAGATGCAAGGCTTTCCCAAGCTAGCCAGCACTACAGTCCCCATCTGTTCCCTTCTAGCATGACAACATGATTTGTGGTTACAAATCGGCATCACAAATTTCCAGTGTGAGTATGGGGTGGGGGGATTCTTGATTTTGATATCTCATTCACCGCTTCTCCGTGGTAGGACCGCAGCAACTATGAAATGTAAAAGTGTCTGGGTCTGGAACATTGCAACTTGTCATGCTAAATCTGCAGCATGCAAAAATCTGTGTTGCATGATTACCAAAAGTCGTCCACTTTTGACCAAGTGGGGAGGGAGTTTCTCATGCAGGACAGGCATGAGAAAGGTCTCGCAGAATCTGTCATGCTAGGTCCTGCATTCCAGACCTCATGGGTCATGGAAAAGCAGCATGACAAATCGCGCATTCTTGCAGACCCAGACATTTTTGCATTTCATAGCAACAAATATCCCACAAAAAAAGATTGTAGGTCATGCGTCTGTGAAGATGCTGGTGATGGTGCACATAAGATGATTGCGTCTGTGACGATGCTAGTCATGTATTACAGGGAACTCCATTCGGGCGCGTTTTCAGTTTCACGGACTATCTGCGCATGAAGACAGGTGTTTGCTGTCATCATGCCAGACAGACTTGTAGTTGTAATCAATGCAGCAGCAGCTCCGCCAAAATAATAAAAGTTACACGTACTACAATCAGTTTTTCTTTGGGTACCTGACTGTGGAGTGTTCCCGGAAGCTTGTAGTAGGACTTCTGCGGGTCCGACATGCTTTTCCAGCCGTCCAGCCGGTCTAGCTGCAGCATCGCGGTCCAGTAGGCACCCGGGACAGGCTTCACGTCGAGATACTCCTGCTCTTCTGGTTCTGTACTATTAGCTTATCCTGAGGAAAAATAACGTCCCCACCCAACAGTTGTCATGCTAATCAATCTGCATGCCAAAAAAAGTTTCTCATGCGAAGCCCCATGAGAAGCATTTTCTTCGGCGTCTTTTGGAATTTGTGACGCTGGAACCAGCATGATATGGGATATGCTAGATCTGTGACCACGCTGCGGAAATAGCTGAACAGGATTAGCACATTACGAGGGCAAACTTGTCATGCGGAACAAGCAGCGCTGGTAGGTTGATTTGTCTAGTAGATTTCCCGTCTTGACCCTGGTGTGGGGACGTTTTTCCTCAGGATATAGCCGAGGTCTTCTTCTTAAAATCTGGGTTGCGTTTGCCGACAAAGAGATCCTCCTGTAGATTGATCACAACAATGCAGGCCCGCTCCTCCTCATCACATTTCTCCACGATTTTGTCCTGCTCCTCCACTTGCTGGGCGAACATCGCCGCCTGAAAGTAAGGCTGCACGTAGTTGTATGGTGAGCAAAACCCGTCCCCACCCCAGTAGAGTCAAGATGGCAAATCTGCTACACAAATCAACCAACGCTGGCTGCTGCGCATGAGAGATTTACTCAGTTCGCAATGTTGTTGCGTTTAGCTAGCGAAGCAGCATCACAAATCTACAACACCATGCGGATGTGAGAAGCAGATATAATCGCAAGGCAGCAACAGAAACTGCCTTTCATTATCAGTCTCCGCATCAGAAACATTTTTTTTTTTAGCACATGCAGATTTGCATTACAACTCAACTCTGGGGCGGGGACGTTTTTACAAATGATAAGTTGTCTACCCTAACCGTTGTAATGGCGTTCGTAAACCGTAACGGATTGTAACCGTTACCGAGAAGGGGGGCGTCGCGTTCCACAGCAACATTCGGCCCTGGTAGCCACGTCATGCCCCAGCCGTGAGCATTCTGTTGCAGCAGATACACCTTGGGCCGCACCGCTCGCTCAGGGTTGTTGGAATACTTCCCGGGCAGTATCAAAAGGAAAAATCCCCTTTCCCCATATCGAAAAGGAGACTTGTGATGCTGATCTGTGGTCACAGATCACCTCTGTCTTGTCTACAGGGTAATGGGCGCCCTGGGGCGCATTCTACAGCCAGTCAGTCATGCGCTTTCGACTACTGCAAACCTGTTTGCCATGCCTAATTGCTAGCCTTCTGCATACCTCCCGAACAGGCTTAGAAAATACCGGTAAGCACTTATTTCTGAAAGACAAATCTGATTTGTCGCCACAAATCAGCATCGGAAATTTCGATTATGATATGGGGAGGGGGGGTTTTTCCTCACAATAGGCAGCGCAGGTAAAGTGGCATTGTGGACGAGTAAAGAAATCCGGTCGGTTATCCTATGTAAAAACGTCCCCACGACCCCATAGTCAAGATGGGGATCGGCTAGACAAATCTACGAGCTTTGCTTTGGCTGTTTATGTTTTGCAACATGACAATGCTTTGCATGACAAATTTGGACTCGTAGCGTAGTGCTGTTTGAGCTAGCTCAGGAGCGGCATCTTCACAGATCTTCTCGTATATCGTGCTGATTCGAGAATGACAAATTCCAAAACACGGGCAGACAATGCCTCTCATGGGGCCCCGCATGAGAAACAAACATTTTCAGCATGCAGGTTTGCATATACAACTATGGGGCGGCGGGGACGTTTTTCAATACGATATCGGTCGCGAGAAAAGGCCGGATAATTTCCGGGGGAAACGCGAGTGCCTCCTGGTAGGCTTTTAGTGTAGGCACCCGGGGCGTTGCAAAACCGGCACCCGGGGCGTTTGTCCTGCGATAGCGGTGGTAATTTTCTTGAGAGTCCTCGTTCACCCGCCAACCCGCCTGGACGGGCAGCAGTGCAGGTAGTGTCTCTGTAGTTGCGCCGCTAGCGGCACCACTCCTTGAAGTAGTAGATCCTGGTAGTCCGATTTTATTTCTTGCCGTATTCTGCTCCAGCACCAGCTCTTCTTTCACTCTACTTTGTCCCTCTTGCAGGTCCAGAAAAGAAGGAGGAGGTGGCGGTGGTGGAGGCGAGTTCAAAGATCGGGGGGAAATACCAATACGGTCGTGGGCGTGTCTCAATGCTCCGAGAGTGAGGTCCCATACCTCGGGCAGCACGCGGCGCTTCGAGATCTTCACATTTTGCACAAACAAAACGCCTATCAAATGCAAAAATGTCTGGGTCTGGAAGAGCCAAACTTGTGATGATGGTGATGCATTATTTGGATGCTAAAAAAATCTGTATTGCATGAGCAGCAAAAGGATTCAAATTTGGCTACGCGGAGAGGGCATTTGCCATGCAGGATCAGCATCGATAGGCGCTCAAAAAATCTGTGATGCTATGGCATAGATCACAGACATCCTGGATCATGGAAAATGTGCATGACAAACTTCTCCTCTTCCAGACCTAGACATTTTTACATTTGATAACGCCCGGCGTGATTCCGGCGCCTGGCAGGTCGGGCCCCCCGTTCTCGCCGACCAATTGGAGACTGCTGGCAGACTATTGTAAGGAAAAATCCCCCCGCCCCATATCGAAGCGACGCACCTACTTTTGAAAATTTGCGATGCCAGTTTGTGGTCACAAATCGAGCATGTCTTGCAAGAGAGCAAAGCCAGCGCTTCCGCCGCATTTCGTAGGCGGTTTGTAATGCTGCTGCGCCAATGGGGCAGACGTCTGCCACGCTAAGTGCCTACCTCAAGCCACCCTTTCCGGGCTTTGTATCTGCCTGGAGTGCTCTGCTGCAAGACAAAGCTGATTTGTGTACGCAAATACAGCATCACAGACTCCCCTTTCGATATGGGGAGGGGGGACTTTTCATTTTGATACGGACTCACCCTGCGCTCCGTAGTAGTGCGTTACCAGACTACTGTACAGCGTGTCCGTCCGGGTGCCCAGCGCACTCCCCGCAATCTGGTCGTACCGGGTGCCGATGCTTTCATCCACGCTGGCTGCCTTCATATTCAGGTCGAAATTCCCGGCACTGCGTAGTGTTTCATCTAAAGAAAACAGATCCTGCACCATGGCTATCTGGGCGCCCGAGCGTGCAAACGTGTTAACAGAAGCCGTCTCGAGCTTTTTGTCGGCCCTCGTGGTGCCGGGAGCAGAAGTCGTCCCACCTGCAGTCAGACTCGTGGGCACCGTGTGTGTTGCAAAGTGGTACACGTTATCAAATGCCAATGTGTCTGGGTCTGGAAGTTTGCCAGGTTTGTCATGCATATCCATATTTTGTATGATCCATGACGCCTGTAATGCATGATCTACTAGCATCACAGATTTTTAGAGGGCTTTCTAATGCCTATTCCGCATGCGAAACGCCTTCTCCTCGTAACACAAACTGGACTCCTGTTGCTGCTCATGCAATACAGGTTTTCATTTTTTTGGAATCCAAAGACAGCATTATAAGTTGCAACCTTCCAGACCCAGAAACATTTGCAATTGATACACGTCCCGGAGAACCTCGCACGCCAGCTTCATGTCAGTGCTCCACGTCCGATCGAAAGGGCAGGTTACTTATCCTGTGCAAAAGTATCGTACTCGTAGTAATTGCGGTCCTGCAAATTTTTTTCTCAAGGTAAATCTGCATGACAGATTTTATTTCTCATGCTGAGGAAATTTGTATTGCATTTGTACGAATGCGATACTTTTGCACAGGATATTACTTCTTGGGAATTGAAACTCAGTGCTGAGTACAGTTCCGCGCGGCCCTCGGAGGTTTCCTGATTTTCATCAAGGAAGTTGTCTTGTCGCCCTCCTTATCAAGTGTAAAAATGTGTGGGTCTGGAAACTTGTGATGGTGGTTGGACAAAGAGGAGCACGCCTCAATTGGCTGCCAAGCATGACAAGTTTTGGAGATGCTGCAGCGTTCTTGTCTACTCTGCATGACAAGCCTGAGAATCATGCTAGCAGAGCATGACAAACCTTGCATCTTTCCAGGAGACCCAGACATAATTGCAATTCATACTCCTGTCCCCGCGGCCTGCTCCTCTTGATCGGCGCTCATGTCTCGCCCAAACGTGGCGAGGGCATAGGTCGCTCCATACGTTCGCTTGGGGGCCGCGGAAGGAGCCCTCCGAAATTCTCCATTTTCCCGAGCCTGGTCCTCGTCTTCGGGCCCCTCCTTTTCCTGTAGTTTTTTATCCAGCTGGAGCAGAGTGGAGGCGGGGCCCACCTCGTCGTGCGATCTATTTTTCAAAATATTATCTGACGCAAGCGCAGTCGTTTCCTCCATTTCATCCGCGCGCCCGTGGTCGTGGTTCCAAGTAGTTGCGCCAGATCTCCCAGCTGAGATGAGGTTTTTCTGCTCTACGTCGCTTTTTTGATTCGAATTTGTACTCCTGCTCCCCGTCATCATCTCTACGTCGCTTTTTCTAGAGCTTTAACACGCGTTAGCATGAGACGTGGCGAATCTCTAGTGAATTTTGCATGACAAATTGCAGATGAGTCCGCCGGGACATTGTCCCTCTTGCCCTTCTGGGAAGAGCGTTCTGCACACCGCAGAACTCGCCGGCTATGCAGTGGGCAACTGGACATGGCCTGGGCGTCGTTCTTTGACCATGTCCTTGCGCCTTGTTCCTGTGCTCGCATAAGAGCACTGCAACAGCGGCGGCAAAGACGTCAAAAACAAGGGCCGCGGAGCGCATGCAATTAGGCAAGACGAAGGCGCGAAAGCAAGGGCGAAAGGACCCGGCCGAGAGCTTTGACGCGTCTATCCGGCAGGCGCGTGATCTCTCCGGCAGGCGCGTCTATCCGGCAGCGCATGAGAAACTGCGGGTTTTGGAGCTCCAGAAAAGTTTAACAAAAAGAAAAAGCCTCAAAATTCACCAGGAGAATTTCTGACCTGGGGATCACGTCGAAGAAAACTAGAGGACCCGAACAAGATGGGGCAGGAACACAGCAGGGAAGATGCGAGCTACAGAGCAACGCAGGCGATGCTAGCATCCATTGCAACATGTCTCCAGACATCCAAGCCGAGCCAGCCACAACCCGTGAGAGCTACCCACTTAGATGTTGACCCAGTGCCCCTCTCCTGTTGAGGCTTCGGCCCCCTCCCTCTCGACCCACTATGGACTCCGCAGAGGCAGTGTTATATTGTGAGACCGCCACAGGCCGCCTTTGCTTCTTGGCAACGCACCAGGCAGCAAAGACGTGCGTCTCTACTTTAGGCTCTGACAGTGAGCGTCACCATCCAAATGGCACCAGGCAAGTGCTAGCCTTTCAACTACACGGAACGCGGACTGCCTGGCGTCCTCCTCGTGTTCTTCATATGCCCCTTAATTCATGCATCATGCCACGCAATACAAATTCACTGCAAATTCACCCTTCTGTATGCTAACGCCCGTTGAAGACATAACGCTTTTTTGTTTCAAATTTGTACTCCTGCTGCTCGTCATCATCACTGTAAAGACTCTTTCCAAAAAAACTTTTTTTTTTTGCTACATATGATTTCACGGCACTTTATAGGCATGCCAGCGGGTATGCGCAGAGTAGAATAGCAGAAAAGCTTCGGCGCGGGTTAGGTGATAGCTTGCTGGCCCGAAGGCTGAAGGGAGGCCGTCCCGGCTGCAGACGCTACCTTGGGTTCGGTCTTCAACGCTTTAGCCCCAAGGCAGGTAGCACGCCAGCCCCCCGCCGCGGCTTTGGGGTATCGAAAGGGGACTCAAGATAAGTCACCACAGCCCTGACTGGTTCTCTCGAGGGCGGCAATCTCAAACGAGCACGGCTACGAGACGTGGCCCGCCCTAGCTTTCGAAGTGCCCTACGAAAGAAAAACAGAGGAGGCTCACGCCTCTGCTGTCTTTGATTCTATTCCCGGCCGCATTGTGCTACTTTCCTTCGGGGCCGAATCCGGGTTATCATTTTCAAGGACGCAGCTCGCCAAAAGCAGCAAACTTGCGGAAACGAAAAGGGGGGCCGGGCCCCCCCCTTGAGGGGGGGTTTGGGGGACCCTCCTTCGTGGGGATATCAAGGGGGAGTAGCTGTCTTCCAAGGCCCAAAAGGAGGGGGGGTTTGGGGGGCCTTCCGGGGGGCCCCAAAAAGGATTTCGGTGTGCGGCTTCACAAGGAGTTCTGTCACTTTCCAGGAAAATCCGCCGAAGGCGAAGAACCACCTCCCGCGACCCAGCTCCGAAAGAGATTTGCGGCCGCGGCATCAATGTCTTCGGCAGTGCCGCGCACGGCTCGGAATTTTTCGAAAGCCGTGCGCGCCGTCTGTTTCGCCTGTTGAGGCGTGGGCCCTCCACTGACTTCAACGCGCAGCACATCCGGTCTCGGGCTGGCTGCGCTTTTCTTTCATTGAAGCAGCAGCAGTGCAGGGGCTGGCCGTCCAACATGTACGCCGGACATAACGGACCCGAACCCGTGAGACAGTGCGCCACCAATGCAGCCATCTCTCTGGCTTTAGGCTAACGAACTCAGTATGCCAGTGCTGACATTGTTGCCATGCACTCGATTTTTGCTAGGAAAAAGCTATTTACTCGCCACGGCCGGTGATTCATATGTAGCCAAAAAAAAAAGTTTTTTGAAAAAAAGTACTTGCCGTTGCCATATGTTTCGAATTTGTACTCCTGCTGCCCGTCATCATCACGACAGCTGTATGCAATGTAAATTTCCCGTACATGTTGTACAAAATGCATGACAAATTTTACTAACTTGCAGTGTACAACTTGTCATGCTAGACTAGGACTGAAGGCAAATTTTGTCATGTAGAGACAGCATTTGTACGTGTACAGGAAATTTACTGTGGATAAGCTGTGGCCCGGTAAAATGATCCACCTAGAAGCGCTAGGTAGCAGTACGCGGCCCCGAAATTATTTCTACGCAAAAGATTTTGATGACCCACAACCGGTTCTTTCATCATGCTGCTTGGCGCTGCAGCTGGATGTTGACGCAACATCTTGCTTCTCCTGTAAAAAAAGTAAGTAACCAGAATCAGAATCAGAATGAAAATCACGAAGTACAAATTGTCAAATGAAAACTGAAAAAGAAAATGGATTTGGATGGTAAATCGAAAATGAATCAAGCAAAGAAAGTCATGGCCGAGGCTAAGCGGTGTGCGTAGAATCCTGGTGGCGTTACGGTGCGTAGTTCGATTGTTTAATAAATGACTGAAATGTGGAAGACACCTAGATAGCTCTAGAAATTCAAATTCTGTACTACAGTACTTACTAAAATAAAGAGAAACTATGACAAAGACCGATTTTGGTGTTCATACAGACTCACTGCAAGAATATCACCATATTCATCACGACCGAGCAAATATATTTGATAAACCGACAACAAACTTACCGCAAAAATGCCTCCTCCATCTTTACTAAGCCCGCTACGGCCACACCAAGGGCCAAGTGGCGATTTAAACAAGTCGTGTCATGAAAAACATCAACCGAGCTGATGCGAATGTCAAAAAGAAATAAAACCGAATGCCAATGCGATACAAATAGTACTTCGAGACACCAGAAATCGTGTTGATCATGAGCGTGCACACAGCGCTGCTGTTCCGTTCTTCTTCTTGCAGATGATGCTCCTGCTTGAAACAGATGCTGCTTTGACTTTATTTGTAATTATGACGCGAAGATCTTATCACCGACATGGGGCTACTTCTAGAGTTGCAGTTGGAGTTGTTGTGCGCTGTGCAACCGATAGAAGATGTCCGATCGATGACCGAGTAGCAGCTACGTGAAGAACATTTAATATCGCGCTCTTCACCCGAGCAAAATAATGAAGTAACTCATCACCTGATAGTGAAAGCAGGACGGCGAGAACGACTTCTGAAATTCATTTTTTCCACTATGAATGGCCGCAAAGTAGATGATGAAATACGTCCCTGTATAGTTTGTGACAAGCTGCTGCTAGACTAGTACAGCTGAAACAAGGCTCAGGCTCAGTGCAGGAGCACTTTCTGTTGAGAGCTAAGAACTACTCAACAACCGATGGTCCCATCGACTAAAAGTAGCTGTTGCGCCACTGACCACTCGCTGACATAATACAATTGTTTCCGACCACCACCTCCAACACCTCAACCGGTTCTGACCTTCAAAATCGCATTGCGGGGAATCGATGGCGTTCCGGAGCAGTGTGATGCACTACTAATTCTAGTACTTTCCGACGTGGCCACCTTGTTCCCCACTTCTTCGTGCCGACCGCAGCTGTGGTCCTCATTTCGAACACGCTCAAAATCGAACTCGCAAAACGAAAACACCTCGGGGTTCTTGACGCAGATGGTTTTCATGCACGCAATCACCGTCTGCACATCGGGAAAAAGGTCCACCACTGCTGGAGGTTCTTCCGCAAGCTCACCCTCGTGTAGTTTGGAAGATGTTCTATTTGCCGCATCTACTCCAGGAGGACCTCCTGGCGGTGCCATAATCTTCTGTGCTGGTTGCTCGCCAGAGGTGGAAATAAAATTTTGATGTTGATAGGACGACACCAAAGTCGTGCTGCTGGTGGTCTTCTCGCTATGAAGATTGCGTTCTTTATTTTCACCTGCAACATTGTTACCGGCAGTGGACAGAGACGAGGTGCTCCTGTTGACTTCTGGGTCGTTGTTGTTGATTGCCACGTCTTTATTTCCATCCCGACCTTTTGCTGCACAGCTCTCTCGTGGTTGTGGCGTTGTAGTAGTTCTGTTGCTATCGCTTGTCTTCATAGAAGACGACGTTTCTGTGTCCCCCGGGTGCCTCCGCAAATGCTTATCGAATGTAAAAGTGTCTGGGTCTGGAAGAATGCAACTTGTGATGCTGCGTTTGGATTCCAGAAAAATGTGTATTGCATGAGTACCAAAAGGAATGTAATTTTTGCTACGCGTGTGTGTGTGTGTGTGTGTGTTGACCTTTAACTCCTGTCTGGGCGGCGTTGGAACAGATTTAGCCTCTGCCGATACCGTGGCGTTAGAACAGATTTAGCCTCTGCCAATACCCCTAGGTGGACACCCGCTCCACGCCCTACGCGGAGAGGGCATTTGTCATGCGGAATAGGCATCAAGAAGCTCTCAAAAAATCTGTGACGCTAGGGCACGCATCACAGACATCAGGGTCCATGCAAAACGTGCATGACAAGTGTCAGAATCTTCCAGACCCAGACACTTTTGCATTTGATAATGCTCAAACATTTGCGAAATATCATCTCGAAAATTTGATCTGCCTGCTCCATGTACGTTCTTGATCACACGACCTGTCAGTCTTGATCACACGACCTGTCAGTCCTTATACCTCCTGTTGCATGCGTTTGCGTCACGCCCATCGTTACATGCGATTATCGATATCGTACCACGGTGCCGCCACCGCCAGCGGGCGCATCAACTACAAATCTGTTATATCGTCCCTCTTCCTCTTGTAAAAACTTGCATGAGAACCTGCTGTACCTGTATCCATGTGTCAGGCTAGCGAGAATTTTCTGGATTTTTCTGTTCATACGAGGCCGTCACGTCCCAAACCGACCAGCTGTCAAGAATAGCGTGTATCCCAGAGAAACAAGCTAGCAGGGCATGTAGTTTGTAATGCAAAAATAAATACAAAGAAAAATTTGTCATGCGCGGCCCCATAGCATGCTGTGTAGGATATGCAGCGCGGATATTTCTGTGTATTTGTTTTTGCTTCACAAATATGACCTGCCTGCTCTTTTCTGTGTGATAGCGTACAAAGTTTGCCTATGCAGTGAAAAAGATGAAAAAGTAAAAAAAATACTATCGGACTACATGCGGATCATGCGCCCCACAAGCTGCGAGTCAAATGAAATATTGTTCCACGACGCGTCTTCGGATGGCGTCGGTGGTCCTTTATTTTTTCATCATAACCTGCATTCATTCAGCAAAATAAACGGAGCATTTTTATACGCAAGAAGCTACTTGTACTTTCATTTTCATTTCACTCGTTTTACGTATAACTGTTTTGTGAATGCAACTCGTACTGTCCCTGTCGTGCAGCTCGTGCGGCGGAAAATAAAACTTTGATAATACTTACAATCGACATACTGTTACTTTCATCTTCACGATGCATACCGCTTAAATTTTTTCAAAGCATCCTTGTTCACTTCGTCTGCAGTCCTCGTGGTGTTTTTCAAGCTCAACTCGCTTTTTCCTTTTCCTCCCAACAATTGTTGTTGTGGTGGTTCGTCCCAAGATTTTGTTTCGGCCGATGAACTAGTGCCCAATATTAATGGTGCCGCTGCAACAACATCATCTTCCTCTTCTACTTCCCGTGGCCGCTTCAGGCTTGTTTTAAGAGTTGCTGTGTTGTTCGGTCCTGTCGTTTGTTCTGCTCGTGCTGAAATTCTTGTGACCACGACCTGCTGGGATGAAGCTGCAGGCACACCTAGAAGTTGTTCTTCTGAGTTACAGCTGGCTGCGGTCCGCGCTGTTGAGGTCGTGGCTCTTGTAGTGTTGGTTCCTATCGAAGAATCAACTCTCAACGCTTCATCGTTCTCACACAAGTGCCCTCTCCTCGCTCCAACACAAGAGGTTCTTGCCAGCTGTGGCCGCATGTTGAGCCCGACGGGTTCAAGAATATTTTCAACCTGTCGCAGTTCCCCCGTGTTTCTCCTTACCGAAACCTGCTGTAGTGGAGACGGTGTCGGGGCCGCAGCCGTAGTGGAGCCCGAGGGAGAGGCCGCGAGAAGTAGGTGCTGGGGATGTTGAAAAATGTTTTGCTCGCCCGTGTCATTGTTCATCTTCACAGCGTTATTACAACTCGAAGAACCTCCGGATGTGGGCCATGATGAAGACGCGGATGTCGTAATTGCTCCTGCTGACGAGGCTCTTCCATTTTGTTCTTCCAGACGACAGCCAGCACGTCGAGGACCACCTGGTGCGCTGTTTACTAGCACGTGAAGACGTTGCTGTAGTTCCACCTCATATACTTCTTGTTGTTTTTTCTGTGTGTCGAAAAAAGCGTCGTACTCCCTCTTTGCCTCCTCGTGCTGGGCAAAGAAACGCGCCACCTGGTTTTGAAGAAAATCGTTCGCATATGACAGTGCACAACTCCCGCCCCTCCCCCTCATTTGTGTCTTACAACTCAGCAAGAGTGCGCGGCTTTGCATGACATATTTCCAGTTGATGCACTGGAGTGTGATACTATTTCGGCTACCAGATCTTGCCATGCAACCAGTGCCAAGAGGCAATGGGTGGACTGGGTTGTATTTTGCATGACAAGAAATGAGGGGGAGCGGGAGTGGTGCACTGTCATATCACACCCTCCGCCGCTCGAAGCTGCCGGTCCTTCAACTCGAGTTGAGACTGGTACTGGAGAGCATGATCTTGATCTTGGTGATGTTGCGATGTAGTAGTTGATGACCCAGACACACTTGTCGTGAGGGCATTTTCATCAGGTGGATCATGGACGTCGGAGCTGTTAAAAATGCCAGCACTCGTCATTTTGTATTCGTGTTGTTTTTGCTTTTTAGGACTTATTTGAAAATACTGTACTTACGTATCATGGAAAAATGCGGTTCTGTCGCGGAAAAAAACAAAGTAAGTACTTTCTAATAAGTATGCTGGACATGAACCGTTTGCGAGCGTCGAAGAAATAGTTCGATGTTGCGCCCAGAAGAAAAACTTTTGTAAGTAGCTGTGGCGCTAGAGAAGTGCGAGTCTTACGGTCTTGTCAGGATGAGCTAGTCCTAGTGTGCATATCCATATTCGTAGGCAAAAATAAATTGCTTTGTGGAAAACGCTGCCAGTACTAGGTACTGACTAGGCTCGCAAAAATGCGACGCAAAGCCACGACGTCAGCAATGTTCGGTCTTCTCGGTTCGGCATTTTTCAAGCCACCTGCGTAATTACGTAAAGAACGCAAACATGCATCAAGACATTCAAATTCTACTTCGGCGCACATCACGAGAAACATCTTCATACGGTATCCGTTGTACAACTACGGGCTTTCATCTGTCGTGTAGATGACTCGTCCTAAAGAACAAGGAACACTTGACGCAAGAAAAACGACGATATGGCCGTAACAAGTTAAGTACTTGCTATTCTTATGTTTCATCTGAACGTTTTTTACATGATCCGGGAATGTTTCTCACTGTTTTAAAGTTGCATTTTACATCCTTTACAGGTGAATCTTACACAAGAACAAGTGATTCTACCAACATGATCCGGGAATGTTTCTCAATGTTTTGAAGTTGCATTTTACAGGCAGATAAAACAAAATTCTTGGCAACCGGCGGACGATGTTTCTTCTCTTGTTGAATGTATCAGCAAGCAAATCGCTAGAATGGCGGCCTTCGGCCCTTCGCTAACAAGATAAAGGAGTAATTCTCATTCGTCCATATTCTCGAAGGCCAAAGATGCTCCCCACAATCGCGAACTGCTTCAGCTTCTGCTACACTTCTAAGTCCTGCCATGAATTACTTGTCTTATTCCTTACCACATACGAGTGCGTATGTAGCAGGTACTTCTAGAGCACAGGTAGGCCGCGCGGCTTTTTTATCAATATGTATAGCTATAGGTGCAGTTAGTCGGTGCCTCGACCCCGTTCTAGATCCTCATGAAGAGCAAACCTTACTTGCGAGTCACGCGACCCGCAGTTGCGAGTCCCGCGAGGACTCACATCTTGTTCAAGTATCCTCATGTGTACCAAAAACGTCTCCACATCACCATCAGAGTTACGATGGGCTGCACTTTGCATCACAAATCCACAAGGATTGGCTGGTGCCGGGCACCAAGACATCATCAAAGCTGAGTCTCTGATGTAGTAGTGGTGTTTGGACCAAGTCTGAACAAGCCACATCACATCAAAAAATCTAGGTGCTACATCCTGATTACGATTAAAGCATGCCAAAATCGTTTCAGGAAACCTTTATTTCCGCTTGCAGATGAAGATGATTTGGAAGATGACAACTCTGGGTCTGGGGTGTGGGCATCACCTTTATTTGCTCGGGATACGCATCAAGACTCGTGCTTGTTCATCATACTGGCCTCCACCCGTGCTGGAGAGTATAGCCGTCCTCCGTCCACAAACGCGTGCGCTCTTCCAAAAAATTCATTCCGGTGCGAGCCGCTCCCCATTCCTCGAAGGAGCAATTTTGCCTCCTCGTGCTGGGCAAAGAAACGCGCCACTTGGTTACGAAGAAAATCATTCACACCCTGCGCTGCTCGGAGCTGCCGGTCCTTCGCGTCGAGCTGAGACTGGAGAAGGAGATCTTGTTGATGTTGTGCTGTAGTTGTTGCCCCCGGGTGCACAGTTGATGTTGTTGTACTAGAGGCTATCCTGAGCAAAAACGTCCCCATACCAGAGTCAAGATGGGGAATGCGCTAGACAACTCCGCGAGTTTTGGCTGTTTTGCATGACAAATTTGGAATCGCAGTGTAGTGCTGTTTGAGGTAGTTCAGCAGCATCACAGATCTAGTGTATTATGCTGATTGGCGCATTACAAATTCCAAAGCGCGCAAGAAAAGGCTTTTCATGTGTCTCCGCATCATCATCATCATCATGTAGTGGACACCCGCACCCAGCGCCACAGGTCAAGGATCCCCTCCCCGGGGGGTGGGCAAGGAAGCACTTTCGGCGACCTCAACATACAAAAGCCGAGCGCTACCACAGCAAGTCGCCCCAATAAAGGTGCCAACCAGTCGGGAGCTACCCACCACACCTGATCAGTACAGCCCGGCCAGCTAGCCGAGCGCGACAGCCCAACATACAGAACGATAACATACAGAGCGCGAACTGCCTAAAATACAGAGCGCGACAGCCCCCGCATAACAAACATTTTCTTTTGAGCATGCAGATTTGCATGACAACTCTGGGGTGGGGACGTTTTTACACAGGATAGAGGCATTTCTTTCATCTTCCGGATGTTGGGCCGAGTTGGAGCTCTTGCCAGCACTCATTTTCCATGTACTAATCGTGATGCTTATTTTACTCAGATCTCAGAATGATCTTCTGGAACAAAACAAGTCTCCCTGTTGGTGTTGCAGGACCACAACACGACTTGTCTCGGTGTCTTCTCTTCTTTTTGTTGAGCTTAAGATAGATGAGCTCGTTCGAACAAAATGAAGACTGCTTTAGCACCAAGAATAAACGATAGCTATTTATACTACGGTCGCAAAAAAATGATTATACGGGGGCGTATTCGGTCACCGCTGTCACCAATCTTCCGTCTTCTTGTTCTCGACCTGTTTTTTGAGCAAGAAGCTACCTAATACCAAATAAACACGCATCAAGATGAAACGGCATCCGCGTCCTCACCCAATAAACAAGAACATCACATGTTGCCATCCTCGTCCTCACACAGCGAAATTCATAATTGCAGTGTGGTATTTCTGCCTTTGCCAAAGAAAAGAAAGAGAACTTGTTCAAAGAATAAAAAGCAAAGCTTCTTTACGACACCAGCAGTTACGCCAACGCGAAGTACCGTGCCATCGTGAATGTGAAGATCGTCAGCGTGCTAGAACTTCGAGAACGAGAAGACAGCTTGCATTTTATCATAGTCTGCAAATCGATCTTCGACGAGACAAAGTCACTGTCCTGGCGAGTATCAAATGTGGAACAACGGATTTTTGTCGGTATCTATCAACAAAGCAGCCGGAGCAGGTGCTGCAACATGCCTACCTACATTACTTATGCGCATCCTGACCGACGAACCTCCTGTGTTCTTGATTTTTCCGGCCCAACTTCTGCTTCATGTTCATCCGCGAATACATACTACTGTAGCGTCAAAGTTGTTGTATTAAGTTCTTCGCGTACAATCATCAATGCCAGGCCCAGCAGATTTTTTCCCAACCAGGCGTTTTTGTCCAGCGCGCTGTCGTCGTGCTCGCTCAGTCCCACGCCCCAGATCGTGTCCACCGGGCTGGCTTCTACCAACAGTTTCTTCTTGGTCTGCAGCAAGTAGTTGCTCATCTCCGGGTTCTGTGCGGGGGAGAATTTTTGCCTCAACCCTGCCAACAAAATGCCCAGGCGGTGCTTGGTCCACACAGCCTCGTCAAAATTCCTCACCTTGCGCCCCAGCTGTTTCTGCTCCTTTGGATGCGCCGCTTGCAGGATTTTCTTCCGCGTGCCGAAATCTTGAAATAGTTTCGCCTTCTCCGCCATCAGGTACTGCTCTCCGCAATTGTAAGCCTGCTTCTCCACGTAGAAAACGCCTTGCTGCCGGTGCCAGTTGCTGAACGGTCCGCCGTAAAACAGGTGATAGGGTTTTGTCCTATTCAGAATGTCCACGAAAAAAAATTCCGCGAGCTTTGCCTCGTTTAATAACGGCCACGGCCTACAGGACGAGGAGCTGCTCCGACGGCAAAAATTAATAGAATTGTCCTGGCTTTGATTTTGAAGCTGATAATTCTCTACTGTACCGTCGTTTCCTTGTTCATCATCTCGCTCCAGTACTAGGTAGAAGTCGGACAACTGAAATAATGCCGGCTGGTGTTCTTGTTGAATATTAAACCCTCGTCCTGGTGCATTGGTCGTGCGGTTGCATGTAGTTTCCTCCTCCTCCCCTCCGGCCTTGTTCGCACCAACGTGCTGTCGTACTGGGGCTAAACTACACGACGTGGTCTGATCTCCGGTGGTCATGGTCTGGCCAACTCGCTCCTGCTGAAGCTGTGCCTTTTGCTTGATCGACAGAGAAGTACAACTGGAGGCTGACCACATGATCCGTCGACCATGCAAACATCACGGAGTGTGATGTTAACTAATATGCGCACCAAGCATCCGTCAGAAAGCGTTCCGAAAGTTTGTCTCGCTTGGCTGGTGTCTCTATAATTTCGAAAATGTGACTCTGCAAATCGATCTTCGACGAGACAAAGTCACTGTCCTCGCGAGGAACACCAGCGAAACTCCAATTTCGGGCGGTATCGCACACGTCTTTTTAGTTTTAGACTATTCATCGTGCTTTTGTCCATCTTTGATGTTCCCTGCGGTTCTGTCAAGGATTCATAGTTGATCTCCGTCCACCTGATCTTGATCTTCTTCGTCCATATCACTGCACATCACTGCGCACATGCATACGCGATTCACTCTGCCCCGTCTGGGGTGCGTGACGCTCGATTTTTGATCGTGACACCGGGAAAGCGATCCACTCAAACGATTTGTACGGACGGGCAAGAGGGTGTAGCGACTCTCTGTGAACTTGTCTGGTCTTACGAGACCTTGGGATCGGTCATCATCTCAAAAAGTGAACATCGAAGCCAGGAGGGGCCTATGCTTCCCCTAGGGGGGCGGGCGTCTGTGTGCGCTCCGGCAATCTCTATTCCTTGTCCTAGATGGCTGCATCAATGCGGTTCACGCTACAAGCGTCATTATTTCGATCGATTACGCCACGGTCTTTAGATGTGAAGCAGCTTCAGCTGCGAGCTGACTGCGCTACACATCACGCATCGTGCCCTCTAGCAGATGCTGATGCGTGCCTTCCAGGTGCGTCGCCATACAAAAACTTCCGCGCTGCCCTTGGGCGGGAGCCCCCGTGGGGGGGTCACAGCTCTTCGTCGGTGCTGGAGTCATCTGGCGGCACGTGTGCCACGTAAGCGAAGACCTTAGCGAGACGCTCCGGGCATGAGGTGGAGCTCTGCTTTGTTTAAAAATACCAGCTGAGGTTCTTCTTCCTCCGTTCCTCCCTGACTCGACGCTTTGGGAAAGTTTTTGAGTTCTTTTTATGCGGCTTTTTACCACAGGTTGAGTTCTCAGGCACTATTTCTATTTCCGAGAGGACCACTTGATGTTCAACAACTCATACGCCTTTTATTTCTGAGGAATACTCATCATCAAGCTCATCTCATCAATCTTACACATTTCAACAAGGGAAAGTACTTTATTAGTACTAGTAAGGTGTGGGGGCATCATACACATGCTTTTCTAGTTTTTTTGTAGAAATAAAACCGTAAAAAAATCAATAAAGATCTATGGCGTTCAGATGCACAGATGCTTGCTAGCTTGCATTGCTACGCACGGACCGATGCTAAACTAAACACACGAAAGGTTCGAACATACACAAAATTTGCGTCAGCTTCTAGTAAAATAAAAAGCGTGTAGCAAGTATGTTCAAATTATTCGACTTCGACCCCTGTCGACCTGTAGACAAACAAAAGCAGTCAATAAAGATCTATGTAGAAGTACGAAATTATGCTCCGGGTTTCTGCGTTCTATTTAAACCCGCGGCACTTCTGTTTGCGAGTAAATCATCGGTACAGGGCCCTTCGAACCTTCGCTAAAAACAAGATAAGAAAGTAATTCTGGATGTTTTGGAAGGACGATGATCCCCGCAATTATCGCCATATCTACTACACTAACAGCACTTCTAGGTCCACCACTTGCCGGTTTTAGTTTTTACTTCTACATACGAGTGAGTACGTAGCAGGTACTTCATAGTACTTCTAGAGCACCAGGCAGAACGGTTTTTTTATCGATGTAGTTTCGAGAAATAAATAGTCGGCACCTCGACTCCGTGCCGGATATTACTGATGAAAAACTTCTGCGCGGCTCAAAACAAGCGACCGGCAGTTGATCCGTCGAACCTCCGATCTTCTTGCTATCCTGTGCAAAAGCGTCTCCACGCCAGAGTCAACATCGGGACCTGCTTGCAACACAAATCGACAAGGGCGAGCGCCATGTTCTTGGCTACTTTAGTGTAGTGGTCTTCGGCTAGTGAAGCCACATCTGTGGAGGTCCTTATCCTGCTCATTAGTAGAGCATGACAAACTCCCAGATGGCATTAGAAGAGGCTGCTCATGGGGCTGCCCATGATGAGATGAAACGTTTTTAGGCTTGCAGATTTTTTTGGATGACAACTCTGGCGTGGGGACGTTTTTCCTCAGGATACGGGCTCGAGCTCGTGCTTGTTCATAATAATATGCCGGTGTTCGAATCACCTCCGGGTCCTCAGATCATGGCCTTCCTGAGTCCACAAACCATGATGCGGCGGACCAGTAATCATGCTCGACGACGTCCCGTCCACCCTGCGCCCCCAGACCGATCCCTTTTCCTCAAAGGAGCAATTTTGGATACGATAGCTGCGCTCGCTCTGTTCACTCGGCGATGCGCTCCCCGCTGTGCCGGCGGTAGGTCCGGTCGGAGCTGTAAACCTTGCGATACGGTCCGATACCGACATGTCCTGAGGAAAAACATCCCAGCACCACCTTGGGTGGATCTCTGCAACACAAATCCAAAAGCTTTGTCTTGGGCGTCAACGCGCATGATAAGTTTCTCGCTGTATAGTAGTGCAGGTCAGCAAGGAAGCCGCGTCCTTTCTAATATCCTGTTTGCAGCACTACAAACCCCAATACACGACTGGAAAATATATTATAAATAACTGAGCCTCCATTGGGGATCGTGCGCATTTTTAGTACTTACAAATTGTAAGCCGAGTCATCATGTAGTGGACACCCGCACCCAGCGCCATAGGTCAAGGACGATCCCCTCCCCGGGGGGCGGGCGAGGAAGCACTTTATCGGCGACCTCAACATACAAAGACCGAGCGCTTCCTCGGTAAGAGGCCCTGTAAAAATTGCAAATAAATTAGCTGCATGACAGCTCGGGGGCGGGGACGCTTTATTTATGCGGGATATCACAGCCCATGGTCCTCGTCCACCCCACGCATCACGGGCGTACAGAACCGGTTGTCCTGCCGGTCGGGCCAACCTGGCCGTCCTGTAGGTTCTCGTGAGGATGACCGGGTCCTCCTGACGACCGGCTCAGGAGCGATGACCACCCGCGAGCCCCACATTTGCGTACCCGCACAGGAGCCCCTGGCGAGGGTTTTGTTGCGGTTATAGGGCTCGGCAGGCGCGTGCCGCAGGAGGACGTCAGCCCTCACAAGTTCTGCTTTTGCCTCTTTGCCGAGCGCGAATTCAAACTCAGCGACAAACATCGGCTTCGAAACCTCAACGATTCCAACATTAAGCCTGGCCTCCCGCCCAACGTCGTCAAGAAGGTGTACGGCCCCAGCACTTTCGGTGTCCCCCGGCCACGCCGCACGGTAGTAACTGACTTCTCGGCGACTCTCCAGGCGAAACTTAACGGAGGTTGCCAGCGCCCCGCCTTCCGCTTCAGAAACTTCTAATTCCGGTCGTTTGAAAAATCCTGGGCTTCCGATCTCCGACAATAACTCGTCTTTCGATTTCGGCGGAAACCCGGCTCGGGTTGGTGCCGAAGCTACCGTTGGCTCGGCTGCGTAGTACGTAGACGTGCCTATGATCCTCTGCAAATATGCCTGGGTCTGGAACAAACTTGTGGTGCATGTCAGTGAAAAATAACCACGCCTGACAGTTTTTTTCCTGGCTCTGTGTTGTGTGTTTAGCATGAGAAACTGCGTTTTTGCATGGCAGACAGGAGCAGCTCCTTGTGTTGCGCTCAGACTCAGAGTCGTGCTCGTGCCAGACGAGCATGAGAAATGTCGCAATTTTCCAGACCCAGACCTATTTGCATTGGATAATGGTCCCAAGCGGAACCCGGAGCAACACCTCTTTCGGCGACAAATGGGGCGCGACCCGCAGCGGGGGTGTTTCCATATGCCAGTTCTTGGCATAACGCCCAAACCCTTTGCTCCCCTCGCTCGTTCCGGGAAGGTACGCAAGCAGGCTCCGCAGAAAGTTCTTGGCAAAGGTGTCAATCAGTTTCGATCGCTCAATCTGGTCCCCAAAGGCAAGCCTCTGCCAGCCACGCCCGACCGCGGCTACACTTGCCTGACCTACTCGGTCCAACAAAGACCCCCCGGCGGCCGCCCCTAGGCGCTCACTAACAGAATCAAGTGCAAAAACCTCGTGATCCGGGTGCTGCGACGAAATCAGCGGGGCCTCGCCGTATCAAAAGCGAATATGTCTGGGTCTGGAAGCTTGTGAAGATGCTAAAGTGTGGACCACACACTTCCGAACGCAGGAGCAAACAAGCGTGGCAACTTTACTACTTATTCCAGAACGCTTTCTCATCATACGCAATGAGTGCTGCGACTTTATTAAAAGTCGCATCCTCATTGCTGCACGAAAGTTTTGTTGGTCATGCAATATATACAGATTTATTGTTCACAGGGAAGGAATAGATGTAAGACCAGCGTTACAGGTTCGAACATAATTCCAGACCCAGACATATCTGCACTGCATAGGGCGAGGAGGTTTGCAAAATCTGCAGAATAAGGTAGCCGAGCGCCAACAGGTTCAAGAGGGTCCTCTTGCCGGCGAATAGCGTCGAGGGCCGGCGGCTCAACATGTTGATCCTGCGAAGGCGTCACGGCTGTAGCAGGTGCAGGAGTTCTTGTGCTACTACTGCTGCCTCCAGCGCCGGCGCTAGTAAACGCGGCTTGTTCCTGTGCCCCTCCTCGTGGTCCACCTGCAACTTCCAGCTCGAGCGAGATAGGGGCGAAGAAGTCCTCTAGGTGGCTGGTTGCAAGAGCCGGAGCCTGCCTATAATTATCCGGATTGGGAGGCACCCGAACAGCACGTTGATGCCGACCACTCCGAGAAGTACCACGCCGCATATTAGCATTCATACCAAGCTGGAGTTCCAACGCTTGGCACCCAGAGATTGCGCCGTTCTTAACCGCTACTAGAAACACGGCCGCGGCCAACGTCGACGACACGAACGAGGGCATGTTCATGCACACCATCTTTTTGCAACTTCTTCTTTTGTAGTGGTTCTTGTTTTTAGCTTTATGAATAAAAGCGCTCGCTGGTGTAAAGTTCTTTTTGAAAAGTTCTAGTTGTATCAAATAGAAGTAGAAAATAATAGGGTACTATTAATGATGAATAAACGTTTTCTCTTTAAGTCGCAGACTCGAAGAGGATGCTTTAAATTTCCACAGGTCGCGGTTTGTTCGGAGAGAAAATTTAGCTGAAGAAGATAAAGATTGAGTCTTAAAAGCGATGAAGATGTTGATGTAATGTTGTTGACTACAACAGTGTGCTGCTTTTTGGTATCAGACTGTGACTGCTGCGTGCTACTTCGTGTTCGTTCCTTCTCCAACACGAGAAACTATTCTGAGCAGGCTGAACGTATTTCGTATTGGTTGCGATAGGTCGAGAAGCTAACGAGCGAGCAGCAGGACAGGCGCGCCCTACTTCTAGGTCCTATTGCAGCTTGTTGATTTTGATGTTGATCTAGACGATGACGAAATACTTTAAGTAGATTAAAGCCTGTGATGAAGACCACTGAAGTTGCTATTCGAGTTTAAACTTCAAGTTTTTTCAAGTTTTGGGACCTGGGAGGGAATGCAAAGTTGACACGCAGGCATGATGCTTCCGAAGGAATATAAACTTCAAACTCGTCACAACATCAACCAGGCAGCGATGTTAGTAGATAGGCTTGCTGTGTCCAGACAAAAACGCGGATCCTTCCTTCGACATCGACTTCGACCGACAATAGAGGCAACGATTTCCACAAAAAAAAACTGCGATACTATATTTTCGCTCGGATCTTGATTTCGTTTCCTTCCGTGTATCGTATCATCCTTTGCTATTATTTGAAGAAGATCTTAATCACGTTGAGGCTTTTTTATTTCCCTCCTCCACCGCGGATCGCTCGCGCTAAGTACAGAGAGATGCCATTTTATTCTACCTTCCGAAACCGAATCCACTCCATCGACCCTCGGACCGATTGCATTCAAATCAAGCTCCTTGCAGGATCATCGATAATCTTGTGGTTCATTCTATCATGATCCTTCGAACTACGAACATTCATGCTCTTATTTTCGCCTTGTTTTATATATCGCAAGAATTTCCTGATGTTTTTTTCCATAGGCCGCAGCTTCTACAATCAATTTCACCGATTTTCAGTTGAAACAGAATCGCGCAACCGCTTGCCATCATCCAGCTGCGGACTCTTTCATCGTCTCATTGCAGGAGCTGCTCCATGCTGCTGCGAATAGAACTCCGAAATAACGAAAGCTAAATACTAGAAACCATTTAGACAAGGAAAATTCCAGAAGTACATCAAAAATCGAGCACCCCCCTCCCGTGGGTGGGGTGACGGGACAGGCGGTTGGCTCGGGTAGGCTTCATCTAGGTGGCGGCTTTCTTCAGTGGGTCCCACACAACCGGAAACGCCTCCGGCTTCGGCGTTCGTCTTCCGTCACCACCCAGAGCAACACCACGACAATACTTCAAGAATTCTGCGGCCAGGTCTTTCCGGATCCAATGAGCAATGGCCGTCTCCTGGAAAGTCGCGCCGCGGGGCCAATCCAAGGGCCCCCCTTTTGCCCAAGAAAAAGCACCCCCAAAAAGCACCCCCCTTGGCGTTCCTTCCCCCGACCTAAAATGGCCGATTTCGGAATCAAAAAAAGTACCCCCCTCAGGCACCCCCCTGGAGGGGGGCCCCTGGGTTCCGCCTGTCGCCTTTGTAGAGTTTTGGCCGGCCTTGTTTGTAAACGAGCCCCCGAGCCAGTTGCGCCAAAGGCGAAACACTTGCGCGGCAGATGCGCGCTTGCCCTTTCTACTCGAGAAGGAGTCGCGGCTGGTCCGGGCCGATAGGCTTGCAGAAATGGGGCGGGCCGCTACTAGCCGCAACGCAGACAAATCATCTCGCCCCGCCGCCACCCCGTGGGAGGGGGGTGCTCGATTTTTGATGTACTTCTGGAATTTTCCTTGTCTAAACCATAACCAAATCAATATACTCAGTCACATTATTGAGCGGTAGGAAATCTTTTTAGAAACCATCAAATTCAGTGATAAGCTTTGTTAACAAAAAATTGTGATCTCGTGCATTTGTCTTGACAGAATTCATACGCGTGAAGATGAAAAAAAGTTGTCAAGCAGGTGGGGCTCTACTAAGCAAAAGTACTCACAGGAGCAAGAAGTTGCCCTGTAGCCTTCGACTTTTGCGAGGAGTGACGTCGAGATAGAATATAGTCCTCATTTTCTTGACACCAAAATAAAGACCATATCATTACTGCAGCTCCAGCAGTCAAAAATAAGGAGTCGGAAATGAGAAACCCCCCAGTAGTAATGCAGCCCGTTCTGGAAAATCTACCTGCTTCTCCTGCTGGCTGTGCTTACTACAAAAAGTCGCTTTGATGTCGTTATTCCTGATCCTGTTAGTTTCTGTACGAACATTATTCATTCACAACTAGCTTGTAGAATCTTTTCAGAATACTATTCAACTTACATCTATTGATGTCGACATATAGACGAATTTTTGTAAGTACTATCGATGCGGGCGTATTTTTGTATCCATAGTCTGTAATTTCAACATCCATTCCTGATTGGTCGTAAAATCTGTAGCGATTAAAATGTAAAGATCTACAAATTCTACTAGTACAATAAATCGATGAAAACGTCGAAATACAAGGTACCAAAATCCAAACTTTTTTTCTCCTCTTCGTCTTCGGGTGCGGCCCGCCCGAGACCCGACGAACAAAGTTATTTTTCGTCAAAGCTCCTTGTGATACAGCTGCAGCTGGTGAAGATTTTTATTTGCATGTCGATTCAAAATTGCGTCACGTCATCCTCATGACCATCGTTTTCGATTGCGCGAAAGTGGTGTTGAACCTCTTGAATAACAGAGTCGCAAGAACCAGCAGTGCAGCAAAAATGTCCGACCGATCACTTCAAGTTGAGTTCAATCATTGACAATGCATGACAGAATAAATTGTAAAAACAAATTCTCACCTCAGTCCCACGACAGGGCGTTGGAATTCGCTGCTGGGATTGCCATCGAGCACCGCCCATTGGCAAAGTCGTCGTTGGTGAATTTTGCCTTGGTCAAGTCAAAAGACAGGGGCACCTGGATCGCCACAGATATGAACTGCAAATATGTCTGGGTCTGGAAGAGTGCAAAACTTGTCATGCGCATTTTGCATGACCCATGGTGTCTATTTTACATGCGTTAGCATCACAGATTTTATGAGGACCTCCTGATGCCCATACCGCATGAGAAATACCCTTTCCGCGTAGCCAGAACTGGACCCCTCTTGCTGTTCACGCAATACAGATTTTATGTAGGATCCAAGGCCAGCATCACAAGTTTCACTCTTCCAGACCCAGACATATTTGCATTTGATAACAGATTCTTTCGTGCCGGTTTGGTCCACCACACAGTAAAAGATCAGCGATCGGCGCTTCATGTTCTGTTCCATGTCGACGATGGGAAAATCGCAGGTCAGATCCAAGGTAAACAGTGTGCGCTTGACGGAGATTTTTTGCTGAAAAGCGAGACTTTATGACAGTGCACAACTCCCCTCCCCCTCATTGTCATTTGTCATGCACAACCCCGAAAACTCCAGTCGCCGCCTTATGGCACTGTTTGCATGACAAGTTCTGGTAACCCAAATAGCACTACAATCCAGCGTAAATGTGGCCTAAACCCTGAAACCTAAAACAAAACCCTTCCGGATCGAACTTGTGCAGCACGAGAAGGCGAAGATCGAAGGTGAGACGGGCGCGTTGGCGGTTATCCCGTGCCGGCGGTGGTGGCGGCCTACCTAAACCTAAACCTAAAGCTAAACCTAGGAAAAAAACTGCTTGGTGCCAGTTGGGCCCGGGGAACAAGAGGTACAGCAAAAAAGGAGGATTTGGTAAACGATCGTCAAAAAGATAAAAGGCAGAGCAAACTGAGGGCCAGGGCATGCACGCCCCTTTCTTCTTAAGCTTCAGCAGTGCTGAGAACGTAGTTCCGACCCTAAACCTCGAAGTGCCGAAGCACCAGGAGATCTACGTACGTATGCGCAAGAAGGCTCGCCTGACTACCTAAAACTGTCGACAAAAAAACGAGGAAATCTCTCGGGGGAACCGAGAAACCTCAGAAGCACTACAATCCAGTGTAAATTTGTCATGCAAATAAACCAACATTCGCGCTGATGCTTGTACTATCGCCGTTCATGCTATACAAATGAAGGGGAGCAGGGGGAGTTGTGCACTGTCATATACTTGTGGTGTTCTCCGACACACTGGCACTCGCGGAGGTGGTATTCTGTGCAAAAGTATCGCACTCGTAGTAATTGCAGTCATGCATTACAAATCTTTTTCCTCAGGTAAATCCGCATTACAAATTTTATTTCTCATGCTAAGGAAATTTGTAATGCATTTATACGAGTACGATACTTTTGCAATTCATAGGTGGGTGTGGGCGGCATGAACTGCGGGTATAACAGGGGGTGAAAGAGTGCTTGATCGAGGAGAACAACTTGTTTTGCTCTGTTTGTCATGCAGCTTAACGGGTTTGATCTTGATGCGTGAAAAAGAATGGCTCAAATGATAAATACGAACGCACGACGACCATACAATCTGCTTCTGATCAACCTCAACAACATCATCTACATCTACATGATCTCTATATTAGCAAGTAGTAGTTAATAAAGCACAACCTACTCATCGTTCGTGTTCGATTCATGCAAGGTGTTCGATTTGTCTCCATGACAAGTAGAACTACGCATGACCAACATGCATTATGCTCACTACACGCCTGCTCTAGGACGCATGACAAGAAACATAAGCTAGGCTCACGCGCCCCCTCTGTCACAACATTCTTTCACAACGATACCGAACGCGCAGTGGACACAACGGACTGCGGCTCGGCGACGGCCCTGTTGTGTGATAATTTTGATGGCTTTCAGAAGTTCTTGAGCACTTGTACAGCCAGTATAACTACAATTTTTACTACGCATCACTACAATGTCGTTCCATTTATTTTCCATGGTGTTTGTATCTGCATGGCAAGATCACTAAGTAGTTGTACCCGCCTTGAAAGACCCCGGAGTTGACGTTTGATGCACTCAAATCTGCACGGAACCCGCCCCCACCGATTTTGTCGGTGTAGGCATCCTTGGCTGCGCGCTTGCGGTTCAGGGCTTCGCGGCGGCCTATGAATTTCAAAAGCATCGGACTAGTATAAACCAGCCATGCTCCGGCTGCCGCCGGAGCGCAAGGCTGTTGGACCGGGGCAAGACAGTTTGCCGATCGGACCACAACGCCACGGGCCTGTGCGCAACGAAGCATACTGGAGTTTGCGCCGCGCCAACCCGCAGGACTACTTGCGCGCCTCCCGCGCCTGTGGGCGCTCTGCGCAGGGAGCAACTGCAAAGAACACCGGGGGCGAACAGAAGCCGCCCGCCGCGAGAGGGTGGCGCGGGAGGGTGGCGCGAGAGGGTCGCGCGAGAGGGTGGCGCGAGAGGGTGCGCGAGAGGGTGATGCGAGAGGGTGGCGCGAGAGGGTGCGCGAGAGGGTGGTGGGGACAGGCGCCGGACAAAACAAGTCCGCGAAGAGCCTGCGACGCTAAATATGGGGACTCCCATGCGGATTCGCGCCCGCTACTTTGTGTCTTTACCCTCTCGCAGACCTCTCGCAGACCCTCTTTTTTACCTCTTTTGGGGGTCCCCGCTAATAGTCCGGCTATACTCGAGGGTAGAGGTCGACAGAGGTGGCCCAGAGGTGGCCGAGAGGGTGCGCGAGAGGTTGGCCCTTATTCGCGCCACCTCTCTCGACCTCTGTCGACCTCTCGCGCCCCCTCTTTGTGACCTCTCTGCACCCTCTGAGGCACTTAGGCGCCGCCTTAAGGTGGGTCCTTCGGCGGGCTATACTCGCGCACCCTCTCGCCGACCCTCTCGAAAGGGGTCCCGCGCCACCTCTCCACCTCTGTCGACCTCTTTTTTACCTCTTTTGACCTCTTTTTGACCTCTCGGCCACCTCTTGTTTACCCTCTGTCTACCTCTTTTTTCGCATGAATATAATATATAGTAATTGCATCACAAATTTTCTCAGCATGAAGAATTGAATTTGTCATGCTGCTTCACCTTGGAAGGGAAATTTGTCATGCATGCCTGCGATTAGTACGAGTGCGATACTTTTGCACAGGATACGGCCGGGCATGGACCCATCTCCGGCGAACATGGAAACGTATCCAGTTGAAAAATGTCTGGGTCTGGAAAGGTACCAAGATTGAACCTGTGATGCTCTCCGTCAGTCACACGAAAATCTGTCATGCGTCTTCAGAAGCAAAAGCAGCTGTCTGTTGTTGACCGCTTTGGGACAGGATTTCTCATGTAGAATAGGCATCACAAAGCGCTCCCAATAAAACTTGTGATGTTAGGCCACACATTCTTCTGGACCCTGCTCATGCAAAACCTGCATTACAAACTTCTTACTTCTACACTTTTCCCAACACAGACATATTTGCAACGCATAAATCGGTAGTGACGACCATTTCGTTTGTTTTTTTTTCTTTCTACGCCGCAACAAGGCCCGGCGGAAATTCTGCAAATTCACCAAATTGTTCCGAGCTTAAATTGATTTTACTTCTACCTTCAATTCGTAGTCGACGTACACGTACCAAAATATTTAATAATACCAGCCTATTCCTACTAAATTATGCAGCATATAGTTGTGACGACGTTTTATTTTTCGTAGTGCGAAGAACACTCGTGCTCTTTTCGTTTTTGGTAAAAAGTTTTTCCACCACACAAGAACATTCTTGCGCCTTTCTTCAGACTCGCACTCGGACCACTACATCTAAGGTGCATGATGACACTAACAGCCACAAGTCAACTGTTACTGTATATAACTCTTTGCGCAATAATAACTCCGTAAAGCAAAAATGAACAGAACCGGTTTAATTTTCCAGGTCGTTGTTGTAGTCAAGAGATTGATACAGAGCGCCCTCATGAACAGAGGACGACGCGCAGCTGCTAGTTGGGAAACCGGGAAGACAGGCAACGCACATAATCACATCAGCTGGTGCAACCGGGACTGTAATATGCAGCAACATTTCTTTTTGAACAATGAAGCGAAAAACGCGACCGCAGAGACATGGTGGACCACGTCGGATTGTCTCAGACGGCAAGATTGTTCCTATTCCATTTCTAGGATTGTCGTTTCTTTATTTCGTCTGCTCTGATTTTTGCAAAATTTTCTGTAATACGATAGTATTCGTCGGAGTCCTAGTTGTGTCACGATTCATAAAAAATAGGTTACTGAACAATAAACTCGCCCCTCCTGAAGTTGTCACAACTCGAAGGGTTTCTGCTCTTCTGTCTAAATACAAACTTCTTTAAAAACGATCATGATTCCCTGCTCGTGCTCCTGCACCGAAACCGGTAGTTCCTATATATCGTACATCGTAATTCTAGCAGGTGATGGATGCTCAAGCCGATTATATTAGCTCTTGTTTCACCAACTCCACTAGATTCACCTCCGGTATAAAACGAAACAGAATTGCACAACATTTCGAGATCGATACAGAGCTGAAAGCAACCTGTTCACAAATACCCGCGTAACTGGCACAGCACAGAGAAACTCGCCGAGTGAGCGAGGACCGCGCGCGAGATGGAGACAAAGTAGCCTTTCCGTATAAACTGCAAATATCGATCTGGGTCTGAAAGGATGCAGACGAGGTTCTTTGTGATGCAATGTTTCGCATGACCCAGAAGGTCTGGCAAGCGAGCCCTAGCATCTTCACAGGTTTTATTGACAAGGTCCTCTCCAAATTATGCCTAAATGCGCATGACAAAGCCCTTCTTTTAGTGCTAGTGGCCAGATGAATGAAGTGCGCAACTTTTGTTATGTATCCACGCATAACAGATTTTGGTGTGATGTGAAACGCGCATTACAACTTTCTTTGCATCCTTCCGGACCCAGATGCAGATCGATATTTGCAATGCATACTCCGCAACGTCGCACGAATGTTGCCCTCATTCCGGTAAATCGTACGGAGAATTTTGCGGTAGGACTTCTGTTGAGCTATCCTGTGCAAAAGTATCGCACTCGTATGCAAGTCTTGCATTACAAATCCTTTTCTTAAGGTAAATCCGCAGTACAAATTTTATATTTATTTCTCATGCTGAGGGGATTTGTAATGCATTTATACGAGTACGATACTTTTGCAATTCATATGATTATCTGGCGGGAGAGGATGGTCGTCGTGGCAGTGGTTTTGGTTCTTGTTGGAGGATGTTGTATATCGCAAGAAAAACTGTTTCACTGTGAACCTGTGATGCAGAGAACGAAGCACCAAAGTGTTTGTCTTGCTACACCTGCAACACAATGGAATCTTAGTCGTGTTTTCCCTTGGAAAACGCGCATGGCAAATTTTCTGCGTCATGTGTAACAAACTTGTGATGCAGATCTTGCAAAACCATCACAGTGAAACAGTTTTTTTGTGGGATATTGTAGTTGTTGACATCAATGTATCAACAGCCGGAAGTCGTGGCCTGCTACTGCTTTTATGATTCTCTCCGTTCGATGAAAACTTTATTAATAAACCAGCAGGAGCGGCTTGGCGACCTACCTGTAGTTCACTTCTACTACGATCGGTTGTAAGTGGTCCACCTAGTTTAAATACCTCAAGACTTTCTACTAGCAATGCCTGCCTCTGTATCACAAGAAAAAAGTGTTTACAGTTATACACAGTTGTTGTAACTTCAGCAACACAAATTTTCTGCGCATGAGAAGGAAAACTTGCAATGCGCAGACCATAAGGGAAAACACGTATGAAATGAAGCTCGGAAGCATTTCTGGCATGACAGAGGTTGTCTGTCATGCTGGGCTTGCAACACAATGTGTGACTGTAACACTTTTTTCTCGTGATACTCTGGGTTTTCACCACGTCAAATGGGTACTCCACGGTGCAGTGCCCCACTCCGGTGAGCGCGCCGGAGATATGGATGCGTCAGGATTGAAATCTACAAAGTTGTAATGCATAAAATGGATGAAAGTTGTAACCCAGTTTCTAAGTGGCGCACGACAAATTTGGGTAGAGCCGAAATCCAGTTTGTCATGCTTTTTGGGTAAGTAAGACGTCTTTTGTCGTGCTACTTTAGCAGCTCAGTTTCTATCCCTCAACAGGCTTACAATCTGCCTCATTTGCCTACTCTGCAAGACAGGCACTTTGTGGGGTGCATTTTATGCATGACAAACTATTTCAATTCTGACGATCTCAATCCTGAAACCCCCATAGGAGACCAGCGGGGCGTAGAAGCTGCCGAGCGGACCCTCGAGGGTTCGGTTCAAGTATTCCGCCAGGCTGTAGTAGGCGACGCCCTGGCTAAAATCGCGAGCGAGACACGCGAGGAAACCCCGGTAGAGAATGGTTGGGCGGGCGGAGAAAAAAGGTGTAGAAGTAGTGTTTGTTGTTCTACTTGTTCTCGGTTGTAAACATGCTCCTTTCGTGCCATTTGTTTCACCTGTGAAGATCATCTTCGGAGGTGTAGATGTAGTTGCTGTTGCACCGCCTTCAGTACTATGCATTGCAAATATGTCTGGGTCTGGAAGATTGCAAGTTGTCATGCTAAATCTGAATCATGCAAAAATCTGTGTTGCATAAGTAGCAAAAGCTGTCTGCTTTTGACCAAGTTGAGAAGGAGTTTCTCATGCAGGATAGGCATGATAGAGACCTCGCAGAATCTGTCATGCTGGGTCCCGCATTCCAGACCTCATGGGTCATGGAAAACCTGCATGACAAGTCTTGCAACCTTCCAGACCCAGACATATTTGCATTTGATAAGTACTAGTTCCCATCTTGAAAAGCCGTCTCGCCATAGCAAAAGTATCCTCGGACTTTGCCACCTGGCAACTAATATCGTATGCAACAGTATCTTCGCACTCGTAGTAGTCGCAACCATGCATTACACAATCTCCTTCTTAACCTAAATCCGCATTGAAAATTCCATTTTTCATGCTTCTGGGCGAATTTGTCATGCGATTTTTACTAACTAAGTAGTACGATGGTTTTGCATTTGATAATTCACTTTCACCATTTCCAGCGGGCACATCACCACCGCGTACCCGACCCCCGCCACGCCGCCTATCAACTGTAAAGATGTCTGGGTCTGAAAGAATCCAACTTGTGATGCTGATTTTGGATTCTAAAAAAATCTGTATTGCATGAGCAGCAAAGAGAGTCCAAGTTTTGCTACACGGAAAGAGCATTTGTCATGCGGTATAGGCATCAGGAAGCCCTCACAAAATCTGTGATGCTAGGGCATGCATCACAGACATCAGGAGTGATGCACAATGTGCATGACAAACCTGGCAATCTTCCAGACCCAGACATTTTTACATTTGATACCGCCGGCAAGCGCGCAAGCGGGAATGCTGTTGGACTCGAGGTACTTCGTATGGAGTTCTCAAACGTTAGATCTCAACTGTTACATAAATTTTTCATGCAATAACAGCAAAAGCGAAAGCGGGTCGGGAAGATTGCGCGTTTTGCATTACAAATTCGGAACGGATTGCAATGCTGTTTAGCTCTTGGGCAGTTTGTCATGCGGAGTACCTTGATCACATAGATGCTGATGACACTTTTGCATTACAAATTCATGTAACAGTTGAGAATGTAACGTTTGAGGGCGCCATACTTCAGCGCGGCGCCGTACAGCGTGAAGGAAATCGCCCAGGAAGGCACCACGCCGAGCTATCCTGTGCAAAAGTATCGCAGTCGTAGTAATTGCAATATGCATGACAAGTCTTGCTCTTAAGGTAAAACAGCATGACAAGTTCCAGTTATTTTCATGCTGAGCAAATTTGTAATGCCATGTACACTAGTACGATACTTTTGCAACGCATACGAGCAGGGGTGCGGAAATGCCTTTCCACAGGTGGGTGAAGGACGTCGATGAGCCACGACCAGCACCTCCGCCTGCCGGAGTTCTTCCCCGGGAAGCTCCTGCAGCACCCGCCGCCGCCTGCAGCCGCACTTTGATCGTGTCGAACGGGTAGCCGACACACACGCAGGTCGTACCCGCGACGACGCCGACTTTGAGGGAATGGAGCACCGATTCGTCATGATTTTGCAGGAAAGCCGCATGTTCTTGATCGCCCGCTGCTTGTTCAGGGGTTGAGGTTGTTCCCCGTTCTGCATTTTCACCATTTATTTCATCAGCAGCCGTCATAGTTTTTTCCTTTCGACAGGTGTTGTTCTCACTCGTCGTGTGGGCGAGGTGAGGGGGTCAGCGACTAAATCTTCTTCGAAGGTGGACAACTTACCAAATATAGCCGCCGAGGCGGGGGTAGTGAGGTCAACGCGGTTTTTTTGACTGCCCGACCCCATTTTCGTTACCGTTCTCGCGCATTCCACCAGTGAGCAAAGTAGTCGCGTTCTTTGCCTCGAGTATTCCGTCGCGTATAAGATTACTCCGCATGGTGTCGCGGATGCTAAAAATCACAGCTACAGGCCTCCGCCTTCGTCTCTTCCAAGCCCGGAAGCTTTCCCCGCATGCTATGGCCCACCAAGGGCCTCCGCCAGGGCCGGCCCCTTGCGCGCCCCAAATCGGGCCCGTAGCATGCGGGTTAGCTCACAGATTTTGGCGGCCTTTGCATTTTTGTATTTTTTTTGTTAAAAAGTTGCGCTTTTTGCCCTACTCCCCGCATTACAAATGCCCGCTTTTGGTGGCCGGCTTTGCGACCTCCAAAAGTGGGCCAAAATACGGCCCATACCGTGCGGATTCAGGGATTTTGTCGTCTTTGCATTTTCTTGGCGTCCCTTTTTGGGCGCCCCAAATCGACGGAAACAGATGCGCTGGGCGCCTCGGAAGGGCGTCCCTTTTGCCGGCTCCCCTGCGTCGTTTTATCCATCGGGAACCGATAGAATCCGCCCGGGCTTGTTTGTTGGCAAAGCCCTGGCCGATTGATAATTGGAAATTTTTTATGTCAAAAAACGCTTCCGGCCGATTGAAAACTGCCGGTCGTTTTGGATGAGAGCTGTCAAAAAAACCGCTAGGATAGAACGTTCGTGACCTCACTACATACTATAGTATCGGATGAAAAGCCCACGACGCACAATGATCCTCGCGCGGGGCGAGATGCAAGAAGTTGTCTACTTCAAAATCAAACTGCTGTGGTGCGAAAGAGCGAATAGTAGGCCCCGTTTTTTGTTCCTCTTGTGAATGATGATCCCCTCGTCCAAATTGATCTCGTCCAGAAACAAGTAGTACAAGTTCGACGCCGGCAGTGCGCGCGCGTGAGCAAGAGCAAGAGTCCGTCCCCGTCACTGTAGTTGCAACTTGATTTCGTGTACCATTACTGCTATTTTGTCGATGGAAATCTTTTGGAACAATAAGTAACACCAAACAACCGCGCCACCGAAAAACTTCATCGCACTCAAAGCAGGCCCAACGGGATGAAAAAAATTACTCTGAGCAACTACTGGTACACCAGAAACTTTAATGTTCGCTCGTCGGCGGGGGGCAAACCTGCTCTCATCATGTCGTTTTGAGTTACTCGCCTTGTTTTCGCTCCATCTTCGGAACAACGGAAAATGGATATTAGCACGAGCATCGTCCGCGAGTGGAGCGACGCGTGGTACTTCTGTCGACGTCGAGTGCTTGTTTTCCTTTTTTTATCCTTAATTCCAGTATTCGTATTCAAACACGAACGAAATTGTATCGATCCAGGCGTGGCTGGCGTACCGCGTCTCTTGCAGACTTGTACAAAATTGTTTTTCGTGGTAGAAAGAACCCCACGATGTTCTTCCTGAGAAAAGCAGCAAGAGGTACTAGCCTTAGTAGAAGTGGTCGCTGTAATTTCGTCCCCCCGCCCGGCCGTCACCTTTTGGCCCATCGAGATTCTTCGAGTTCGAGCGCCATCACGAAGCATGAAAGAATCTACATACCGAGAGGACCTTGCTTCTGTCCCTAGAAGCCCTGGAACTGGAACGGCTAGGCGACCGACAGGTGTCAAAATTTATTTCATCAATTGCGAAAAATTACAGTATTGATTTTCATTTTGGATGCTATGTTTGAATTTTTGTCGTAAGAATATAAACGCTTGATGTGTCTGTGAAAAAGAAATCAAAAATGCTGTGATCTTCGCGACGAATCATGATGTTTGTGTAAAATAATTAAGATTCAAGAAAGTTGTTCGAGAGCACTTTTTACCGGCAAGAGAGTTAAGTACTACAGTGTGCGATTGCGATATCATTTTCATTTATGTCTGTAAAGTTGTACAGCGTTAAAGTAAAAAGCACAAATGTGAAGATGTCGTAGATATGCAAAGAAAAGTAGTCGATGCAAAATTGGAAATATGAAAAATTCAAATGACTTAACATATCGAATGATAGCCTTCCGCTCCGAGCACCGCGAGAATAAGAGTTGAAAAATGACGTGAGTACTACATCACTCAAACAAGTTCATGATGTTTGTCGACGACCATCAGGACAAGTTCCGCTAAAATGCCCATAATAAATCCTTTTTCCGCTACTTATATCTCCGATGTTAAAAACATAATTTCACAGGAGTCTACTGCCCCGCCTCCGCCTCGAGGTTCCTCTTACAAAACCACCACGACCGTCGTATCAATTTCTTACGGTGCCGCAGCAGTTATGAAACAAAAAAACAACATCACTACCACAAGTATCGGCATGTTACAAGTTTTGCATGAGAGACTTGAAGATGTTGTCCGCCGTCCGGCATGGAAGTTTTATTGAACAAGTAGATGCAGATTTACAAGGCAAATCACGTCCAAAGCTTGAGGACTATCGTGCACAAGAATTTCACGCAGCATGACCACGGTTCTTTTTATGTTCTTGTGCAAAAATGCGCAGAGTTGGTACTTAGAAGTTGTGATGGAGTTTTTTCACCTGCCATAGTTGTAGTCGTGGTGGTTGTTGCACCTCCCATAGTTGTAGCCGTGGTGGTTGTTGTGGTCGTGGTCGTCCTGCAGTGTTATGCAAGTGCACAATTTTTGTCCCCCCCCTCCCCTCTCTCAATCAATTTCATCCTGTGCATGACAGATCTAAGTTGCTGTCGTGGTCCGCGTAAGTTGTATATGCAAAAACTCGGAGGATTTTTTATTCCTGTAAGGGGTTTACTTCCTCCTGCACGTCGACCCCATGTAGTTTAATATTCCCAGCTTTTACTCCCGACGACCATGCTCTTGCAGTTGCACGACTTCTTCATCTTCTATCTAAAAGGCATTTTTATTGTTTTACTTTATTTTTTTTGCAGCAGCTACCATCAAGGAAAATACTATGCAGGAAATCGAACGCAATTTTGCCTGAGAAGTTAGAACGAGAGGGAGTGGGTAGAAGAAGTTCTGGTGCAGTTTGGTAACCGTCCGCTCTCCGGATACGCGCCGGGAAGCGGCAGCCCGGGGATCTGGTTGTAGCAATTGATGGCATAGAAGGTGTGTTCTTCCCTATCGTAAGGAAAAATGCCCCCACCCCCGAACTCGGGAGCATTTGGATTGCAAACCTTTCCAAATGAAACATTCGCCCTCTTGCATCTATCAGCATCACAAATCTGCCCTGCTGAATAGCGAAAATCTGTGATGCAAAGGAGCCCAACAGCAGGCGGATCTCTGATGCAAAAGATACCTTGCGGACCTAGATTCTGCATCAGAAATGCTTGCGCTCCTTTCATGCAAGACAAAAACCTTTCATTTGGAAACTTTGCATGAGAAACTTTCGCAAATTCCGGGGTGGGGGCACTTTTCATTGTAATATTCCCACATCTTCTGGTAGTTCGTGCCCTTCAGGGTGACCAAGCCCGCGGGGGTGTCTCCGGTGTTGTCCCAGCCGCCGCCACCCTTATCCTGTGTCAAAACGTCCCCACCCCAGAGTTGTCATGCAGATTTGCCATGACAGGAACATTTGTGATGCGCAACCCCATGACAGGCATTTTCAATCGTGTTTGGGAATTTGTAATGCTGTAAACAGGATAAGCAGATGGATTTGTAATGCGACTTCCCTTGCTAAACTGCACTACAATACAGCCTGCAATTTGTCAGGCGTGGCTCCCAAAACTTCAAGGTTTGTGTTGCAAAATCCCCATCTTGACTCTGGTGTGGGGACGTTTTTACTCAGGATAACCCTCGAAGTTGCGGTAGTTCTTATTGAGAGGAAAAATCCCCCCTCCCCATATCGAAAAGGTGTGTCTTATCTTGCTGATTTGAGACCACAAATCGCGTCTGTCTTGCAAGAAGACAACGCCACAGGCTCTGCCGCATTATGCAGGCGGTTTGTGATGCTGTTGGGCCTACAGCATAGAAGACGCTTCTCATGCTAAGCGCCTAGGCCAAAAGCTCTCTAGTACTCAGGCTTGGCAGGAGCCTGCAGTCCTCTACTGCAAGACAAACCTGATTTGTATACGCAAATCCAGCATCAGAACGCTCCTTTTGATATGGGGAGGGGGGATTTTTCCTTGCGGTAGTTCTTGCGCACCAACGCATTTTCATCCTCCTCCGCGTCACCGCTCGCGCCCGGGCCGCACGAGCTATGCTATGTAAAAACGTCCCCACGACCCCAGAGTCAAGACGGGGAATCGGCTAGACACATCCACAAGTTTTGGCTGTGTTGCATGAAAAATTTTTTGCACTCGTAGTGTAGTACGGTTTGAGGTAGTTCAGCAGCATCACAGATCTAGTATATCATTCGAATTGGAGCATGGCAAATTCCAAAACGCGACTAGATAAAAATGCTCTTCATGGGGCAGCTCCGAAACATTTTCAGCATGCAGATTTGCATTTTTGCAACTATGAGGTCGTGGGGACGTTTTTCAATACGATACGAGCCCCCGCAGGATGCCGAGTCGGGCGACCAACCGTGGTTTGTGGTACCCTTATCAAAGTGAAAATAAATCCACCCCCCTCCCCATATCAAAATGGAAACTTGTGATGCCGATTTCTTTGTGGCCACAAATCGTCCGTATCTTGCCTGCAGGGTAAAAATAGGAGCTGCCTTGTGGCGCATTCTACAGTCAGTCAGTCAACATGCGCTTTCGACTACTGCAAGAAGCCTGTTTGCCATGCCTAATTCATTGCTAGCCTTGTGCATAGTACCCAAGAAACACGCTTGGAAAATAGTACCACCACGCACTTTCTGCAAGACAAAGATGACATGGGGAGGGGGGATTTTTCCTCATGATACGCCTCGCTGGGCCACCAGTTCCACTATGCATTGCAAAAGTATCGTACTCGTAGTATTGCAATACAAATTAGCTCAGCATGACAAATGGAATTTCTCATGCTGATTTAGCTTGAAAACGAAATTTGTCTTGCATAGCTGCAATTACTACGAGTACGATACTTTTGCACTGCATATCCACGCCCCATCGTAGATGATGAACGTGACTTTCCCGGGCCCGCCCTGCAGGGTGGGGCACTTCTATCAAGTGCAAATATGTCTGGATGTCTGGAAACTTGTGATGCTGAAATGTGGATGACAGAAAAACTTCCTAATCCTAATGCAGCCAAGCATGACAAGTTATAATTTGCCGAAGACATCATTCTCATGCGCAGTCCGCATGAGAAGCTGCGTTTTTGTACGACATCATCAAAAGGAGGTATTTGTTCTGTTAGTCAGGCAATACAGATTTTCCAGGAAAAATACAAAGACAGGACTAGCATTACAAGTTCCGTGTGTCCAGACCCAAACATATTTGCACTCCATAACTTCGTCGGGCGGTTGTCGGCGGCCTGCTCCGACCACTGCTTCGCGTCCAACACCTGGCCCAATTCGGCGTCGTTTTTCTATGCAAGACAAATTTCCCGTACATGTACATAAATGCATCACAAACTTCACCAAGTTGGAGCGCAAAACTTGTCATGCTAAACTAGGATCGAAGCCAAGTGCTGTCATGCAGAGACCGTACTTGTTGTAGTTGTACGTGTACGGGAAATTTACTGTGGATATTTTCGTGGAACGCAGCATGGAGACGTACATGCCCACCGGGCCACTCGTATCAAATGCAAAAATGTCTGCTGGGTCTGGAAGAGTCCGTCGTGCTGTTTTTGCATGACACAGAAGGTCTGGCATGGAAGCTCGAGCATCACAGGTTTCCTCGAGAAGCTTCCGCAATGCCGAATCCGCATGACAAATCGATCCCCCACTTTGGTGAAACTACAAAGTGGGCAGCTTTTGCTGCCTATGCATGAGAGATGTGTCTGTGTTCTGAAATGCGCGTCACAAGTTTGTATTCTTCCAGACCAAGACATATTTGCGATGCATAACTCGGTTCCCAGGACGAAAATCCGTAGAAGCCCGCCTGCACGCGCTTCACAACGTCGTAAATCATGTCGCCAACGACGGGGTTCTGTGGCTTGGCCGCCATGAAAGCGTTCATTAAACCCCACATGTTGCCCGGGTAAGCAAAATCGAAGTTTTGGCAAGCCGCGAGGTAGCCGACGTCGGCGGCGGTGGGCATGGCAAGTTGGTCCGGCTCGGAGCGGAAATCTTTGGTTCCGTTATAGGGTTCTCAAACGTTACGTGCTCAACTGTAGTTACATGAATTTGTGATGCAGGACCAGCGAAAATGAAAGGGAGCATCTTGCAACTCTAGCATCGCAAATTTTGCACAGATTTCCATGCTGTTTAGCCCTTAGGAAATTTGTCATGCGCAGCCCCTTGGTCGCGTGGCTGCTTATGGTAGTTCTGCATGACAAATCATGTAACAGTTGAGAATGTAACATTTGAGAACGCCATACCCGTTCCAGGCAGCCTCGAAAATTTTGCCGAACGGCTTCAACGGCATCAGTTTGGCGTCCAGGTAAACCCCGCCCTCCTTGTACAGGACCATGAGGCGAAACAAATCCGACTTGATCGCACCCGGTTTGATCGCGTGAAAAGCCCACTTGGCTTCCTTCTTGAAGTATTTCTCCACGTAGTTATCATTTGTAAAAACGTCCCCACGACCCCAGAGTTGTACTTGTATTGCAAATCTGCATGCTGAAAATGCTTCTCATGCGGAGACCCATGAGAAGCAGCTTCTCTTGGTGTTTTGCAATTTGTGATGCTCAAATCAGCATCGTGTGCTAGATGCTCTGATGCTGCTGCACTAGCCAAACAGGATTACACTGAGAGGCCAAAGAACTTGTCATGGGCAACAGCCAAAGCTCGCTGATTTGTCTAGCAGATTTCCTATCTTAACTATGGGGTGGGCACGTTTTTCCTCAGGATAGTAGGCCGCCGCGGTGTCCCAGTTAAACCACCGGGTGGTGTAGTCCGGGTTCAGTTCGTTGGTTTTGTTCCACGCTTCGGTCTATGCATTGCAAATATCGATCTGGGTCTGGATTTGTGATGCGAGATGTGCAGGAGAACAAAATCTCAAAATCTGTAATGCATGAGTGCGATGGGGTAGTTTTTTTTGTCGTGCTGGAAGCCAGTTTGTCATGCAAAATACGGTAGAACTCGCAATACCATACGAAACATTTGTGATGCGTGGATGCCGTACAAAAGTAGATCGCTCTGTCATGCAAGACGCAGCAACACAAATTCGCTGCATCTTTCCAGACTATATACACATTTGCATTCGATACGGTCAGAGAGGGGTCCTTCCATTCCCAATAATCGCGGAACTCCTGCTCGTATGAATTGCAAAAGTATCGTACTAGTATGAAGTGCAATACAAATTATCTCAGCATTACAAATTAAATGTGTAATGCGGATTTACCTGAACAGCCTAGATTTGTAATGCATAACTGCAATTAGTACGAGTAAGATACTTTTGCACAGGATAGCTCGGTCACGTTCAGCGCGGAATCGAAAAATGCCGTGCGGTATCAAATGCAAATGTGTCTGGGTCTGGAAACTTGTAATGCTGAATGGCCATGATTGACTGTGCCTCTAAGTGCAGTGCAGCATGACAAATTTCTCAAACGCTCTGTCATGCGCAGGACGCATTACAAACTGCGTTTTTGCCTGACGGAAGTGTGGTGCTTTCTACTTTGCTGCTTATGCAATACAGATTTTTTAGGAATGCGAAACACGCAAGACAGGTTCAATCTTTCCAGACCCAGACGTATTTGCAATGCATATGCGGATGACCGTCTTCGGAATCACGCCGGCACTCCAGTCCGGCACGACATAGTCGTCCTTCAGAAACGCATGCTATCCGGTGTAAAAACGTCCCCACCCCATAGTTATCATGCAAATCCGCATGGTGAAAATGTCTCTCATGTTGCGGAGACCCATGAGAAGCATTTATTTCTGGTCGTGTTTCGGGATTTGTCTTGCTCCAATCAGCATGGTGTGCTACATCTGTCATGCTGCTGAGCTACTAGTTATAAAACAGGATTACACTGCTTCGACCAGTTTTGTCATGCATAATTCCCAAACCTTGGAGATTGGTCTTGCAGATTTCCCAACTTGACTATGGGCGGGTGGGGACGTTTTTACATATGATACATGGTACTCCTTGTTCTTCTCTCCAGTATGGATGTGTCAGGTTTGAAACCGACAATAAAGTTGCAATAACTTGTAATGCATAAAATCGATACCAGTTGGAAGCCCAATTTCCGAGCGGCGCATGACACATTTCGCAACCGTCCACATCCAGTTTGTCATGCTGTTTGGCACAGAAGACTGCTTTTGTCATGCTCCTTTGGCAGCTCTATCCCAAAGCCTAAATAGGCTCACAATCTGCATCACTTGACATCCCGGCAAGACAGGCACTTCATGCCTTGGATTTTATGCATGGCAAATCATTTCAACTTTGACGATTTCAATCCTGCCACATCCATATCCAATCGGGCTCAGGTACACCGCCGGGTCCAGTGCCCACTCCGCCGGGGCGCTTTCGTTCACGCCCGCCGCATATCAACTGCAAAAATGTCTGGGTCTGGAAGAGTGCGCGACTTGTCATGCTGCTTTTCCATGACCCATGAGGTCTGGAATGCAGGATCTAGCATGACAGACTCTGCGAGACCTTTCCCATGCCTATCCTGCATGAGAAACTCCCTCCCGACTTGGTCAAAACTGGACGACTTTTGGTAATCATGCAACACAGATTTTTGTATGCTTGAGATTTAGCATGACAAGTTGCATTCCTCCAGACCGACCCAGACATTTTTACATTTGATACCGCGCTCACTCCACCGTCGGAATCGCCTCCGCAGCAGGACTCCGATGGCGAGTCTTTGTGCATGAAGGAGATGGCATTTGCGTCCTGCTGATTGAGCAGATTCAGCCCGAACAGCACCGCAGGTCGCGCTTTGCTGCTCATTTTCGACGTCTCAGTACAACCTCCGGGGGTCGTGGTTTTTCTTCTTCTTCAGGATCTTCAGGTTCTTTTCTTCAGTACAGTGAGCGTGTTGTGCTCCTTGATGAAGTTCCGATCAGGTCAATGGTTTGCTGCAGCTCCACCTCTAGTTCACAGATGTTCTTATGTTCTTGTTGTACTTGGCCAGCAGCAGCACGCTGTCACGACCGACGATCGTGGTGTTGAGTAGCGCCGTGCCGTTGTCAATAAGAAGAAGAAGAAGAAGGTGGAATATTAAACGATCGAATATACAACGTCTCAAAGTCGTGAAGGGCGATATATTCGATTTCGTATAATTCCTCGACGTTAATTCAAAAATATAACTTGAAGCTTTTTCCCTAATTCTGAAGTTGTGCTCTCAGTTTTGCTTTTGTAAAGACAGAAAGTTTGAATAAGACAGAAGCAGAACGGAGAGGAAGGCCTGAATGAGGATTTATTTGGAAGGAAGTTTACTTTCAGGAGCGGTGTAAGTACAGGCCCAAGTGGTCAGTTCAGCCAAATGTAAGACTAGGTAGCTACAAAAGGGCATCACGTGACTACTAGTAGCAGCGCAAGCGCAACCGAACGAATGCTAGCCATTTCAGGTTCAGGAAAAAGTCCTTCAAGCACCGACATTTTTTCTGTAAAGGCAAAGGCACTCGTACCGAAAAAAGACAACGATGTCGAGAGCAGTACACCTGAAACTACAGAAACGTACGAGTATTATACAGTTAAGTACCACCGATCCGACCAATGCGACACGCAAATATTTTGGCTTTTTCATGTAAACAACGTTGCATACTCGAAGACGAACCGACAAATCGAGGTGCACTTTGCTTCCTCAGTTCAGTACCGAGCGCCGTTCAAGAATAAGTCCCTACGGTACAACATCTTCAAACCGAGATCTGCTGATTCGCAACAGTCACAGTCACCAGACCGAAAAGGATTTGAAATTTGTCACCGAATTTCTTCATCTTCGCGGAAAGAGAAAGTAGCAACTGCAGCTGCCATAATAACAAACTACTAGCTCTGACGAGAGAACGAAGTTCCACGCAGATAGTACTTGCTACAGCACAGCGACGGATGTAGCAGTAGTAATACCGTATCTATGTACGTTCGTGACTTCTTGAGCGTGACGTAGTATGTCCGCCTTTCTTGTTGTAACATCGTCCGTGTTGTACTTATCCCAAAGATACCAAGGTCATTGCTACGTATCCATGATCAACGTCAACTACAAGTACTGTAGAAATTGAACAGTTACATTCTGTTGCGAAGTGACTGCTGCGGATGGTGAGTGCTTTGTTCCGTTTCGAGTTTAATATTTAACTGCAGTGTGAATTATGGACTTCATAAGTGAAGGAGGTGCAAAATATTTGATGCGAAGCATCATCTTTCGCCGACTAAAGTAACTACAAATAGAAGTGCACCACTTTATCATATTGAAGCAGAAAACTCACAGATATGTAGAAATACAGGCCACTAATTGATGCGTAATTTGTTCTGAAAGTCGCCTTGGGCTTGGGCTTTCAGCCGGTACTAAATTATTTCCATGTGCTACAAACAAAGTCCTTACATACTATACTCGGTAAATTTTATTTTTCCCATTTTTCGATTTACTCCGTTGTTTTCCAGCTGCCACTCTTTCTTGCCTGATCCGCTCCTCATGAACACGATCCGCGAAGGTTGATGCACCTGACACACCACGATCTCGGTTCTCCCCCGCAGGCCGTTGCAGCTGGCTCAAGAAGGAATCGTCTGATCGCGGCCTTATTGAAGCTGTACCAGCACCCAGCGAGCATCTTCGCCTAGCCAGCCCAGCATCCACGTCCTCCGCAGACGATCGCGCCGCCCGGAGGACTTCTGGTGCACTACTACCAGGCCGAGTAGATGCAGCTAGAAGTGCGGTCGGGCTTTCTTGTTGTACTATTGTGGCAGATGATCCAGATCCTCTCTGATGAAAAGGACCTCCACCTTCTGCGTCTACTGCCCTGTGCAAAGAAGTGGAAGACGAAGCACCATTGCAACCGCTACCGCCTGGCGCTCGTTGAGCAGATCGAGATGTTCTGGATGAATGTGAAAATGCTGACGCTACAGACGCTGGTCGTGGTGCCCTGTAGGAAGTACAACTACGGAATGACGAGGCCGCAGCGATTCCAGGAACTACACGTCGATCCACAGGATCCACTCGTGGCTGTATTGCGAAACCTGCCGGATAAGTAGGATAGCAGCCTCCACCCACAACACGCAACGCAGCTGGTTGTGCCTCTGCTGTCGCTTGGAGCGGCGACGAAGTAGATATGGACCACGACAAGTCAGCTCCTTCTTGCTGCCCAGCAGTAGGGACGCAAAGCGAAGCAGCCCGCGAGGACGAAGATGCGTTCCTCGAAGAAGTATCCGCCTTCGGTGGCTTCGTACTACTTCTAGCGCCAGTGGATGATGACAGCGACGACGTGGTGGAGCAGCTCTTCGTCTTCGCTTTGCCACTTCTCGTCCCACTACTTCTTGTACGGTCGACGTCGTCCACTTTCAGAACCAAACACTTCCCCCTTACATTCGCTGGCTTGGTAAACGTCTTCAACTGTTTGTATATCTGAGCGGTAATCTCCATGTCCACGGAAGAACTCCAACTGCTCTGCGTGGGGCGATCCATCTGCATGAAGATCTCCTCGGCATTTTTGTCGACAAGCTCGACGCCCGTTCTTTCGCAACTTCTACTTCGGAGCAGGTCCTCGTTGCTTGTTACGAAATAAATCAATTTTTTTCGCAGGGCCGCTTGCATCACGTTGTTCCGGTCTTCTTCACTCCACCGCGGAAACAGTGCGCGTCGGTTTCCTGGTATCGTGAAACCGGGGAGACTATCATTTATCATGCGAGTACCGATATCGTCATGATACAGTAGCCCGTGCTGCTCTGGAATGGTAAGGATCCGCTTGAAGCGATACCGCTTCAAATACTGGATCAAACCACGGTCGATCCCTTTTACGAGCACTTCCGGCTGGTCCTTTAGCGCATCGGGGATTTGCTTCTCATAATCCGTGATCAATGGAGTTTCCAGTGCCGCCTTCACCACCTCAAGATTGTGTTTCAAAACGACTTGTGTATCCCAACTTGTGATCAGCCTGGGGTTGCTTTTTATCCCAGCCAAGACTACCATTTCGTGCTGTCTCGCAATTTTCGGGATGTCCCTCTCCCAATCCGTGATGCAGCCCTCCTCGATTTTCCGCGCAAGGAAACTATCCGCGTTGAAGTACCGTTGCTTCTGCGTGTCTTCGCTAGAATTTCGTCCGGTTTGTCTCGGGTAGAAAAAAGGTCGCGGCTCATACCGCTGTTTATTCTTGTCCCAACCTTCATCTACATATTCCCATCCCCGCAGCAACCCCGCGAAAACCACTCGCGGGTTGTGGCGGACTTGCAGATTTTCGATGTCATTGAAGGAGCGATAGTAACCCCTAGTACTGTCAAAGCCAGAGATCGCCTCGGCGACAATTTTTGGGTTGGCGCGGAAGTTGCTTTTCTCGCCAAAAAGCTCGAAACTACACTGCCAGAAGCGGTATCTTTCATGAAGCTGGATCCACTTCTTCTCGATCGCTAGGTCGGTGATAGCCACGTCTTTCAGTAAAACGCTGTTGGTCTGGACCAGGTTTTCCCAATCCTTTTCGCGGAAGACGCCGGCTTTTATCGCGGTTTTGACAATTGCAGGGTCTTCGTGCAGGGAAGGTGGGACGACGTTGCTGATGTTTTTGATGGTGGTCCAGCGGCTAATGAGGGCTGGCTTTTTGTTCAGCAGCTCAGCAACGACGGAGGGATGGTTAGTGACGTAGGCAGGGAGCTGGCTGAAGAACTTGAACTCCTGTGGGAATGAAGTGAAGTTATCCTTTGGAGGGTTTACTTCATCATCTCTTGTTGCTCCTGCGGGTCGTGAAGCGACAGCTTTTGGAATGACGACGTTCCCCGCTGAGACTTGGTGTCGAGTTTCCGTTACCCCGAGCGCCAGCAAGGCGGCGGTTCGAAACAAGTTCGAAAAAGACATGCTCGGCATAGCGTTTTAATTCGAAGAAAGTTTGTGTAATTTGATTGTGTAGTACGATACTCGACTGATGAATGTTCATCTAAAGCGAAAATATCATAGGCGGACCTTTTCGCTTTCGGAAAACCACACTCGAATTCGGAATATTAACATGATTTCGACATAAGCTACCGCAAGAATCAGTACTGCTTCTGCTACAGCTCCTGTCTGCTACTCCTATACACACGAAAACTTTTTCCCGGTATTAAGTCAGGTTGCTTAGAGCTCTATCTCAAGCCTATCGAAGATGCGTTAGTCGTACCCTGGAAAAGGATCTAGAGAAAGAACGGCTTTGATTTCCACGCTTGGTACCCACCACGACTACCGCTACGACGTCGGACCTAGATAAGTTCTGCTTCGTACAGAGTCTCCGTCTCTCTGGATCTTCAGGGATGAACATTTATGCTTTTGATCTTGTTTCAAAATTTATATTTAATTCCTGTCTGCGTGATCTGCACTTATCCTGGATCATCTGTAGTAAAAGGAGCCACTGACCCGTATCATTTTTGTAATTACTTAGACACCGAATGGCAACGATCTTTCATTTTGAATTCCAACGAACTTGTAGTTTTCATCCAAACCGAGTTTCTTCTTCAAGGTAGAAGCGCGAGCGCCGTATATTAGCACAGCAACATCAGCGGCATCTTCAACACACTCCAAAGAACCGGCGGCAGGCGAAAAAGCCCGGAACGCCGCAACGGCGGCCACGTAACGCGGCCGCCGTTTGCACTACAAGAAGAGGAGCCAGCTGCACTAATATAGGAGTTCCTCGCATGCAAAAAACGCGAACTAGCAGGAGCTCTGTCCGAGCGGTCTGGCGGTATACTGCGCAATCCATCAGCGGACGGGCCATGCCCACGTACCGGCGAGGCCCCCCCTGCAGCCATCCAAACAATTTGCTGCCACCGGCGGCTGCGAAGCCAGCGGACGACCCACTTTCTCTGAAGACGACCGGCAAACACTACCCCCGGTGCTGCACCGCAGGAGCCGTGGCGCGGCGCGCGCGCTCGCACGGCGCTGCGTGCTCCTTCAGCCGGGAGGCCCTTGCTGCAGCCGGGCCCGGCCCACTGGGCGCCGGGCGCACGGGGTTTTCTTTGTGTGTTTCCGAAAAGGCCCCAGCCAACCCGGCCCCATTTCCCTTCCATCCTCGTCGCCACTGGCGGCCTGGCCCGCGCGGCGGGGCAGCCAGGGGGGCCCACACGGCAACAACACACGAGCAGGCGCCCCCCGATGTACGGACGCGACACCGGGGGGCGGCGGGCAAGCATAGCGACGCAGGAGGCTAGCAGGCGGGCCGCCGAGCGTCTCCGATAACAGGGCGGCCCCCTCGCTGTCATTGCCAGCGTTCATCTGCTCGAATGCTGCCTCTGTCACCGAGCATGCAGATGCGGGCTCCCGGCGTGCGAGGTGAATAGGCCGGCAAGGAAGCGGGCAGAGGGCGGCGCCACGCGATCGCTTCAACTTCCCGCGCAACACCTAAGTAGCGGGCCCGCCCCCGCGGCCCCGGGCGCGGCACTTGGTACTGGTTGCGGGGTGCGTCTCTCTAGCAGGCCCCCGGCCCGCCCCCGCTTCCCGGCCGCCTTCGCGGGCCGCCCAACCTGCCCGGCCCGCCCCGTTTCCCTCTCCTGCGGCCGGCACGACAATGCGCCCGGCCCGCTTCCGCCACCTGTGGCTGGGCAAAAAAAACGAAGAGGCTATTGCCTGATAGGCACAGAGCTGGACCCTCATGGCGTCGGACGACTGTTGAGCCAGCTACTCAATCAACTCTGAGAACACAAAACAAGGCCTTGCGTTGAAAATTTTTCAGAGCCTGCTTTTCTTCGAGCAGGTTGAGGAAATCTCTTTTCACGAAGTCCTGAAACTTTTCTGTCCCCGAAAGACTCTTCCTCTTATCTAACTCAAGCCCCACTGTCGATCATGTTGATCGACCCGGCCACCGCCATCTCGGGTTCCTTCTTTTTCGCCTGCCTCTCCTTCAAAACCTTCCTGCTTTTCAACACCCGGAGCTGGATCGTCCGCGAGCTAAAGTACCCAAACCCGTCCACCCACGCGTCGACGCAACTGGCGTTCCTCTCGTCGTTCACAAAGTCGCAGTGGTTTTCGATCCCATACACCGTTGTGATCCCCAGAGACCGTCGAAACGTCTCGTCCACCTTATTTTGCACGTCAAGGACCACATCGTCCACGCACCGCAGCGACAGCATGGAGATCGCCCGCTCGTGCAGGGACTGCAGGCAGAACTGCGTCTTGACATGATGATCGCCGTCGTTGTCAACATCAGAATTATGCGTCGTAGTAGATGTTGTTGTGTGATGCAACACCCCGATGATGAGAAAGACGTCCTTCACGGATTCCAAATTCTTCCGTTTCCGCTCCGTTTCGAGAATCAGCTGGAGCAGGTCCAAGTAACCCACGTGGAACAGGTCGAAGCATCCCTGCAAGTACACCACGGATTTGCACACCGACCGCGGCCGGTTGGGAAGGAAAAAGCGGGAGATGCGCGACGCCGTCGCGTTGATGTATTGGATTTCCGTTTTGTCCTGCTTCGAAAGAATCTTCTCCGCCAAATTCTCCCCCAGACAACTCATCTCCATCAGCGTCTCCTCTTCCTCCGAAAGCGCGGGCGAGGGGCTCGGAGCAGCTCCACCTCCTGCACCTCGTGTTGTCTTCGACGGGCTGTTGGACCCGGAAAACCCGCCCTCTCGCTCTTGGTTCGTGAAAAACCGCGCTATCATCAGCGTGGTTGAAATTCCCTCGGTGCGGCGAAGTATAACCCGCTCAGGCGTTACAATCTCAAACGTTACAATAGAATCTGAGATTTGTCTTGCATGATGAGCATGTTGATCCAGCCAACTCTCATAGGGTTGCGCATGACAAGTTCCGGAGCTCCAAACCCCTCTACATTCTGTCGAAATTTGTATTGCAAAAGGTGGAACGCTGTGCGAGTCTGTCATGCCCATCATGCAACACAAATTCCAGATTCTATTATAACGCTTGAGATTGTAACGCTTGAGCAGGCCATACGAAGAGTCTTGAATTTCTCGGTGTTTTTCGCGTACCCGAATATGTCGGTGCCTGTGCTGGGAAGCGAGGAGTAGTAGTAGAGTGGGTATTTGTCATGTGCGAAGTGATACGTTTCCACCATTCTAAATCTAAAGTGTTCGTCTCGCATGAAAAAAAGACGAGTGTAGTATTAATTATGCAAGTTGTGGTCATGGTGATGATTCAGATTCTCCAAACTACCAAACGAAAAAGATATTTCCTACCTTGCACCACCACCGCATCGTCCCCGTGCCAGCAGTATGAACTGCAAAAGTGTCTGGGTCTGGAAGGATCCGAACTTGTGATGCGCATTTTAGAACACAGAAAAATCTCTCATGCATAGGTAGCAAAAGCTGCCGACTTTCTGTCACCAAAATGGGGGATTTCTCATGCGGGTTCGGCATCGCGGAAGCTTCTCGAAACCTGTGATGCTAGAGCTTCCATGCCAGACCTTCTGTGTCATGCAAAAACAGCATGACTCTTCCAAACCCAGACATTTTCGCATTTGATAAGCAGTAGTCGCAGTTGAATTCTTCGGGCTGTATCGTGTCTGTGGCGTTCTCAAACGTTACATTCTCAACTGTTACATGATTTGTCGTGCAAAATTACCTTGACTATCGACGCCATCGAGCTGCTTCGCATGACAAGTTCTGAGACGGCCCAACAGGCTTAGAATCTGTGCCAAATCTGTCATGCAAGACGCGCAAGATCCTTCCTTTCAATTTTGCCACTCTCGCATCACAAATCCATGTAACAGTAGAGAATGTAACAATTGAGAACGCCATAGTGTCGTATCTCACGTTGTGCGCCACCTCGTCGACAAATTTGCACCCCAACAGCAGTCTTTCCTTCTCCTTTTCGTCCAAAATGCAAACCCCGCCCTTCACCCGCAAGATCTCCTCGTTCGGGTGGATCCCTGCGACGACGTGGACGTCCCTGCTGCTGCTGCTGGAGCTTGTACTTGACTGCGAATTGGTGTAGCACTGCTTCACCTGTCGCAACGCGTTGAGGTGGCCGAAGTGGAGGAGTTCATAGCAACCGGTGAGGAGGTGGCGCTCCTTGTTCATCGGTTTGGTTTTGTCCGGTGAAGTGGATCCATCTTCGGTGCTAGACGATGACGTTCTTGGAACACGATGGTCGAGCTGGTAGTCCACCGCTGGCTCCTCCACCGCAGAGGCGTGACCCTGGGGCGAAGGGTTGGCGGCAGTCATGGTGGGACGAGAACGAGATGGGCAGTTGCAGTTCTCATTTTAAGTTCGGTTAGTAACGCTGTGAGGCCAAAAACAGGCGGAGAACTGTTACGGCCTTCTTCAACCGTGCACGAACAACAAGAAAAGAAGGGCGTGGCACATCAGCACTCGAGAAAAGAACACCGCACACAGGGAACAGGCCTGAAAGAGGAAGAGCAAATAAGCGTGCGCATGGGCATTTTTAATAAGGACGCAATAAATACAGAGTATCTACTTGCAACCGCTACTACCACAACGAGTACGGGCCGAGAGACCGAAGTCGGCTGCCAAAATCCATACGCAACAGCGACAGGACCATCTGCGGTCGGGGGCCACTTCCACAACGGCAAGTAGAACGAGGGAGGCTGGCACAAAAAAAACCAGCGCAGACCCAAGTCCCGTCTGCCCTGCCCTCCACAGGGGCACGTCGACGCCAAGCGCAAAGATCACAAGAAAAACGGGCCGGCCCGGGACGAAAAAGGGCCACGAGCGGGGGCGCCACCACCCAGCCGGCCCAGCAAGCAAACACCTTGGCCCGGCCGGCTAGTAAGTCACACAGCCACACCGGCCAAAGCAATGGGGCGCCCCGGATCATCCCCCGAGCGCGCGGAGAGATTGATAGAAGGCCCGCCGCCCGGGCCCGGCGTAATGTGCGCGCTGAATTCGGCAGAGAATTCCGCAGCGTTCGCCCCACCTCGCGGAGACTCTGCAGGGCTTCCGTCGCGCGGGCGATGATGACTCGAATTGTGTGCGCTGGACCCAGCGGATGCCGAATCGGGCGCGGCCGGCGGCGTGTTCTCCGGCCTGATAATAATCATGACACGGGCGAGGGGGAGGGGGCAAAAAGGGGGCGCGAAGGCGCCGGCCGCGGGCGCGTGAGATTTCTTCCGCGGGGCGCGCGGGCGTGCGATTCCATCGCGGTGGCTGCTTCTGGTTTTGAAATGCCGCAACCAATGCGCCGCAGCGGGGCGCGCCGCCTATTGGCCCGCCGCCGGGCGGCACCCATCTACCTGGGCCCTTCCCCGGGTGCTCTGGCAGCAACACAAAACCCCGCCGGCCGTGGCGCGCGGGCGCGCGCGGCCCGCGCAGGCGGCCCAACCGGGCGGGCCCCCGGAAAACAAAGCGGCCACCCAACACGCGGGGCGACTGAATCACACGCCAGCCGCCGCCACTGGCTTCGCTGCTAGGTGGTCGCAGGACCAAGAGCAGGGGCGCAGGAGCGCGCGATAATTTGCCCGCTTCCTCAGCTCTGCACTGCTGGCCCACAGGGCGGGCCTTCTTCGCAGAATCTTCGCCATTCACTGCCCCGGTGACTTTCAATCGTGATCTGTGCAATATCGGAGATTCGCCTGCTGCCTCTCTATTTGCGCTCGGTATTGGCAAACACTCTCGTTCTTCACTCGTTGACTGCGGTCGTCTTTGCGGAACAGATTCCCCTTCACAAGATGCCCTCCCACCTATGCGGTGCAGGTGTACTAGGCACTGATAGATTATAACGCTGAGAGCATTACTAGCGCATGTTGTTATGTTATTTTCTCGTTCCCATTTATGTTGTGTCTTCATGTTCACTGCTCCAGCGCTGCGCTGTGTTCGCGTTCGACTTTTGCAGGGATGCTAGAGGGGACTCTTTCTTTTCTTTCATTCCTGTTTGCTTTCGATATTTTTCCTTTTCATTTGTATGCACTTGTTTTTCATCATGCTATGCTTTTACTTTTCAAACTCATATGAATGTTGGTGTAAGGGTCCGCAATCTATGGAACTAGGAAATCGAGGATATCGAACCTTCATGGGAAAATAATCTATCATTTGTAAATATTCTGTAATAAAGTCAGTCGCTATTTTTCAAGGAGAGTTTTGAAGTCAATGCTTTCGATTTGCTATGCTGAGACCACTATCTGCATATTCTTTTCAAATCAGTTTGCTGCTAAAAAATTTGCTATATTGAGAAAAAGCGCGGTCTTTCGATATTCTTCTACTTATTCAAGCCTTATTTCCAGAAACAGTATCTTGTCAACTTTTTTCACACTCTGTTTTGCTTTCTATTTCTAGATGATAGAGTTGCTTGTTGCTGTCGTGATTATACTACGTGAAACTACTAAAAAAACTTCTAAAGCCATTTCGTATTCAAATTCAGATTCCTCGCTACTTTCCCACCAAAAAAAATCCGCCTTCTTCCACGTCTCAATCCACGCATTCCTTTTTCGAGCGCGGACTCACCCCGGAGACCATTTTGTTCGCCACAAACGACACCGGCGCGGTAAACAAATTCTTCGCGGTATTACAGTGAAAAATGCCTTCCACCCCTGAAGTTGCAAAAATTTGTGATGCGAAGCTTCCACATGAAAACTTTTTGTCATGCATGAAAGGAGTGTGAATCTTTCTGATGCAGAGTCTAGGCGTGTATCGCATCGCCTGCATGACAAGCGCCGCTCTTGCTGGGGTTTTTTGCAATACAAATTTTTGCTATTCACGATTGGAAACCTGTGATGCTGATAGATGCAAGAGGGCGAGTGTTTCACTTGGAAAGGTTTGCAATACAAATGCTCCCAAGTTCGGGGGTCGTGGGGGCATTTTTCATTGTAATACGCGGCGCTACTTCCCTTGGCGCCGACCGACGTCGGGTTTTTCGTAGTAGCACTGTTCCCATCCGTTTCGTTTTTGTCCCCGCTCCGCTTCTGCTGCTCCTTGGCCTGCGCCCGGAGGATGCCCTTGCAGAAATGTTCGTTTAAGGCGTCGGAAAATTTGAAAAGGACCGCCAGGTTGGACAGGTCCTGATCGTCGGACATGTAGCCATTGTACAATCGCATTTTGACCAACGCTATCAAATGCAAATTTATCTTGGTCTGGATGAGCACAGCTGTTTGTCATGCTGTCTCTGCTTGACCCTCAAGGTCTGCCATGCAAGCCCTAGCATCACAGGTTTTTCAAGCGCCTACCAATGCTTAATCCGCATGACAAATTTCCGCTCTCGGTGACAAGAAACGGTAACGGGATCGATGCTCTTGCTGTTTATGCATGACAGATTTTCGTGTGATCTAAAATACGCATCACAGACAAGTTTGCGTGTCTCCAGATGACCAAGACACATTTGCAATGCATAAACGCTCCGAATTGGAAATCGATAGTGATAAGGTCCATCATGGTCTTGTTGATCATTGCGTCCGCGAAGAGCATATCCTGTGCAAAAGTATCGTACTCGTACTAATCGCAGTCATGCAAGACAGATTTCTTTTTCAAGCTAAATAAGCATGACAAATTCCATTTGTCACGCTGAGCGAATTTGTGTTGCAATTACTACTACTAGTACGATACTTTTGCAGTTCATAGAGCAGCATGATGCTCGCCACCATATCGGAATTGATGGCCAAATCGATGAACTCCTTGCCCTCAATGATGATTGCCGCCGCGATGAACCCCAGCGCCAGAATCTGCATAAGGAGTGACAAGCGCATCACGTTCATCATCTTCTTCTTCACGTTCGTGCACAGATGCTTGATCAACGTCGCCTGTACCAGTGCGTACTCGACATTCGGCTTGTTTTCATTTACACCTCCTCCTGCTGTACCATTCGCCTTGTTCGTCATGTCGTCCACCCCACCGAGAAACGTCGACCCGACAAGTAATCCTCCCGTTCGGTTGTTCTTCAGTCGGGATTCTATCATGCCGCTGTAGTGCGACATCTTCTTTCGGAGTTTCTATGAAAGTGCACAGCCCCCCCACTCGTTTGTCATGCAAAGTGCCTAACTTACGCCTTGGCTCTTAGCACTGTATGCATGGCAAGTTCTGGCAGCCCAAATAGCACTACACGCCTGTCTAAATTTGGCATGCAAAAACTGTATTCTTTCTAACGCTTGTAATATTGCTGTGCATGCAATACAAATGAGGGGGAGTTGTGCACTTTCATAGTTTCTCGCTGGACTTTATAAAGGTTGACTGCATGATTCCGCCGGAATCTTCCGTGACGTTTTGCTGTATGCTCAGCTGACTCGTTTCCCGCTCGGGGGAAGCCGGGGCTAGTCCGACGACCCGGACCGATAAGGGCTTGTTGTTCTTCTGCTCAGCATCTTCGCTATCGTCGTCCGCGGCGGAGTTCTGGTTCATTTTGCTATGCTGCCCTTCGACGAAACTCTGGTGGTCAAGACTGTGCATCTCTTCTGCGTTCGACTGCTCGGCGTCTTCGAAAGTGTGGTTCTCTTGGGCGGAATAGTCTTGCGGTTGCTGTTCCTGCTGTCCATCGCCAGTACTACCATTATTAAACACGACGACCGGGTTAACATCTTCCAGTACCGCGACCGCCTGGTGCTCGCTCATTTCCAAGTCCCCAATCTCTTCCTCCGATCGAGTTTTGGTGATCTTGTTGTCCTCCTCATCTTGCAACAGCGTACTGTCGTAGTTCTTTTCCGTGCAGCGGTGGTCGACACGACCGTTATAGGTCCTCAGCGCCTCGCTGTGGGTCGTGTGTGTTGTGTTGCATTTCTGGATCATTTCACCGCCACAGACTACGACTTGATTTTCCCTGCCGCCGCTCGGAGCTGCCGGGGACATTTTAGGGCTCGCATTCGTGGACTTGTTTTTCGACACAGCTGACAACACCTTGCCAAACACCGACTTCTTCGGCGTGTAATGCTGAATCGCCATATGCTGTAGCTTATCAAATGCAAAAGCGTCTGGGTCTGGAAACTTGTAACAATGCTTAGTTGTGAATAGTGAATGGTCTGTAATGCACAGCCAACCAACCTCCATGAGAAATATTTGCAGGGCTTAGTGTTGCGCTTTCGGCATGACAAAGAAACTGCGTTTGTGCATGACAAGCAAAAGGGTCTCTTCTTGGACACACATCACAGACTTTTCAGTCATGCTAGACAAGCATGACAAACCTTGCACCCTTCCAGACCCAGACATATTTGCGGTTCATACAGTTGTTCTAACTTCGATTCGTTCGTCCGGGAGTAGTATCCTGTGCAAAAGCATCGTACTCGTATTGCAATCATGCATTACAAATTTTTTTCTCAAGATAAAACAGCATTACAAATTTTCTTTCTCATGCTAAGGGAATTTGTCATGCATGCAGAAATTTCGATTGCTGCTACGATGGAATGTAGATTTCGTACAAAACAGCTGCTGCGATCAATTGCTGTTCTAGTTGGAATGTGTAGACATTTCATCGCGCGCCGCGATCAAATGTGGTTTTCCCCTTCAAAAAAAACCTATCGGCGTCATATTTGCTTGCAGTGATGGCTGAAAAAGTGCAATACTGCTCGCAATTTGGATTGTTTTTCATCATTTCAAAACGCACAAAAACCCATGAAAAAGTCGCCAGGATTACATCCGAACTGGCCTTATGACCATGCTGAAAAAGTCGCCCGGCTTTCTTGAAAAACACCAGCAGCAACGGCTCCCCTTGTCTCTCGTAGGGCGCGTGGCTCCCTCTTGTCTCCTGTAGGACGTAGGGCCCCCGCTTGCGTTCGCCCTTGTGTGCCGTAATTGTGCGCCGCTGCGTGCCCCGCTTGCGTCCGAGCCAGTTTGGTCGCGCGTTGTCCCGCTGAAATTCTGCGGCCCTGGGATTCATTGCTCCCCCATTCCTCTTCGAAAATGCGTGCGCTCGTCCGTGCATTGCGAGGGCCCCACGCCGGGCGCGATCGTGCTTTTTGTTATTTCAGGGGCCGGCGCTGCTGTCGTCTGGTTTTTTTTTCGGGGGCTGGGCCCGCCGTCGCGCGGGGCATCGAAATCGCACAGGCGACCGAGCATGGGGAGTCGGCTCGCGGCGAAAACGCAGACCTCCGCGCCCTTTCCCCCCCCCCTCCCCCGTAATCTCGCTTCGCCCTTCGCCCCACGCACCGAAGCAAACTCGCTCCGATGATCGCAGCGGCTCTGCTTCTCGTGCACTCAAACTTCCTAGCTCGTCGTCGATTTCCGCCCCTCGCTTGCCGTGGTAGCAGGGACCTTTCCCCCGTAGCTATTCTCTATAGGGGCTGTCTTTCCTCCCCAGGTTATCTTCTGTTGCCTTCAGCGCATCCATCCAAATAAGAGCGAGCGCACTGCTTTGTTGGCTTCGCATTCTCTTCTTCGCGCTCGCATTTAATAGGGGCCAAGGTGCGCCGGCGCCGCTGCTGCTAGCATCTTGTAGCTATTTGCGCCAGCAATGCGCTTTTCCCTTAGACCATTGCATTGCTGGTTTTGCTTCGATTTTGTTTTTTGCGCTGCGTATTTCTTAGCGTTGCTTTACATTTTATTTTGAGCGAGGCTCCTGCTTTTGAGTCCTTTCGCCCATTTTCCAAAGTTGCCTTTTGTTGGTTCCATATCAAAACGACAGCTGGGAAATTCTTTCGCTGATATCGCGTCTTGCCCTCTTTTTTGCGTGCGCGCAAGAAAATCACCACACCACATCGGGGCAACTGCGGGCCACTGTTGCCAGCAATTCACTTCTCCCGTAGACCATTGCATTGCTGTTTTTCTTTCGATTGTTCTTTTTCCGGCAATCGAATGTTTTGCGCAATCCATCGGCTTGGAGAGATGTGGAGTGTTTTCTCGGGTTCGGATGTTCTGTTTTGCTTTCACAGGGAAAAGGGTACGCCATTGCTTTGCTTTTGCTTTTGCGATGCTTGCGCGCAAAAATCCTGTCGCAGTATATTTTCAACATTTCGTAGTGATGCTCAACATCCCAACCAAAAACAACATTCCAACGTACTGCATGCATTTAGACGAATACGATACTTTTGCAGTTCATAAGTAGATTTCCGATCCCAAGTCTTCAAACGCCGTCATGGTGTGCATTCCTTTGAAAGCACCGTAGGACAGGACCAATGCGTAGGCTACGTAGAACAAAGCGCCCAGCATCATGTACACCGACCCCAGGCCGTGTGCGATGATGGACAGCATGGGCCATAGGGTCAAAACCACCACCAAAAAGGGCGCACACAGCATCACGAAGTAGGGGAAAATCGTGAAGGGTAACACCTTATGCACTGCAAAAGTATCGCACTCGTATAAATGCATATACCCCTCAGCATGAGAAATAAAATTTGTAATGCGGGTTTACCTTAAGGGTACGATACTTTTGCACAGGATACACCTCCGTGACGGACATGGTCCCGCCGGCTATGCCCGGAATGTATCAAATGCAAAAATGTCTGCGTCTGGAAGATTGCGAGATTTGTCATGCTGATCTGGCATGGCCCTTAAATCTGTATTGCGTGACCACAAACAGCCTCTCTCGCTCGTCATGCAAAAACGCAGCTTCTCATGCGGAATACGCAGCACAGAAGCACGAAGGAACTTGTCATGCTTGGCGGCGCATTACAGCGCATGTGTTATTGACTGACTTGCATCACAAGTTTCCAGACCCAGACATTTTTGCATTTGATAGAATGAGCGACATGGCGAACGTGATCACGGGGATGTTCAGAATCAGGTCCATGTACAGCCGCGCGGGTAATAGAATTCGGTCGCAGAACTCGGGAGAGGAGGTGCAGAGCTCATTTCCCTCGGGGAACATAATGTCGAACCAGGGGAAGTAACTCAAACACGTAACGCATCATATGCAAAAACGCCCCCACCCTATAGTTGTCATGCTAAACAAAATGCAACACAGATGCGCAGTGACGGGAACATTTGTAGTGCGCATCTCCATGAGAGGCATTTCCAATCGTGTTTGGGAATTTGTAATGCTGTGACCAGGATGAGAAAGCGGCTTTCTCATCATCCGACCGCCCTTGCTAACCAGCACTGCACTGCAGATGGAAGCTTGTCATGCACAACTCCCAAAGCTTGGAGATTTGTATTGCAGATTTACCAACTTGACGTATGGGGTGGGCACGTTTTTCCACAGGATATGATGAAGGCGATCTTCACCAAAAACCCGTAGATGATATTACAGTGAAAAATGCCACCCACCCCTGAAACTGCAAAAATTTGTGATGCGAAGTTTCCAAACGAAAACTTTTTGTCATGCATGAAAGGAGCATGAATCTTTCTGATGCAGAGCCTAGGCGTATATCGCATCGCTTGCATGACAAGCGCCGCTCTTGCTGGGGTCTTTTGCAATGCAGATTTTTGCTATTCACGATTGGAAATCTGTGATGCTGATAGATGCAAGAGGGCGAGTCTGTCTTTTGGAAAGGTTTGCAATACAAATGCTCCCAAGCTCGGGGGTGAGGGCGTTTTTCATCGCAATAGATGACTAACGTGGACGAGGTATCCTGAGTAAAAACGTACCCACACCAGAGTCAGGATGGGGATTTTGCAACACAAACCTAGGAGTTTTGTGAGTCACGCATGACAAGTTGCACTCTGCAGTGTAGTGCAGGTTTGGTTCGCAAGTGCAGCCGCATCACAGATTCATCTGCTCATCCTGTTTACAGCATCACAAATTCCAAAACACGATTGAAAATGGCTCTCATGCGGATGCGCATTACAAATGTTCCTGTCTTTGCAAATCTGCATTACAACTCTGGTGTGGGTACGTTTTTACTCAGGATACGACGGACTGTAGTCGAACCAGATGGACAGTGCCTTCACCGCGAAGAGGAGCTGGACGAGCGTGGTCACGAAGTTTCGGATCGCCATAATGGAGGAAAAGGACTTCACCCTCTCCGCCACCAGCATCGCGTCCGCGAGTTGCGCGGCGGCCCGTCGTGCGACGGTATCGACTTCCGACATACTGGTTGCATTCACCTGTTGCAGCGCCCGGGCTGCGGACTGCCCGAAGGAAGTTGAAGTAGATGCTGGAAGGAATGAGTTCTTTTCTTTCCGTGTCACAAACATATCCAGCGTGTTCGCGAAAATCGACTTCCTCTCATGCAGTGGCTGCATCTGCCGGGAGATCAGTTTGTCCTTGCGCTCCGCCAGTTTCAAAAACGAGTGGGCAAACTTGTGCTTCTTGTTATGATGGAAGGACGCTTGTCTACTGTTTTGTTTGTTGTTCTCGGTTCTTTCTATGTGTTCTAGCAAGAGTCTGCTTTCAGGAGTCGCCTCCGCTTCATTCGACACCGAGACGTCAATGTTATTCATCATTCCCATCCCGTCCCGCACTTCCGTGTGGTCTCTCGACTCCTGTTTGAAGGCGGTTGACTCGATCAAATTCTCCTATCAAATGCAAAAGTGTCTGGGTCGGTGTGATGCTAAAAGTGAATGGCAGACGGACTGCAATACGCAGCTACGCATGACAAATTTTTTGGCTCCCATGTCTTACGTATTCCGCATGGCAAACTGCGTTTTTGCGTGACAGGTAAGAGGGCCTTTTCGTGCCTATGCAACACAGATTCTCGAATCATGCCAGCCAAGCATGACAAACATCATGCATTCTTCCAGACCCAGACATTTTTGCATTTGATATTTCCGCGACGCCCGCGATCTCAATCACCGCGGTGCCGACCAATTGGTACGCGACGATCCCTATCCTGTGAAAAAGTATCGTACTCGTACTAATTGCTTTTATGCATATACAAATCTTTTTTTGAAGGCAAATCCGCATTACAGACTTAATTTGTAATGCTAAGCCAATTTGTATTACAAATTGGCTTAGCATATGACCGACTGGCCGATCATATCAGGATTATGTATTACAAATTGGCTTAGCATATCAGGATCCTGACCGACTGGCCGGATCTTGCTTTTTTCCGTTCGCGTGCGCGTGGATCCGATTCCGTCCCACTTTTCACCCACCCGGCCAGGCGGGTGAAAAGTGGGATGACCACAAATCGCCAGAATTTGTTACCCCGCTCTAATGCAATTTATACTAGTACGATCACGATGCTTTTGCAATGCATAATCCCACAGAAAAACATCAGCACCGACCTGCGCCACACCAAGAACTTCTTCACCACCGGGCTCGGCATGTGCTTCTGATTCACCGTACGGAAATAAGCGATTTCGTCGCCGAGGTAGGGTAACTGATGGATCCGCATGGTCCCGGCTTTCACCGCAAACCACCGCAAAAAGTGCAAGTTGTACGTATAACCTGCTCAGCTGTTACAATCTCAAATCGGTTACCATAGAATCTGAGACTTGTCTTGCATGAGGAGCATGACAGACTCGCCGAGCGTTCTACTTTCTGCAATACAAATTTCGCCAGATTGTAGTGGGGTTTGGGGCTCCGGAACTTGTCATGCACAATCCTATGAGAGTTGGCTAGATCATGCACTCTTGCATCACAGATTTCACTATTCTATTGTAACGTTTAAGATTGTAACACCTGAGCGGGTCATAGTACGCGAAGAAGGCGCAGAAGTACAGCGCCGGGTTTTTCGGATATCAAATGTAAAAATGTCTGGGTCTGGAAGAGTGCATGTTTGTCGTGCTTGTCTGGCATGACTCTTAAATCTGTCATGCACAATGCCCAAGAGACGTGTTTTTCTGTCATGCGGAGACGCAGTTTGTCATGCAGAATAGGCAACACCTACAAGCTCAGAAATTTGTCATGCTGAGCCAGCACTTGTGGCCTCCTTATGCTACGCCACTCAGCATCACAAGTTTCCAGACCCAGACATTTTTACATTTGATATCGGAATATTTTTCCCCAATTTCCTCACCCCCCAGTGCGGGAACTCCGGCGCCTCAAAATCAAACGACTTCGGGTCCAGCGTGTGCGTTTTCTATCCTGAGCAAAAACGTCCCCAGCACACCAGAGTTAAGATGGGAAATCTGCTAGACAAATCAACCAGGTTTGAGTGTTTCGCATGACAAGTTTGCTCTCATAGTACTATAATCCTGTTTAGCTAGTTGCAGAAGCATTACAGATCTAGCATATCATGCTGATTGGAGCATCACAAATCCCACAACACGACTAGAAAACGCTTCTCAACTCATGGGGCTCCGCATGAGAAACATTTTTACCATGCAGATTTGCATGACAACTTTGGGGTGGAGACGTTTTTCCTTAGAATATCTTCTTCGCCAGCTCTATCCCCGTCTCGGGTGGAGCCAGATGGGACTCGTTCCGCATTATGAGAGTGCACAACCCCCCCCTCCTCCTCATTTGTCATGCAAAATGCCTAATTAAGCGCCTTGGCTCTTGGCACTGTTAGCATGACAAGTTTTGGCAGCCCAAATAGCACTACAGTCCTGTCCGAATTTGTCATGCAAGTCCTGTATTCTTGCTGACGCTTGTATTGCTGTTCATGCAATACATAGAAATGAGGGGCTGGGGGAGCTGTGCACTTTCATACGCATTTTCCCGAAGACAGATTTTCGGATGGTCTGCATTACCGACCCCTGTTTTTTCACGGACCCACCCAGACTTAAATCCTCCGACTGACCGTCATTATGCATTGCAAAAATGTCTGGGTCTGGAAAAGTGGAACTTGTGTTGCATGTCTTGCATTACTGAAAAATCTGTGTTGCACAGCCAGCAAGAGCGGCGCTACTTTTTCCTCCTGCAAAAACGCAGTTGGTAATCAATGCGTGCTATGCATCAGACGGCGTCAAGCATATTTGTCATGTTTGGCTGCACTTGAGAGCGTCAGTCTTATCCAAACTTTAGCATCACAAATTTCTAGACCCAGGCATATTTGCATTTGATAGTCATCAATCTCGTGCATCTCCTCGGGCAGTCGCTCGTACCGCTCGACGCCGAATTTCCCGTACAGGTAGAGGCATCGTATTTTTAAACGTCCCCACTCCATAGTTGTAATGAAAATCTGCATGCTGAAAATCTTTCTCATGCGGAGCAGCCGCATGAGAAATTGTATTTTCTCATCGCGTTTAAATTTGTCGTGCTCCACTCAGCATAGTATACCGGATGCCTGATGCTGCTGAACCACCTCAAACACAACTACACTACGAGTCCAAATTTGCCAACTACATGCAAGACAGCAAAAGCTTGTGAGTTTGTCTAGCCATTTCCCCATCTGGACTATGGGGCGGGGACGTTTTTACATACGATAAGAGGACGACCGTGGCTAGTCCGCCCGCGACGGCCACGTAGAGGAAAAAGAGCAAGGCGGCGGGACTAACGCCGATGAAAAATTTGTCGTCCTTGATCGCCGGCTCTTATCCTGTGCAAAAGTATCGTATTCGTATTTTAAATCATGCATTACAAATCGTTTTCTTAAGTTAAATCAGCATTACAGATTTCATTTCTCATGCTGAGGAAATTTCTATATGCATTTATGCGAGTACGATACTTGTGCAAGGCATAGCTCTTCGTCCGCGGCCAGAGCGTCGCCGAGAGTCGGCTCCGCAGGCTCGAGAGAGTAGACTGGGGGCTGCGGGGATTGCTGGAGCTGTCGATGAAGACGGAGGCTGTTGCTATTCGTTTCGTCTGCAACATCCTCAAGTAGAAGATCTGCAGCCTCGTCTGACATGCGCCTCCTGGGCGGTGCAACCGCCCCGTTGGGAATGGTTTTCACGATAGTCGTGATCGGAAGCTGTCTATCACAAGAAAAAACTGTTTCACTGTGATGATTATTTTGCAGAATCTGCATCATAAGTTTGTCACACATGACACAGAAAATTTGCCATGCGCGCTTCCAAACCGAAAACACCCCTAAAGAATCAAGGTCCTCTTGCAGGTGTAGCAAGACAAATAGTTCTGTGTTCCATTCTACGCATCACAAGTTCATAGTGAAGCAGTCTTTTCTTGCGATACTGTCGGCAGTCGTCGAGCAGGATCGGGACGCACACGCGGAGCACCACCGCGGTTCGGACGATCAGGTCGTTACCGGCTACTTGCGTTGACACGGGAATCACCTTGATACACACGTCCGCGACGGTGACACCTGATATATAACGGTTTGATGAATGCGTGTGATATTGATCCAGAAAATCTGTATTGCGAAATTCTTTCGCTGCAAAAAGTTTTAGTTTTCTTGTGATGCAGAAATTATCACAGCCAATATTAGCAATACCTCCTCCGCTCCCATCCGTTGCTCCGGGAGTAGCGACCGCGAAACAAATCGAATCAGGGGAGCTCACGGTGACGGGCACTATGTAGGTCATGAGAGTGAACCCTGTTCCCTTCTCCGCCTGCGGCACTTCGTCGTCCCGGAAGTTGTACGCTTGAAGAATGTTTGTATCATCTACCAAAGAAATCCTGACCCCCGCCTGCCCGGCAACCACCTCCACGATTTCCACTTTCGTCGATAGTAGTCGTTTGAAGCTGAAACCGGGAAAGATTTTCAACCCTAATTGGAGAAACGCCGACACGGTCAATGCCTGCTGCTGCTGGGTATCAAATGCAAAAATGTCTGGGTCTGGAAGATTTTGAGATTTGTCATGCTTGTCTGACATGACTCAAGAATCTGTGATGCATGGGCACGAAGCGGTCCTCTTTTCTGTCATGCAAACACGCAGTTTGCCATGCTTCACACGCAACACATAGGGGCCCACAAATTGTCATGCTTGGCTCCGTATTGCAGTGGAACTCTCGTTCACTTTTAGCATCACAAGTTCCCAGACCCAGACATTTTTACATTTGATACTGGGAAGCTTGGAGCAAACCCTGCAGTAACCCGCCCGCCTGGACCGGGTTGTAGTCTAACCGCACGAACTATCAAATGCAAAAATGTCTGGGTCTGGAAACTTGTGATGCTGGGTGGCGTCTCATGATGAGGCCACAAATGCTGGCTCAGCATGAAAAGTTTCTGAGCTTCTAGGTGTTGCCTATTCTGCATGACAAACTGCGTTTCTGCATCGCAGAAAAATGGAGCTCTTGGGTAACGTGCATGACAGACTTAAGAGTCATGCCAGACAAGCATGACAAACATGCATTCTTCCAGACCCAGACATTTTTGCACTTGATACGAACGACTTCTCGGAAAGGAGAACACACCTTTCGTACGGGTAGCCGGTGGTTTTGTCGGGTAATAATTGGAAGGGTTGCGCGGTCCGTAAGACGTCAAGGTCTAAGCACGGGTGCCCGATCTGTACTTCTTCCAGCGCGTTGGCCTGGTCACTGTTCGCGCAGGTCCGGGTTCCGCTTCCCTCGTCCGTGGTTAAGCACTGCTGCATATTGCACGAGCACACTCCGTAGTTCAAATTCGCATTGGCCAACGTAGGGGAAGCCGGTCCCTTCAAACACACCGCGTTCGGCACTTGGGCTGCGCAATCCGAATCTTGTGTGCACCCGGGGGGAATTCCGGGGATCAATTTCTGACAGTGCGTAAACGTCGCGCGTTGCAGCTGCATCACTTCCTGTAACGCCTGCCCGGCGTGGAGCATGCCCTCCGGCGCGCCGTAAACTAAACCGCCTTTACCGCCGGTCTGCAGATCCTGCGACCCGTCGGCGAACGTCGTGGGCGATTCGGGGGGGAGCAAAACCAAGGTTCTGGTTGAGAGGTTCACAACCGCCAACGTTTTCCGGAACGCGACGTCGTCATCCCCAAAGTAGACGCGAATTTGCAGCGCTGTTCCGGCGAAGATCAAGCAGAGTCGGATGTTGTCGTTGAAAAACTTCTATCCTGTGCAAAAGTATCGCACTCGTACTAATTGCAATCATGCATGACAAATCTTGTTTCTTAGCGAAATCAGCATTACAAATTCCATTTTTCCTTCTGGAAAAATTTGCGTTGCGATTTATACTAGTACGATACTTTTGCAATGCATAACTTCCGGCAGAAGAAGGCGCCAAGGGGTAGCTGGTATTCAAACACCGTCAAACCCGGAATTTCCGTTTTGACCTGGGGGGAGGAAAGTCTGATGTGCAGCGTGTTGATGTAGGGGTCTTTCATGATGTTCGTTAGTAACTCCACGGTGAAACTATTACTCGGCGTGATTCCGGTGATTTATCCTGTGCAAAAGTATCACACTCGTCCTATTACTAGTTGCAGTTATGCATGACAAATCTTGTTCTTAAGGTAAAGCAGCATGACAAATTCCAGTTCTCATGCTGAGCAAATTTGTATATGCAATTCATACTTACTAGGATGGAAGATACTTTGGCACTGCATATGATCGCCGGCAACACGAAGGTCACGGAGAACTTTGCGCCGTCCGCGCCGACCGAACTCGGCTCGGCGTTGAAGGTGACCATGGTTCCATCACCTGGGCCTGGGATTGACACCATGAAACTGTTTGTCGCCTGCTCCGCTATTTTCGACTCCACGTAATCAAATGCTTTGCTCGCCGTGGCGTAGACTTTCGGGAGCGAGGTCACCATCGACGTTAATTGCGCTTTCTTATTCTCCAGCGCGAGCTGCACGGACAGCGCCTCGGGCCCGAGCGCGCAAATCTGCAAGTCGGATTTTGATGGGGCTTGCAACGCCGTTGCCCCCTTGAACGTCAAAGCGTTGGAAGCGAGATCATTATCCGCAGCGCAGAGTCGGTTCACACACGTCGCAATCAGCTGCCGCTCCGACAAAGCGGGACACACCGCCGTCTTCGGATCCGCAACCGCTGTGCCCAAATTCGCATTCGCAAACGCCAGGTACCGCTCCATCTGGTTGCTTGAACAGGCGTTTAAGCCCACGGTCTTGTCCTTCAACGCGGCGGTGGATCCGCAGCCGTACTGCTGCACGACAACAGTAGCCGTCGTGCTGGTACACAAAGCGTTTTGCCTCACCCCCGCTTGTCGAAACCCCACTGGCGTGAACCGATTTGCGTCGTCCTGGAAGTGAAAGGCGTCGCCGAAGTTGCACGATTTGGGAAAGCTGTACTGCGGGAAGATTGCGGGCGAAGAGAAAGTGACCAGTCGCCCCCCATTCAGGATTAATCGGAACAGGGTCGCGACCGCGGCGCCGAGATGGTGCCCGGTGATGTAGGTTTGCTTGCAGGATTTCTCATCGGATAAAAAATCCTTTAGCGGGTCGAACCGCACGTCGTTCTGAAATTTTTCGAATAACAACCCGTACCGCCGGTACACGTGGTATTTTCCAACTAACTTCACCCCGGACCGCAAATTCGCCGCGTCTTGCAACATATTATTCTGTTCCTCATCCGCGGCTTGGAAATCCACGGCACAGACTTTCGGCGTTCCTAAACTTGCCGGAATCTGCTCCGCCTTCCGGTAAACCGTTACGCAGTTCGCCTTGTCACTCTTCACCGCGACACTGTCGTCGTCAAATTTCTCGTTGAGACACCAGTGGGAGTTGATTTCCCAATTTGCCGGCAAATCGTTCGTGTCAAACCTGGATGCGCCGGTATTCTGAGTAAAAACGTCCGCGTACCAGAGTCAAGATGCGGGAAATCTGATAGACAAATCGGCCAACTTTGGTTGTTTCGCATGACAAGTTTGTCCTCGTAGTGGAATCCTGTTATAGCGAGTTCAACAGCATCACAGATCTAGCACATCATGCTATTCCGAGCATCACAACTCCCAAAACACAAGTAAAAAAGGCTTCTCATGGGGCTTCGCATGAGAAACTTTTTTGGCATGCGGATTTGCAGGACAACTCTGGGGTGGGGATGTTTTTACTCAGAATAGCCGGTGGCCAAGGTTCGTGGCTCGCTGTATTCCTGGTCGTTGACACCTTGGGAGGTCGACCGGGACAGAGTCTATCGCAAGAAAAAACTGTTTCACTGTGAACCTGTGACGCAGAAAATGGAACACAGAACTATTTGTCTTGCTACACCTCCAAGGCATTGGATTTCCAAGCGTGTTTTCCATGGGGAAGCGCGCATGACAGGTTTTAAGTGTCATGTGTAGCAAACTTGTGATGCAGATCTTGCAAAAACATTACAGTGAATCAGTTTTTGCGTGGGATAGTGTCCCACTCATCGTTAATTTCGTCAGTTGCTGCACATAGGTGTCCGTGTCGCCGGACCCCGTTGAGTACAGAGACGGGAAACACGCCTCCTGCTCCGGTTTCGCCTATCAAAAGGAAAAATCCCCCATCCCCATATCAACAAAGCGGAAATCTGTGATGCGGGATTTGTGTACACTAGTCCGATCTGTCTTGCAGTAGAGGACTGCACGCAGATCGCAACGCTGGGCAGGGGAGTTTTGGCGTAGGCGTCTAGCATGGCAGACGTCTGCCCTGCAGCCCTTACAGCATGACAAATTTCCTGCATAGCGCGGCGGACTCTCTGCGTTTGCCTTCCTGCAAGACAGGCAGGATCTGTGGCCACAAATCTGCATCACAAATTTATAGACGTATGCGCTTTCAATATGGGGAGGGGACATTTTTCCTTGCCATAGCGCCCCTACGAAGCACTCATCCGTGGCAGTGCCACACTGCACGTCCCGACAGTCGTCGTGCGCCCCCGGTTTGGCCGGCTGGATGTTGTTTTGCGGGGAGAAGAGCCGCTGCGTCGCGGTTGCCGACGTGTACCAGAAGGTCGGAGGGGGTAACAGCCGGAAAACGCCGTCAGAAGCGGCCAGGGTTCCCAAGGGCAAAACCCGCTTCGAAAACCCAAAGTTGCTGATGGTTAACGCAGTGACCATCGCCTCGTTGAGCACGGGGTTTTGCAGCACGGTGACGGGTTGTGTGCTCAGCCTGCGCTTGTTTGATGTGCCTTCAACATCTTCGGCCAGTTCAGAAACGGTCGTCTCTGGTCCTCGCATCTGACTTTGTTCCTGCTCCAACCTGCGCGCCGTCGACGGGTACGGGTTTGCCGAGGGGACAAAATTCCCGGTGACATTGTCAAAGCTACCGATCAGCGACTGCTCCACACAGATCGAATAAACCTCCGGGACACCGACGCAGGAAGAGCTATGCATTGCAAATATGTCTGGGTCTGGAAAAGTGTAAGTGGAACTTGTGTTGCATGTCTTGCAGCCCTGAAAAATCTGTATTGCGCAGCCAGCTGCAAAGGCGCCACCATTTAGTCATGCAAAAACGCAGCTTGTCATGCGTGCGACGCATCAAGCGGCGTCAGGTAAACTTGTCATGCTTTGCTGCACTTGAGAGCGCCTGGCTTATCCACGTTTTAGCATCACAAATTTCCAGAGCAAGACATAAGTATTTGCGTTTGGTAGGAGCTATTCGCAGACAAATCCACGTCGAAGTACTCCACGCCGAACCGCTCCAACGTGGCTCGAACCGCTGTGGAATTCGGCCTACCGGCGGTAGTCAGGGAAATTTGAAATTCTTCCAAGTCCGGGTTTGAAATAACAGTCGCATTGGGCGAACTTAGCTCCCGTGGTTGATTAATATCGCCCCCACCTCCCGAATGAAGCACTTCCAACCTCCGGCCGTTCAACAAACTCTGCCTTTCCAGCGCGACTTTCACTGTCGCCGCGCAGTTTGTGTTGGAATCGCACTTACCCTGCACCTGGGCGAACGACTTCTTCTCCAGAGCTGTGCAGGACTGCATTTCCGCGCCAGAGGCCTCTTCCTATCCTGAGCAAAAACGTCCCCACCCCAGAGTCAAGATGGGGATCATGCAACACAAATTGAGAAGTTTTGAGAGTCAACATGACAAGCTCGTCTCTCTATTGTAGTGCAGTTTATTAGCAAGTACAGCCGCAACACAAATCCATCTACTCATCCTGTTTACAGCATTACAAAGTCCAAAACACGACTGGAAAGACCTCTCATGGGAATGCGAATTACACATGTTCCTGTGACTGCAAATCTGCATGACAACTATGGGGTTGGGACGTTTTTACTCAGAATACTCCCGCCGTCATCTTCATGTAGTTCGCGTTCGCATTCGCCGGGTTGAGGCCGTATCCTGTGCAAAAGCATCGTAATTGCATTTATGCATTACAAATCTCCGGCCCAAGGTAGGTCAGCATGACAAATTCCATTTCGCATGCTCAGCTAATTTGTAATGCATTTTAAACTAGTACGATGCTTTTGCATTGCATAGGCCGAAGCCGCCGGCTAAACACGGGTGAGGTTTCGTGACGGTCGTGAGCAATTGCGTCCCAGAAGTCCACGCGCCGAACCGGGAGCCCTGAACGAACACAGAGAGGTCGAGCTGGTCAGAATTCCCCGTGTTCTCGACCCACTGGAAGCACATTTCCGCACCGAAACCGACTGGGAGACACGGCGGTGATCCGCCTCTGGGCATGGTTTCGGTAAGTTGGATTTTTTTGATCACTTTGTACTGGTCCGCAACACTTCCCGCATCCGTCGCCGCGGATTTCAGGACCAATTCCGTGCCACTAGCAGACCCGGCGTTCACCACATCCAGGAAAAACTGCTCCGTAATGGTGGTCGAACCCGCGACCGTTTCGGACAAAGTTACTTGAAGCGATTTCGCGGTAGTATCGGACAAGCGGGTGGTGGCCGCTTCCTCCACCTTCAAGGCCATGGTCTGTCCCGTGATCATGCAGAAATTCGTCGCCGCCGTCGCGCCAGCAATAGTGTGCACCGCGAACAAAGCAGTCTTCGTAAACCGGTCCGGTGCGTCGGATCCGGTGATACACAAATGGCTGGTCGGCACCGCGTAGGCCGCTTGCAGCACCGCAAGCCCGGTGTTGAACCCCGCTGCGGAGTTCAAACCGGAAAAACTGCTTAACATCGCGGTCGTTTTCTTCTGCAGCACCGGCGCGGTTTGTAGAAACGTCGCGGCTGTGGCAGTCACGGTGCCGATCTTGAAGGATAATGTTTTCGCTAAATTCCCGAGACCAGACGCGAACCCAACAGACAAGAGCAGATCCGTGTTGGCTAACAGCGAAACACACGCTTCGAACTGGACCACAGTACTACACGTCTTCTTCCCAGCTTCCAAAACCGTGTCAAACATCGGCGCTTTCGTCAAGTGCTTCAGGTTCTTGTTCGACAGTTTCAATTTTTCAAAACCGCTGTAATCATTTGCCAAACTGTTCACTTTCTCCAAATACTCTTGTCCTGGAAACGATTCCTCGCCCGCGCCGATTTCTTCCGTTAGCTGGTTCGACAGCATCTGGGTTAAATCCGAAACGGAGAAAAACGACATCAACCGGAACTCCCCGGCGGCCGCGAGTTTCTGCAAATACATGGAAGCTTGGAACTTCAGTTTGTTACCCATCAAGTTGTACTGCAACGCGAAGTTGTACTGGGGAAGAATTTCACTATACTGGTTTGCCACCCCCGCCACCCGTGCGCTACTCCCCGTGACGAAGAAGTCACTTTGCCCGCCGAGAAATATCAACTGCAAAAATGTCTGGGTCTGGAAACTTGTGATGCAAGAAAGGGAATAGTGAAGTCACTATAATGCGCTGCCAAGCATGATAAGTTTTTTCCATGGTTCTGAGTTGCGTACTCCGCATGAGAAACTGCGTTTTTGCATGACAGGGAGGAGGAGCTCTTCGCGGCCATGCAACACAGAGTTCAGAGTCACGCCAGACAAGCATGACAAATCTCGCAACCTCCCAGACCCAGACATTTTTGCAATGCATAAGGAACATGCAGTTCTGAAACAGATTCTGGATCACCGCGGAACTTTGGTGCGCCGCCGACAACGGGAGCGACTGCAACGCCGACGGTGTCGACAACCCAGACCCGGCTTCGATACACGGGTGACTCGCCGTTTGCGTGAACGACTGCTGCAGGTTCGCCTGCATCCCCTGCGACCACATTAGCGGGATCTTCGGAATGGTCGCCGGACAGGCGGACGCGACCAGCGGGTCGTAGCACGGGGCGCAGCTCGTCGCGGCGTTGCCGGTGGTGATGACGTCCGTTTGCGTTGCCGCGGCGACACACCCGCCGTCCGTCGTCCCGTCGGCTGCGAGGATCGCGTCCGAACTCAAGAAATTCGCCACAGATTCGACCATGTGGGAAAAGTACAGACACTGCTTCATGAACAGATGCGCCTTGCCCGTTGACAGGAACATGTCGGCACCGTTGAAGCCGACCATTTTTGCGCAGAAGTACTTCGCTTTACTTGTCGCCGTCGCGGCGTCTGTTGTCCCAAAAGTGCACTTCTTCCCGATGTGGTGGTCAATCGCGTTGTTTTTGTCCAAAGCGTGGACGTAGTTCACAATGTGCTGGTGCTTGTCCACCCCATATGGGTTGCAAATATGTCTGGGTCTGGAAGGATGTAACTTGTAATGCTAACTCTGAATCATGCAAAAAACTGTGTTGCATGATTGCCACAGGCTGTCCACTTTCGACCAAGTTTGGAGGGGATTTCTGATGCAGGCTAGGCATGACAGAGACCTCACAGAGTCTGTCATGCTAGGTCCCGCATTCCAAATTTCATGGGGCATGGAAAACCTGCATGACAAGTCTAGCAATCTTCCAGACCCACACATATTTGCAATTGATACCCCGTCCGTCATGTCGATGTCTGTGGTCACCGCGGTTAATTTCGCCCGTATGCAGTGCAAAAGTATCGCACTCGTAGTAATTGCAGCCATGCATTACAAATCTTTTTCTCGAGGTACATCCGCATTACAAATTCCATTTCTCATGCTAAGAAAATTTGTATTGCAATTTATACTAGAACTAGTACGATACTTTTGCAATTCATAGCCCGCAACGCGCACTGATTCCCGGGGGCGGCGAACGTGTAGGTTTTGTACGCGGTTGTAGCGATTTTCTTCTTCCACATCGAAACCATCGTTGCGATTGTCCCGCCGGTCCCGTGGCCGGTGAAGAAGGAGTTCCCGTTCGTCACCGATCCAACCTGCGCGATCGCGGCATCCACCATCAACTTGTAGTAGTGCCACTTGTCCTGGAAAGCCAGAGACTTCGCGTGGATGGTTTGCAGGGAAGAGGTGAACAAATTTTTCTTCTGCTCAATCTCCTCGTTAAACGCGGATAGCAGCTCCATCTGCATTTTCGTGTCGTCAAAGTCGTTCTGCGCGATTTGTCGGGCGTTGTAGGCACCAACTTGAGCCGAGTACGTGTTCCACAACCCGTAGTAGGCCTGTTTCGACTTGTGCGACAGCCAACCAGCATGGTGCTCCGGATCAATTTCGAACACTTTGTCCTCACCTGCACCCAGTGCCCCGCCGGACACATATCCGGTGCAAAAGTATCGCACTCGTATAAATTCAAGTATTGCATTACAAATCTTTTTGTTAAGGCAGATCCGCATGACAGATTCCATTTCTCACGCTAAGGAAATTTGTATTGCAATTTATACTAGTACGATACTTTTGCAATGCATAAAACGGTGCGGAGGACAAAAGCCTTCTTTCCACTCGCGTCGGCCGCTTGGTAAACGAGTAAACCTGCGTTCTCCAACGCTCGCTTGTAGTTCGCGTACTTGTGGAAGGCATTTCCGTGGATGTCATGTTGGATGAAAACGTAGGCCGCTGTCGGCGCCAGAGCACCGAGCACCTCCGCGTTGAGCTGTGTAATATACAAGGATTTCTTGGGTTTCTTTGTCATGCTGAAACAACATAGCAAAAGTGTTTTTTTGTGTGTACTGACATGATGTACTGAAAACGTAAACAAAATACTTAGCTATACCAACGCCGCCATCATGAAACTCTTGTCCCCCTCGGTCATCGTATTTCCGATCTCCGTCGCCGCCACCCTGCGCCCGCACTCATCTAATTTCCGGTCCACCGCAGTAATCTCCTCGCTGTAAACGCCCACACCCGCCACTTTCCCCCGATACCCATTCTGCTGCAAGCGTATCAAAATGAAAAATCCCCCCTCCCCATATTGAAAAGGTATGTTTCCGGAAATTTGTGTTGCTGATTTGAGGCCACAAATCCCATTTGTCTTGCAAGAAGACAAGGGCAGAAGCTTCCGCCCGATTATGGAAGCGGTTTGTCATGCTGTTTGGCCTAAAGGGGAGCTGTTTGCCATGCTAGACAACTAGACCCAGGCGCCTGTGCCTAGGCTGGGTATCTGGCCGCAATGCCTTCCTGCAATACAGAGCGCATTTGTGTACACAGATCCAGCATCAGAAATTCCGTTTTGATATGGGGAGGGGGGATTTTTCATTTTGATAAAGCGGTTATGGTCTTCGTCGTGGGTCTTGCAGCATTCATCGATCGCATCGCACGAAAAAAGTGTTTAAGTAACTGTAAGGATTTTGCAAGTTCTGCATCACAAGTTCGTCTTCGTTACACATGACAATACAAAAATTTGCCATGCGAGACTCCTAAGGGAAAACATGGCTGCAAATCCATTGTCTTGTATGTCGTGTAGCAAGACAAACGCTTCTGTGTTCCATTTTCTGCATCACAAGTTTACACTGAAACAGTTTTTTCTTGCGATAAATCGCATCGACCGGAACGTCGTAGGGCTCCGTTCCGACAAGCGGAAAGCCGCAGGCCGCCATATAACCCGCTCAGATGTTACAATCTCAAACGTTACAATAGAATCTGAGATTTGTCTTGCATGTTGAGCATGACAACCTCGCAGAGCGTTCCACTTTCTGCAATACAAATTTCGCCAGATTGTAGTGGGTTTTGGGGCTCCGGAACTTGTCATGCGCAATCCCATGAGAGTTGGCTAGATCATGCACTCTTGCATCACAGTTTGCCATATTCTATTGTAACGTTTGAGATTGTAACACCTGAGCGGGTTATACGCCATCTGCGTCTTGTACGCGTCATTGCCCATCATGCGGTTGCCGTACTTCGTGCCGGCGCCACAGAAATTGTACTTTGTGGCAAGAACCGGGAAAAGGACCTGATAGTGATACGAATACGAAAGAAATTTCCGTGTGCTGCAAAAAAGGTGGGTCGTAGAGGGGTTGCGCATGACAATGCAGAATCAGATCTGTCATGCGATTTGTTCCTATGCAGAAGGAAGCCTAGTACCTGCAAGTGCATCTCGGCGCCACTGCCCTGAATGTACTCGCAGGTCTGGATGTAAGTCAGATTGTAGCCGTTTCTCTCCTCGCATAGTAGTGCACAATTCCCCCTCCCCCTCATTTGTGTTGCATCAACAGCAACACAAGCACTTGCGCTGGCAGAGATGCAGCTTTTGCATGACAAATTCGCAGAGGATTGTAGTGCTGTTTTAGATTCATCCGGAATCTGTCATGCAAACAGTGCTACGAGGCAAAGCCAAAGGGTGAGTTAGGAATTTTGCATGACAAAACAGTGAGAGGGGGAGTTGTGCACTCTCATACCTCGTTCCAAACGTAATCTTTGTTTAGCGGTTTCTTGATCGACGGCAAAGTCCCGTCGGCCTCTTCCGCGACGGTGAACGACTGGTCCGCCGTCGTTTTCTTCCAGCTCGCCTCCATCTCGCTGGCGGCGCGCTCTAACCCGGTCAGTGTGGTAGTCGTGACCCCCCCGTGCTCGTTCAAACCCGCGTCAAAAATCTCTATCCTATGTAAAAACGTCCCCAACCCAGGGTTGTCATGCAGATTTGCAATGACAGGGGCGCTTGTAACGCGCTTCCCTATGACAGGCATTTCCAATCGTGTTTTGGTATTTGTAATGCTGCAAACAGGATAAGCAGATGGATTTGTGATGCCGATGTCCTTGCTAACATGCACTACACTGCAGACTGCAACTTGTCATGCGTGGCTCCCAAAACTTGTGGATTTGTGTTGCTAAGTTCGCAACTTGACTCCGGGGTGGGGACGTTTTCACACAGGATAATCTCACGCAAATCATCGTACTGTGCGGTGTAGTTGAAGGGCAGCCGAGCGGCCTATCCTATTTAAAAACGTACCCACCCCATAGTTGTAATGCAAATCTGCATGCTGAAAATGTTTCTCATGCGGAGCCCCATGAGAAGCATTTTCTAATCGCGTTTTGCAATTTGTCGTGCTCCAATCAGCATTGCATGCTAGATCTGTGATGCTGCTGAGCTAGCTCAAACAGCACTACACTACGAATCCAAATTTGTCATGCAAAACAGCCAAAGCTTGTGGATTTGTCTAGCCGATTCCCCATCTTGACTCTGGTGTGGGTACGTTTTTACTCAGGATACGGCCTTGTTGATATTCAACAAGGTTCGGACAATTTCTCGCTCGTTGGCGAGCGTCGGGGCCGCGAGCTGACGGTGGCTGGCAGGTGGGGCCACTTGATTGTCGGAGGGGGAGGTGGCTATGGGATGTTTGAAGATTATATGTTCGAAACTTCAGTAGGGGGTCTTGCTTCATCAGACATAATCAAGGTCTTGTTCATCTTTTGTATCTGTCATTCGGCTTCGCATTAGTACAGAATGCAGGCACTACAAAAAACCACCTCACGCTCAACATAAACATAGAAGCAAAATTGAAAACTCCTACCTTCCCCCACCAGCAGCTGCCTTCTTCGCGCCGCCAAGACCAGCACTTTCCGGCGGGTAATCTCGTCCGCAGTTAAAGATTGCCGCTGCAGCATCACCGGCAAGCCAACGCCCGGGGGCGGGGGGACGAAGGAATAGGTGTGGGTTAAAACAAAGCCATCTTTGTCGGTCGTCGGCGCCTCGGCGTCGAAAAGCGGAAACAAATTGGCCGGCGCAGTCCCGACCTTGCGCCACTGGGTGTTGTGCACGTCGTAGAGTTCGACATCCAACGCGTTGGTCAGTAGAAATGCCTGCTGCAGGCCGCAAAATAGCAAAGCCGCGAAAGATGTTGAAAGCGACATCTTTTTTGCTGCCTTCTCGTAAAATTTTAAAAACATCATGGCAGCAGCTCCTGCGGCTACGAGAGACCGCCTAGGAGAGGCGGAGGAAAATCCCTTTCTTGCTGTTTCGATTTGTTTGTTGTGAGATGAATCCACTTTTACGCTGAACCGAAAGTTACAATAGTACTAAAGAGCTTTTGATTTGTGTACTTACTCTTATGGAAGATCAGGTACTATGTCTCTAATTTTTTCTTTAAAGAACGGCTACTTACCTAGTATTTTCTTATGGTCCACCAATGGTTTACCTTTACTTATTTATGCAGGCTATTTTAATGGCCGTGAGGGGAAATCTTCGTTGTGTGGATGAACTACAAGCAATACTAAAATTTACTTGAGTCAGAGTCTGTAAAGTTATGGTTCTATGGACGAGAAGTGTTTGTATACTTACACGACGAAACGCAATGGAGTTTCCAAAACCTCAGCGTTTAAAAGTGGATAGTTCCGACGCAACAACCCGAAGGCGGCGTAAAAAAAGTGTTTCCACTTAGCTCCTGAGATGTAAGTAGTTTTTCCCAAGAACTGGATAGCTCTGATGTGCAGCCTGCTCCTGCAGTAAACTCAGCAGGCGAAAAATTAAGACGCCTTGAAAAAAATCATACCGACTAGGCGACACGACGCTAACCAAAAATAACACGACAGAGATTCGGAATCAACGTTGATGAAACAAAAAGCAATCAGAAAAAAAAGCACTTGCCACTCGTGACCATTGGCTCTCCCGGCACACCCGCCGTGGCGCGCAAAAAACTGCAACCGATTTTTTTTCGCAAGATGACATAGATGGGAGTCAATAGGCACTGAACCTCAGTCATCGAGAAAGACGAGTGGAGGATGAAAAAATAGATGGCGTGACGAGTAGAGGAAAAAACGAAAGAAGTAGACAACATAACCCGCTTGCTCGCTCGCTCGTGAAGAAGTCCTTACACCCAAAAAAAAACCTGTCCTCATCCTTTTCTAGAAATGACACTACCTGCGAACATGCACCACTCAGACGCAGGGCTTGAGGCCCAGGCCCTTCTCGGTCAACGGGCTTGCCGGCCGGTTTCAGTTTCAGATGAATACTTAGTTGTAGTGCATCTGAGTTTGCGAGCAAATTGCCAAGTTTCAAAAATTGTAGATGTGCTTGACAGTACGCAACAAGAAGCAAAATGACGACAGATCCTTCCGAAGCGCAAACGTTATTATAGTGGCGCGACGAAGGAGGTGAGGCTGTGGTGTTTCGACGCGTGAAATAAAAAAAAAAAGATAACTTGTTTGCTTTGTTCTCGGTATGCTATCGTATCTATCTCGACAAGAAGACGCGTAGGCGTAGCAGAAGCTAGGTCGTCGAGTAAGTGGTGAGTTTAAGTTCTGTAGGAACATAGTTGCACATTGGACTGTTGATCTACCATAACACAGATCCTTTTCGTTTTTTTCCAAAGCCCGATCACTTCTAGGCAACATCGGTTGATGCTGCGCGGTTCTTCTTCACATTTCAATATCGATCTTCGGGGGAAGTAAGTACATACTTTCTTACCCCCACTACGTGCTGCCGGCGCATTGCGAGGCCGGTCTTTTCACGCGCTCCCCCGGAACAAGCTAGCAGTAAGGGCTCGCATCATGAAAAAATCCCCAACTCCAGCAGGACGCCGGGACTTTTCTCGCCTTCGCTTCCATGCCCTTCTGATCACCGTCCTTGCGACAACGGAAAAAGCGGCCGGTAGGAAAGCTGCTGTACGTCCACCCGTAGCATTTCTCCCCCTCACTGTCAACTGCAGCTTCGCACTTGCGCGCATTTTTCGGGATCCTTCCATATTTCGTAAAAATGGGCGCTGGCTTATGCCATCGCAAATAAAATCCGACTCTCGAGATCGTCCAATCCAGCTCACTGCAGTCCTTCACTACGACAGGGGTGCGTTCCCCGAACCAACCGAGGATGGATCCCGACGAAGATTTATTTTCTTGTTCACTCCCACCGGACAGCGCGTCGTGGGAGTCTTGTTTGTCTTCCGTCTTTCCTTGTTCAGCTTCTGCTCCACGTCCACCTGCTGCCACGTGCTCCGGATCTTGCTTCTTCGCAGTCTTGTGCAGAGTGAACACTCGTCCCGCGACTCCCAGCGAAGACGACCCGCCGTGGTATTTATCGCCGGCAAGAACCAGGAAGGTCACGACCTTGACGAGCATGCTGTTAGTCTTCCGAGGAGAGGAGCGCATTGTTGGCTTCGGGTTTCTTTTGCCCTTGCGTAGCCGATGCGAAAACTTATTTATTTGTCTGCACGTACTTGTTTTATATTACGCCAAAGAAAAGTTGTTCGCGATCGATCCTGAAGGCGGAGGTGGTTTGTGTACGCACACACACCAGCAAAACCACTGCTCTATCTCACTAGTATGGTATTTTTTTCGAACTGATGAACTCAGCAGTACTACTACTCGACGGGTCGTGCTGGTTGTGGGAGAAAAGGTATGAGCTTCTGCTTTCGAAGCCCTGGCAAAAAAAGATTTTCTGGTTCTGCGTTGTCGCAAGAGGTTAGGTTTCTCTGCTTACCTTATCTGCAGTTCTTCTCAGTAAGTATGCCCTTTCGGTTATTCGCCCGGATACATATATAAGATCGAGGTGGTGACAAGTAAACGTATGTAATGCACCGACGAGGCTAGTAGAAAAAGTTGGCGCATCTTCTTTCTACAGTTTCCCAGCTTAATGATGAAGTCAATTCCATAAAAAATTAGAATGCTCCGCTGGAAGCTCGCGCGACACAACAGCGTGACTACACGGCACGCAAAACCGATGGCGTTTATCGATGTCATCGTCCGAAAGGGAAGATCCAAGAGACCAAACCAATACCGACTAAACTGCTTGATTTAGTTAGTACCGAATACGACCTAGCCTATTTGTTTCGTGTCTACTTCAGAGTTCTTGCATATTCCCTTGTGAACACAGGTCTTAACTTTTTATGCCTTTGCAACGATGAGGAGCTTTCACTTGCGGTAGATCAGGGAAAACTTAAATACATCAAGTCGTCCTCCAGATAATGTTCCTATATAGACAAAAATGAAGAACGACAACGACCCACCGCTCGCAAATATACACTCGTGTCAACCACCACTAGGGCAACACCTCCTGCGCAGCTGTTCTTATTTCTTCAATATCACTGAAAGTCGATTTTTAGCTCCACCCACCCATAAGCACATAGAGAGGCAGACGCCCGGAAAACTTCAAAGAAAATGCTGCCGACCGACCTACGTACCACGACGAGCCAACGGCCAAACGGTGGGTACCCGCCTGATGCACTCACAGAGGGGCAGAGGGCCTCTGCGTCTTACAACGAGAGCAGCCAGACGCAAACACGCAGGCGCCCCATCCATGCGAACAAAAACAGGCAGGAAATGCACCCGCCCCGCCGAGCCATCCTGCTTTGCCAGCTGAAGGGCGTCCTCGGGGGGGCCCTGCCCCTGTCCGCGCGCCCCGTCCTGGGCACGGTTCGTTCGTTGAAAGAAACCGCGGCCCCCCCCCACCGCACGCGCGGGCGCGGGCGCAACGCCAAGGAGGCCGCGCCGGGGCCCCTTCCCTGGCCACCTACCGGACTCGGCGCGCACGCGACTGGCCGCTCGGAAACGGCGGCGCCCCCCTAGCTGGCTCGGGCACGAAGCGCGACGGCGAACCCCGCCGACACACCCACCGACCCGCCAAGCCCCGCGCGCCCGGCGGGCAACAAAGGGCCAAACACGGGGGCGGGGCTCCCAGGCCGCACCAAGCAGCCCGGCAAAGAAGGAGGGAGGACCAAAAGGCGCCGCGCGCCCTGCCCGCCCGCCCGCCGTAGGTATTCGCGGCCCGCGCTGGTCTACTTGGGACCGTTCCGGAATCAAGCTGCCGCCGAGGGAGTGACTCCGCGGGGCGGCGGTGCGGCAGAGGCATTCTATTTCGCCTCCTGTATGCCGGCGGGCGCGCGCGGAGTTTGCTGCCTGCGCCCGCCGCGGGAAAGGGAGGGCCCCGGGCCAAACGGGGCTCCACGGCTTCGCTTCCCCCGCTCTGTGCACCCTCGGGGCTGGTCGGGCAGAGTCTAGCAATCGCGCCCGCCGGCCGCCCGGCGGAGCCTCAAACGATGCCCGCAGCAGGGCGCCACAAACCTTTGCATCCTTCGCGCCCGTGGTGCCTTCTCTACGTGGCCCGCGCGCTCACAAAATAGCGCGCCGGCTTTCGCGCTACAGGCGCGGCGCAAATTGTTCCACCGCTGCTTTATCGCGGCGCCCAGGCGCTTCCATGTCCTCCTCTGGCGCGCGCGCGCCACCCCAGGCAAGGCCACACACCTGCGTGCTCCGTCTAACTATCGTTGGTGGGGGAGGCATGCGGCGGGCGGGATAGATTTTGCGGGCTGCGGCACTTACGTGCGGCGGGGCTACTTACTTAGCCACCCTGCTGGCGCCCTCCGCCTCCCCCGCCTCGTCTATAGCTCCTAGCACTGGCGGGCCCTCGGAAGCGCCGTGCTATAGCCGCCCCCATCCTCGGAAGTGGGCCCCTGCGCGCCGCGCGACACGAAGCCCATCACCAGCGAAGCCCCTCCGCCCAAGTTCGCGCAGGTGCGATAGATCCGCGCGCGCAGGGTTTCGAGCAGGGCCGAAGCCGAGGCGGGGTTTCCGGAATAATAGTATTGGGTCGGTGTTATCCTGGGAAAGTGGCACCGGCGCGCGCCCCCGCACCGGGTTCGTTCCTGAGCCTGCGCGGGAAATGGAAATCGAGCCAGCTGGGCGCGCGTTACTTCCTTCGCAACCGCGTGGCGGCCCGTGTTCGTTCTTCATCCCCGGGCGGTCGGGCTAGCCGGCCGAGGAAACTTCCGCCCGCAGGCCCGGCACATTGGCCGACGCCCGCCATTCATGTAGTAGCGGGGCGGCTTCAAAAGCTGTCGCAGTCATCAGCGGCGACAGATATCAACTCCGTCATACTTTTCTCCCGCACGCGCGCAAAGGAGGACGAGTGATCACGTTGCCCCGAACACTATAATTGCCGACAATGATTGACCTGGACTCACGGTCAAAGGGTAAAAACAGGGAGTATCTTGATAGCGATCTTTCGATTTTCGAGCCATCTTCCTATTTTAAAAGTCATCAAGGCAAGCGTATGCGCATTGTCGCGTATCACTCTTCGTCGCGGTGATTTTGCATCTACCGCTGGCCATCTATCGTACGAATGGCAGGAGATCTTTACGTCTCTCGAAGTTTCTCAAGCCAAAGCGCAAAAATTACTTAAAGCGACAAAAAAGCAACTCGAAAAAATTGGCGCCTATCTGCGGATAAATAACTGGTCGAAAATTCATCACTTTTCCACTACCCCGACGCAGACGACGTATCGTTCTCGCTACATCGGAATGAACTCCACCGGCATGTCCAAAAATTGCACGTTGAACAACTTCCCCAGCTCCGGCACCAGTTTCGCCGCCTTATCAAATGTAAAAATGTCTGGGTCTGGAAACTTGTGATGCTGGGTGGCGTATCATGAGGAGGCCACAAGTTCTGGCTCAGCATGACATTGACAAGCTTCGGAGCTTCTAGGTGTTACCTATTCTGCATGAGAAACTGCGTTTCTGCATGACAGAAAAATGGCGCTCTTCGGTAACGTGCATGACAGATTTGAGAGTCATGCCAGACAAGCATGACAAACATGCACTCTTCCAGACCCAGACATTTTTGCAGTTGATACGCCTTTTCCACAAACAGCACCGACACCACCTCCCGATTTGGGTTCGCGTCCAAGGCGAGGAGTCTAACCGCGTACACCGAGAGCATTTCCTGCGGCAAATCTAGATGGAAGACGCAGCTGGTGGTCAATTGGGTCGAATCAATTGCAAATACGTCTAGGTCTGGAAGATCAAGATTCTGAGGCTTGTCATGCACGTTTTGCATGAGCCATGATGTCTGTGATTCATGTCCTAGCATCACAGATTTTTGATGAGGGCGTCTTGAACTTGATCCCTATTACGCATGACAAATGCCATCTCCGCATAGCAAAACTTAAGTACATTCCCTCTGCAGGAGCTCAAGCAATACAGATTTTTTGGGAATCCAAATGCAGCATAACAAGTTGCATGCTTCCAGACCCAGACATATTTTCATTTGATAGGTCGACTTACACAGCGACGGCTCGGACACGGTGAAGAGGAATTTCGTCTTCCCCTGGTGAAAATCCGTGACCGCTTCTAACCTTTTGTTTTCCATACTAACCTGGCCGTAATTTAAATTTTGCTGATAGAGTGGCCCACCTTGATGAACGACATGATTTCCACCCATCGCGGCCGCTGCTCCCCCCGGCTGGTGGTGTAATAAGTTGTTCATGGATTGGTAACTCAAGTTCACCGAGGTCTGCAATCCCAGTTCCTTCATTTTCGCCGGGAACAAGTCGAGTTTCTTCTTGTCGTCGCAAAACACCACCGCTTTCGGAAACAACAACGCGTTGACCAGTCCTTTCAAGATTTTGCACCAAGAATCGGACTTCGCCTCCACCACATAGTGCTTCACGTTGGACCGGAGCTTCGTTGGTAAATCGGGCATATCCTGTGCAAAAGTATCGCACTCGTACTAATTGCAGGTATGCATGACAAATTTCCTTTCCAATGTGAAACAGCATTACAAATTCAATTTTTCATGCTGAGCAAATTTGTAATGCAATTTATACTAGTACGATCATGATGCTTTTGCAATTCATAGGGCATCACGGAGAAGAGGTTTTTCTTTTTCATCACCGACGACTTCAGCATCCGGAGAACTTTCCGCTGTTGCTGCTGCAGGGCCTGTTGCATCGCCGCGGATTGTTGAGTGGTGGTTGTGGAGCTGGAGGAGGAAGTTCCAGGTGGACCGTTTACTGCTGCTCCACCCGCGTTGATCATTTGACTCGACAGCACGTACTTCAGCTTCTGTGCGAGAATATGCAGATTGCAAAAGCCTTTGTACGTAGTAGGCATCGCATCACAAATTTTCTCAAAAACTACAGAAGCGCAATTTGTCATGCTAGCTGTAGTTCAGGTAGAAAGTTGGATTTGTCACGCATGACTGCAACTACGAGGAGTACGATACTCTTTTGCCGACAGATACAGAATCCGGCACTCTACGAGGTGGGAAACCTGAATCACTTCGTCCATCTGGGTTGTGGTCTTCTGATGTTATCCTGAGAAAAAACTGTCTCAGTCTCAACTTGTAATGCGCAACTTCCTGGAGACAGTTTTTGTCATACTCGACAAGCAAAAGAGTCGTCTTTTATGTTTTTTTTTTTGTGCCTGACGCATCACAGGTTTTCCGTGTCATGCCGAGCAAGTTTCTGCAAAGGTTTGGGACTGAGACAGTTTTTCCGTGCGGTAGAAGATGTGCTGCAGCAACTACTGGGATAGGAGTTTGGTCCGACGAGGCGGACGCGGCTCGGTCTAGTACACTAGTTCCACCTCCAGCATTACCCCCTATCGTACTAGTACATAAATCTTGTGCGTCGTCGAGAATCAGCACTGAAATGTAGTCGAGGCAGACATCCTGGGTGTTCAAAAACTTCAACACGTCGCCGGGTCTGCCGGCAATCACCTGTGCGCCGATGTGGTCGGAAGAAGGGGAGAAGGTGGCGGGGTGGTGGTTTTCCGGAAGGTGAGTACCTTTGTTTTTGTTTGGAAGAGGCAGAATGTAGATTTGGAGAAAAATCATAGTCAGCACGTAAATTTTCGCATTTCAGTATTCGTAAGAAAACCTCTCAGTTTGTACGGTTGAAATTCGGTCTGTGCGGCCCACTCGCAACAGACCCCGTCTCGTCAATATCCATCGGGCCACCTGGTCCCTGATTGCCAACTCCCAGTCCACTCCACGCCTCCATCGGATGTTGAGCACCAATAACTCCAAGATGTCCTCCCGTAGTGGTGGTACCAGCACCGACTCCACCAACTACACCAATGCCCGCCGCAGTGCCCGTTATGAATTGCAAAAATGTCTGGGTCTGGAACTTGTCATGCTAAATCTGCATCAACACCATGCAGAAAATCTGTGTTGCGTGATTACCAATAGCGGTCCTTTTTTACGAAATTGAGAGGGAATTTCGCATGCAGAACGGGCATGATAGAGGTCTCAAAGAATTTGTCATGCTAGGTGTTGCATTCTAAACCTTATGGGCCATAGAAAACCTGCATGACAAACCTGGCAATCTTCCAGACCCAGACATTTTTGCAGTTGATACCTGTGCCCGAACTACTATTCTTGTCGTCGTACAAAGAGCACAACTTGACCGGATGCAGCATGGTAAACACGTTGAAAAACTTCTCGAAATCCCTCCGCTCGCTCATGCACAACACCAGCGCCTGACAGTGTTTAATCAGCGGATTGACCCCCGCGGCGACCGCGAGCGCTAAGGCGGAGGTTTTGCCGGATTTCGGTGGCCCCTGGATCACCACACAGGACTTCCCCTGCTCGCGATTGCTGCTGCTACTGCTGTGAGAGGCTGTTGTGGCAGCTGTCAACCCGCTGCCGGTGGACACCACGTTGAAAACTGCGGGGATGGTGTGGGCCTGCAGTTTCGTCGGTTTTTCGAAACCATAGAGCTTCAGACATTGCAGAATCCGGTTTTGGGCGGCGGGGGGGTTGATCTTGTTGGGGTTGTCATTTTGTGCTGTTTGTGGTCCTGCAGTGTAGTTTTGGTTCTGCTGTTGTTGCTGTTTGCCGACGCGGGGCGAGGCGGAGGAGGGACGGTTGGGGGAAGTGGGCTGGACCTAGCGAAGAACCATTGATTGATCATCTTTGCGTTCTTGCAGAAAGCAAGAAAGGAAGTCTCGAATGTCGTATAAGCAGGATCTCATGCAAAACCACCACCTCCGAGCAGGACCACGACCACCATAACTACGCGAACAAAATCTGTACCACGCCCGACCCGCTGCTGACCGATCCCCCATGCGCCGCGTGCTGTGGTTGCAGACTTGTTCCGTGATACGTTTGGTTATTGTAGCAGCTCGTACTCGAACTTCTGCTACTCGCGGACCTTGTGTCGACAACTTTCAGATCGATTGCCAGAGGCTGCTGCTGCTGCAGTGGACCACCTCCAGATGAACCACTCGCGAGGTTGTAGTTGTAGCTTCTCCCGTGCTGGAACAGCTCGGCGAAGTCCTTCATCACCCACACGCCCGACTGCGCCGCCCGCCGGTCGTGCTCGTATGCATTGCAAATATGTCTGGGTCTGGAAGGATGTAACTTGTGATGCTGCATTTGCATGCTACAAAAATCTGTATTGCATGAACAGCAAAAGAGGTCCAGTTTTTGCCTTGGCGAGAGGGCATTTCTGATGCGGTATAGGCATCAGGAAGCCCTCGCAAAATCACTGATGCTAGAGCATGCATCACAGACGTCAGGAATCATGCAAAATGTGCATGACAAACCTTGCATCCTTCCAGACCCAGACATTTTTGCATTTGATAGCTCACATTCGATGTCAATGGAGCACTTCCCGGAATTCGTGTCTTCGAACCCGATGTGCAACGACCGGGAAGACCTTTTTCGCGGTTTCCGGTTCGGGTCCGACAAATTCCTCTGACCGTGATGGTGGTGGTGCCCCCCACTGCTGACGTTCAGTGTCCCGGAAGTCGCGTCGAACTGATTCTCGAAGGAGCTGGACCGGGAACTGGTGCCCCCCCCGGGAGTGGTAGAGGATTGCCTGGAAGTGGAAAACGGAGACCCGACGGAGCTGACAGAGTAGGTCGAAGAATTGGCCGCAGAAGAGCTCGCACCGTCGTCATCATATTCTGCTGCGTTGGAGGCATTTCCATGGCCTTTGTTGTGGCTCCCACTGGAATGATGTTGTCCGCTTGTGAGAAGTGCGTTGTGGGTTAGGAAACTATGATTGTTCTGCCCGGTCGTGGAACTAAAATTTGTGTTGGTAAAGTGCGACGAGGGGCTGTTGCCCGGGTTCCACACGGATGTTTGGTAGGACGAAACCGACGGTGAATGTTGAGATATGCTGTGCAAAAGTATCGCACTCGTATAAATGCAGGTCTTGCATTACAAATTTCTTTGTCAAGGCAAATCAGCATTACAAATTTTATTTCTCACGCTGAGGAAATTTGTAATGCATTTATACGAGTACGATACTTTTGCAGTTCATATGAGACGATGTGATACTATTTTGCCGTATGTTGTTCGTCGGCGATCTGGTGTAGGAGGAATTTGTCGGGGAAACAACTTGGACAACAGCATTTGGATTCGGACTGATTAAAGCCGTGTTAATATTACTATTAGTCTGTTGCTGCGGAGGACCTCCAAACAATCCTCCTCCTGCTCCTGGCACGACCTGCTGTGGTCCAACAGCACTGCGGTCTTGCGTCGGAGAACTTATCACAGTCAAGGATCTCCCGGGTCTGGAGACAGACGGCCGGGGGCGGTTTGTTGGTGCTGTGACTCCGGGCGCAGTTTGATGTGCCGCCGGCGGGTGCTGAGGAGAGATGACGCGGTTGGACGGACTGGCAGGGACGATCGGATCCATTTTGGCTACTAGGAGGAACTGACGATGCCACAAATCTCTTGTCCACGACTTCTTGTTCGATTTTTGTTTTTTTGGGAACAAAGCGCGGCGCAGCTAAAACAAAAAAAGTTCATCTGGAACACGAGCCATTGTGCCAAACCGCACACTCTACTTCTCGAAACAGCACCACGGCTGCAGTCTTCTTTTCTTTTGAAAAACTCTTTCTACCAGATCTGACGAAATTGCTCCTTCGTTGACCGAAAACCAAAATCCTATCTCCCCTCCTGCTGCAGTTTCTGATCATAATTCTTGTACTTGTTCCTTGGCAGGTACATGAGATTCCTCGTACTGTCTGTTGCTGAATTCTTGAGAAAAGTGTCTGACGGGTCTTGCCCTTCTAAGTACTACTAGAACGGCGTGTCCAGCAAATGAAAACTTTTACTGCACTGAACTTGAACAAATCCATACGTGCAGCAAAAGGATTTCAAGAAACTACTCCTATCCCCTAATCCCAAACGCCGCCCGCAACGTGTCCCGGAACCGCGGCAACACCGTCTCCCCGACCTCGTTGGTCGTTTCCCCCAAAGACGGTGCGTGGTAGGTCGCAGACGAAGTGTACCGGTACACGTAGTTATCCGCGTTATTGCTGCTGACGCCTCCGCGACTCTGCATGCGGGAATTTGCAGGGTTGTAGTTTTGATTGGACACGGTTCGTTCCCGTGCCGAGTAGATCTCCCGCATCTCGCGATCCTGAAGATCATCACCATCAGAAGCGCCGTTGTACTGCGGATTTCTATTATACTGGGTTTGATGATCATGATGTTGTTCCTGGTTATCAATATTTTCGCCTTCCCCCCCGTCACCCGCCGTGTCACCGCCACTATTGTTCATCCCCATTGGTCCATATCAAATGTAAAAATGTCTAGGTCTGGAAGAATGCAACTTGTGATGCTGCATTTGGATTCCAGAAAAATCTGTATTGCATGAGTACCAAAGGGAATGTAATTTTTGCTACGCGGAGAGGGCATTTGTAATGCGGAAGAGGCATCAAGAAGCTCTCAAAAAATCTGTGATGCTAGGGCATGCATCACAGACATCAGGGCTCATGCAAAACGTGCATGACAAGTGTCAGAATCTTCCAGTCCCAGACACTTTTGCATTTGATAGTCCACCATTGCCATACGGCTCTCTACTTATCGTCCGGACCCGGTTCCTTCTGGAACTTTCCCGGTTTTTCAGCAAAACTTCCAACCAGAAGTAGTGCGTGGTGTCAAACCAAACCGGGTTATCGAAATCCAAAAACTGGGAGACCGGCAGCATGGAAAAGGTCCCATCGGCGTGCTTCTCGACGAATTGGTCCTTCAACTCCGTTAAGCTCGTGGGGAGGTAGTTGTAGTCCTCAAAACTCTCTTTCGCCAGCTGCTCGATATCGTAGCACAACCGCAAAACCGCCATCGGGTAGCCCCAGACGGGGTCCGCGGCTTTCGCAGTGTAGTTGGTCTCCACTTCGGAATCCAAAGTGTATGCATCGGACATATGTCTGGGTCTGGAATAAACTTGTGATCTGCACGGAACGGAATAGTGAGCACACTGCAATGCGCGGCTAAGCATGACAAATTTTTCCGTGGTTCTGAGACTGAGTTTCGTACTCCGCATGAGAAACTGCGTTTTTGCATGGCAGGCAAGAGAAGCTCTTCGCGGCCTCGCAATACATCAGAGCTCAGAGCCATGCCTATGCCAGACTAGGATATACAAAAATCGCAGTCTCCCAGACCCAGACATATTTGCGGTTGATAAATTATTCCCTGCATCATGATCTACTATCGGCCGTTTGCTACTGGTCGCGTTCAGAATTTTTCGGTCCGGATTGCTCGGATCAGCTTCGGTCAGTTCCACTTCCGTGTCCGTGTTTGCGTTCACCATCAAACTCATCTCCATCACTTCTGTATGGCGTTCTCAAATGTTACTACATTCTCAGCTGCTACATGATTTGTTACACTCTCAACTGCTCATGCAAAATGAGCACCAACGTCCACACAATGAAGCTGCCTCGCATGACAAATTTTGGAAGGGCCAAACAGCATGGGAATCTGTGCCAAGTTTGTAATGCAAGACTTGCAAGATCCGGCCTTTCCCTGTTGCCATTCTTGCATCACAAATTCATGTAACAGTTGAGAATGTAGCGTTTGAGAACGCCATATTCTGTCGGCCTCGTTTCGGTTTGGGAAGATTGGTTGAACTCTCCAGAGGGGATGCGCTGCTGGACCAAAGCGTTGGTTTGCTCTTGAAGCGAATCGGAAGGAGCGTTGCGGTACCTGTTTTTCGATAATTTCATTTTACATATTGCGCAGCGGATCATGCGGAAAAATCACGCGACGTTGTGTGCGTAACATTTACTAAGGAGCACAGTCTCATCGCAAATGCGCACTATGATCCAACCCGCCATAGCCATAGGGACAACAACTTGTACTTACATGAGAGCGAAGCTCAGCGCCGATTTTTCTATTTTGCCAAACCGGGACAATCTTGGGTCGGTTTGGTCTAACTCGAAGGTCGCAAGGCTGCACCAGTCGCCGAGATTTTCACTCTGATACACCGTGTTCCGGACAAAATTGCAGATGTCGATGCTCGCGGCCGGGAGGTAGACGAGCAGGAGAATTGGCGTCACGCACAGTCCGAAGATCTCTTCGATGAGCTGCTGGATCCTTGGGACGAAAAAGTTCTTCTGTAATTCATCCCGGGAGCGGGCTGTTTTGAAGGTTTGCATTTGCTTTTGGGACTCATACATACCTCATTAATGCTTCCCGAGGACGCAAGAAATGGCGACACCTAGGATTGTCATGGTTCAAGAGTTGTAGTGATCCAGCACGAAAAACCATTTGCGCAAACGATCCTCCCGCGCAACACAAAAATGCGCGTTCCGGGATTCGAACCCGAGTCTCCTAGTCGAGTGGACTGTTGGCCCGGTCAGCCGCCAGTCTGGAACCTGTCCTCGGGGATCCTCGCGGATGACCTCCCCGAGAGACCGAAGTGAGTCGCGACTCGCACTTCGGGCAGGCGACGCGGTGAGAGTTTTTCAACCACGAGCGGCAGTTGAGTGCGCACGGGCTTCCTGAGTCACCCGAACGCCCGCCGCCGTCTCCAGTGAGTGGAAACGCACCTGCACGCCAGGCTCGACCAGGCGCATTGCCGGTTATGCTACCGCGCAGTTATTCCAGTGGAACAGCAGAATGCTTGGGTCGTCAGAATACCTCTGCTAAATGCAACGACTCGGGGAAAAAAAAATTTATCCTCGTCGTTGCCCAGTGCGGATAGTGTCATTTTAATTTTATATTTTTTTCGGCAGGCGGACCAAAATAACCCGAAGCTAGCCGCACAGGTAACTAATAAATGGGTCAGACGAACGGCAGTGGTGACAGGCTACGCGAGAGGAGAAAAAAAAAACCGAAAAAGCGCGCGTTCCGGGATTCGAACCCGGGTCTCCTAGTCTGCCGTCGACGGGCAGGACTGGACCAAGCCACGGCCGATTCCCCTTGGCCTCCGTCCAGTCTTTGACCTGTTCTCGCACCTGACGTAGCCCCCGAGACGAGCGTCTATGCGAGCAACCCCTATCATCGAGACCAGGCGCGTCCGCCGGTCCGTTGCACTGCTTCGGGACGACAGCGGTGCCGCCCGGTCGACCGACGACTGGAGCGAACCTGAAGGTCTCAGTCCATGCTACGTACGCAGACCTTGACCTTCCTCAGTTCATTCAGGCTCGACCAGGCGCATTTCCAGTTATGCTACCGCGCGATTGCTTACAAAGAAAAACCGTTGCCCATGGTCACCAGAATACCCTTGCTAAATACTTGCATTCGGGCAAAAAGGTTTCTCTTGCGTCTTCAAATTGAAGGTGTTTTTGTGCCTAGGTTCAGAACAAGCACGAGGTGAACGAGTACAAGGGTGCTTTCGGAATCAAGTACTCTGTCTCCCAAAAAAAGATGCGCGTTCCGGGACTCGAACCCGGGTCTCCTAGTCGTCGGCGTCGGTGCACAGAGCCTCTAGCCCCACTTCCGGAACAGCATAGGAAGGCTGTTCCAGTCGCTTCCTATGAACCTTTGACCAAGTAACGACCACACGCGGCAACCTGTTTTCCACGTGCTGAGCACAGGAAATGTTCGCTGCTGCTAGCAACGCTGCGAAGCTGCAAGTGCAGCACAGGTTCGACCAGGCGCATTCCCAATTATGCTACCGCGCGATTATTCACACAGCATAACAACCAACCCGGGTTGCCAGAATAAACTTGCTAAACACTGGTAATCGGGCAAAAAGTTCATTTTTTTGTTACTTTCAACCTTGCTGTATTTGTATTTCCTGTGGACAACTTTAATACAAAAATGCAAAAAATCATTTTCCAATAAGTAGTTAGTACCGAACGCCTCCACCACCCGATATTTTTCCTGCAGCGAGAGTCTCTGGTGCAGCTGGACCAACCGCCTGTTTGGGTTGAAGTCGTTCATTCCGCCAAACACCTTGGTCCACGCGACCGGGATGTAGTGGGTGCACTTCGCGAAGTCTAAAATCACCTTCTCCATGTACAAGGTCGCGCCACTGTGCCCCTCGTACGGAGACCCGGAGGCGTATCCTGTGTAAAAACGTCCCCACCCCAGAGTTCTCATGCAGATTTGCGACTACAGGAACACTTGTTTAAACGCATCCCCAAGTAGGGAGGCACTCTCAGTCGTGTTTTGGAATTTCTAATGCTGCAAACAGGACAAGCAAATGGATTTCTGATGCAGGTGTCCTTGCTAACATGCAATACACTGCGGACTGCAACCTGTCATGCGTGGCTTCTAAGACTTCTGGATTTGTGTTGCTAAGTTCCCAACTTCACTATGGGGTGGGAGCGTTTTAATATGTGATAGAGCGAACCGCTTCTTCTTGCCGCCCCCGCCAAACGGGCCGGACCCCGAGCCCGAAGAGTTTGTGTCGGACAGGGTGACGATGAACCCGAGGACGGCGAGGTACCACAGGAGGTTTTTGTCCCAAATTTTCAAAAACAGCAAAGGCGCGTCGTCGAAGCAGGCGATGACGACTAGAATCGCGAGCAAAGAGCCCGAGACGTATTTTACGCACTTCCTGATCCCGTCGGTCAAAGGCGTGTTCGACACGATTTCCTGTTTGTCCACAATGTCGTTCGCGAAAAACTTCGACTTCTCCAGTCGCTGCTTAAAGGCATGCGGCAATTCGTTGTACTCCCGCAAAAACCACTCCGCGTACCCCGTCCACTGGCGTTCCAACGGGGATATTACAATGAAAAACGCCCCTTCCCCATATCAAAACGGAAATCTGTGATGCAGATTTGTGGCCACAAATCAGCTTTGTAACGCTAGAAGGCAAAAGATGCGGACTGCGACTGTAGTGCTGGCTAGCGTGGGAATAAACCTTTGCATCTCCAGCATAACAGGAGGCAGCTGGAACTGGGGAACAGCATGACAAATTGCCTGCAATTCAAGCCGCAGCTGCGTCTCTTGGCCTTCTAGCAACACAAGTCGACTTGTGTACTCAAATACAGCATCACAAATTTCGTTTCCGATATGGGGAGAGGCATTTTTCCTTTTGATAGGGGAATTCCTATGTGACCGGAAGTCCTCGCAGTGCCGCATGAAGAAGTACAGAAACACGAATATCAAGCGGAAAAATCACGACCCCTCCCCATAGCCAGAGTGTAGCTCTGGCTGGCGTGAGAAAGCCTTGCGTCTTCAGCATGACAGGAAGCAACTGGAAACGGGACACAGCGTGACAAATTGCCTGCAAACGAGGGAGCAGCTGCGTCTCTTGTTGCCCTTCTAGCAATACAAGTCGATTTGTGGTCACAAATCAGCATCACAAATTTACTTTCGATATGGGGAGGGAGGATCTTTCCTTACGATAACGAAGACACAGATCGGGCCTAACCCGATCAATGCGAAGAGTCCGACGAGGCGAAAGTGGTTGCACAGGATCTCGGGCTTCAAGGAACCGAAATCCACTTTCGATTTGTGGTCGAAAAAGCTCTTGTAGATGATGTTCCGGAAGGCGAACAGCACGGATTTGCTGTAGAAAATTCGTTTCGGCAGCCAGTAGGGTAGGTGGTTCTCTAAGTGTTCATTGTTCACCAACCCGATCAGCAGATTCTCCTCCCGCATGATGATGTTGGTTATCTGCAGCGCGGTCAGCCTTTCCTCTCGGATCACGAAGGGACAGCGGAGTTGCTCCTGAATGATCCTTTCCACCACCTCCGCCCAGGACATGCAGGCCAGAACGTCGTCCGATGGGATGTAGAGTTTGTCCTTGTAGAACGCGGAGGCTTCCAACGCGTGGCGCATATGCAATACAAATTTCCCGTACTAAAAGTACAAAATGCATCACAAATGATTTCACCAACCAATAGAAGAAGCAACTTGCCATGCTAAAGAGGGTTGAAAGAAAAGTTTGTCATGCGGAAGCCACATTTGTACGTCGTGTAGGGAAAATTAAAATTCACTGCGGATAGCGCAAGTCCTCAATACACTGAAACACGTTGTACACCAAATACACCCCCGCGAGCATGAAGTAAAACAGCGCGATGTAGCCGAGCAGGGACAAACTGGAGAAAGGTTTGTCGTAGAAAAACACCACTTATGCACTGCAAAAGTATCGCACTCGTCTAAATGCATTACAAAGTTCCTCAGCATGAGAAATAAAATTTGTAATGCGGATTTACATTTACCTTGAGAAAAAGATTTGTCATGCATGATTGCAATACGAGCACGATACTTTTGCACAGAATACCACCTTCTCGCAGGTCGCCTCCGATTTGCAGCTGAAAATCGCCGGCCAGTTGACGTAAAACACGAGGAGAAAACTGAACCCGATGGTGAACGCCAACGCGACCAAATGGCCGAGGTGGTCTGCCACTCGCCCATGAAGCCCCTTGGCTTCGTAGTAGCGGTAGAGGTGGTATCGAATACAAAAATGTCTGGGTCTGGAAGGTTTGAACTTGTAATCCTAGCTTTCCACACCTAGACCTAGGAAATCTGTATTGCATAAAGCAACAAAAGTCGCAGCCTCTTTTGTACATGCAAACACGCAGGCTCTCATGCGGATTGCCTATGAGAAAGCGTTCTGGCAAGTTGTCATGCTAGGGTGCATTCGGAACTGTTTCCATCATCCACATTTTAGCATCACAATTTTCCAGACCCAGACATATTTGCATTTGATAGGTGGGTCAGGAAGTCGTCGACATTTGTCACGGCGTTGTATTCCTCGTCGATGTTCATGGTGGGGAAATTCGTGCCGAAATTGTTATTCATAGGGGATCCAAAGCTCCCAGTTCTACTGCCCAGTAACGGCGACCCGAGGTTGTTCGTCATGTTTCGGTTCGGAGGTTGGAAATGATGTTGATGACCCATCGTCCCTGGCGACGGGCCTGCAGCTCCTGTAGCTGTGCTGTAGTTGGAATTCCGACCAAGATGAACTCCGCCTCCGGGGTTGTTCATTTGAAGATTGCTGCCCGTCGTATTGAAAAAATTGCTTTGCAGGAAATCCCTCCCACTGCTCGTCATTTGGCTTATGAACTGCTGGGAGGAAGACATGATATCATCAAACTGGTTTCTTTGGTGCTGTTGCTGCCTGTTGTTAGCGTTCCTCTGGTAATAGTTCTGTTCATTCCTCCTCGCTGTCCCTGCCGTCGACGACTGCGCCCCACCGTACTGGTAGTTCCCGGTTCGGAAATTGTTCACGTTATTTTGCCGGCCATTTGTGTTGTTGTACCCCATGTCGTAATCGTAATCTGCATCGTGGTCGGGATTTCTGTTTCTGGAAGAACTCGCTCGTCCCCCCGGCCCCGCAACATTATTACTCCGATGCCACCCGTTCAGATCCTCGTCAATGAACGGACTGGTTCTGCTGCCGTTGTCAAAGCTGCCGGAAAACTCGATCGTTCTCTCCTGGGCGTAGGGAAACCCCTCTTCTGACGGCGAGCCGGAACCGGAGCCGGAGCCATCGTCGTCGTACCGGGTGACTTTCGGCGTGTTGCTGAAGTACTTCTCCTGCGAATGGCTGTCGATCATGAAGTTCTGGACATTGTTTTGATTGTTCATCTGGAGGTTCAGAGTGTTCTGTGGCTGCTGCTGCTGCTGCACTACAGGTTCTTGCTTATTTCCAGCTCTGTCGTCCAGCGACTTCTGGATCGCCCGGTGGTAGGCGGATTGGGATTGTGATCCGGTCGTTCCCACGGGTTGCTGCCCACGTCCTGCTTCCGCAAACTCCATCTCCCTCTCCTCGTCGCTTCGGACCAGCCAGTCTGCATCTCGCCGTGGCACCGCCTTCCTGCTGTTCGGGGTGTGCACCCGGCCCTCCTTCGAACTTGCGCGCGCCTCGTGGGCGAGGGTTCTGTTCGAGTTCTTGGGTTGTATGATCGTGCTTGGAAAATCTTCGCGTTCATCGGAGTAGACACGGTCGTCATCTTGTACATCATTTTGCCTGTCGTGGTTCTGCTGCAGTAGTCCTACCGGATCGCCCGGAACGCGCTCGGAAATCTGCATTTCATACTCCCGGTCCGTCCAGCTGCCCCGCATGCTGGGAATCGGACTTTGACTGTTGGATCTCCGGGCTGGAGCCGAGAGGTTGTCGTGCTGGTGATCACGTTCCTCGTATTGGACGTAGGGATTTGATGCGTTTGCCGCACCGTCCATGGTCTCTGACAACTGCGGATCGTCGTCATCATCCCCGGGTCGTGGGGGAGGGGGCATAGTGGAAGGGCTTGACCTGAGGTCTCGTGGACGAAAGGCAATTGTTGTTCCGACCTTCTCCTCGTCCGGGTGTTCCTGGGATGCTGAGACGCCTGCTCAGCAGCGGCTGATGTCATAACCAGACATAATCTATCACGACTGACTGCCACTGGCGCATGGTTTTTGCAACCTTCTTTGGTCACTCATACATAGCACCATAGTTGAGCGTCACGCAATTTGATATTTGAAAGTCGCATTTCTATATGTATGTACGAAAGAAAAACGTTTATTTGGGGTCCTGTAAGGTTGGTTGTTGCCTGACGCTTGCCGATTGCTTGCTCCTCTCGGGATTTTTTCTCTGTCGGAAAGGGAAACGGAATCGGAAATACAAATATGGTGCCCGACAACATCGACGACGAAATACATCGGAAAAGGATAATGGGCACGAGGTCCACTGTGCAAGGGCATCGACCAAGACACAAAATGAGATCAGATAAACACGTACGCTAATTATGTGATCTCTCGCTCACACTCAAATCAAATCTCACTGAACACGCCAACACTGGGGCAACATTTTTCAAGACAAGATTTTGATCTCGCGCCCTGATCTGCACCACACTGCGTGCATCGAGATGGGCCCGGCAATACTTTTCTTGCTACACACGCAACAATAACAGCAGCGCCTTATTCCGGGCAATTAACGTGCCGCGAGCGGTACTGCGCTTTTCCGCCATGACGGCACAAGACAAAGCCCAATAGAATGAACGCGGAAACACGGCCGGCCCCGCTGCGTTCCGGCTGGCCGGCGCGGTCCGTCGGCTAGGACTCCGGCCGGCAGGTAGAATGCTGCCTGCCTATTAATTTCTTAAGGGGCGCTCTGGCGCCCGCCGGGCACACTCACGGGCCGGCTGATGGGGCAACGGGGGAAAAAGGGGGCGGGGCCGCCAAACCACAGCCCGGCGGGGGGGCCGGCTGGCCCAGCCCGCCGGCGGGCCGACAAACGCAGCCGGCCAGGGAAGAACATGCGCAAACCACGCGGGCCGGCTGATCAAAGGGGGGGGGCCCGGCTCGTCTCGTGGCGCGTGTCATTCACAATGTAGAATTTGACCACGTCGCCCAAGAATAACAACAAGCCGAGCAGGCAAAAAGCCGGCGCAAGGCAAGGCCCGGCGGGCGCTGGAAGCAAGCGAAGCACGCAGCCCGCCGGCCTTGCCCTGCGCCGCGTCATCATCCCCACCGCCAAAGCGCGTGCCTGGCAGCGGATGGCCGCACGAAGCCGGGCGGCCTCGCCCCAAAGCGGGGCCGCCGTCTCCTGCATGCTGCTGCGGATGCTCGTCGTCCGCGGAGCATTGCCATGTGCTACATCTTCTCGACCATCCTCCTTGCTGTTGATAGTGCTACTGCCAGCTACTGCTACTCTGCCAAAATGATAAACATAAAAGCCAACTCGTCACACAGAATAACCGGACTTCCGCCTGCATCAAGACCAGCGCATCCTCATCAGCTTTGTGCATGAAAATTCACTCGACCTCACAACGGTGTGTTATGCGCTCACTCTCAAACTCAGATCGTAATTAGCGTCACATCTCCACTTATCAGAAACTCGACAAGCTCTCACGCTCATGACCCGACGGACAAGTCAGGTGCGACTTTATCTCTACTTGAAGAAACACCACACGAAGACACACCCTGGTCGCTTTTCGCGTTCATAATTGCGCCTCTGCGTGCGATGCAGAAGGAATATTCGACACGGGCCTGATGCGCCCCCTAATTACCGCCCATTGTCCCACGCCGGTCACGAGCCAAGGTTCATCGTGCTGCGAAGACACCACACCCGCGCACACATTCGGTGTACATGGACGCAACAGCTTGCTAAGCCCACGGGCGGCCAACAACAACAGGCATGCCCTGGGCCCCCTGGGCCGACTGGAAGGGCCAATGTGATGAAAGCGGGCGCACGGACGGTCCGGCGGGAGTGGCGGGACCGCGGGCGGGTTCAGAACGAAAAGAACCCCGAAAGGGCTCCAATCCGCGCCAAATTCACAAGGAAGCGCGGGCCCACCGCGCAGGCAAGGGTTGCAAAGCGAAGCAAGGCGCTGCCCGGCGGGCACGCGCGGCCCGACTGGGTCGCTGAGCGTAGTCCTTCTAAGAGCCAGGCAGGATGCGAGTTGATCAGTCCGCTCATGGCGCCGCGTAAAAAAAACGCCCGGCCGGCCGGCCCTGCTAGCGCAATGCGGGCGCTCAATGATTTGCGAGCCGACCCCGCTCCAAATCGACGCCGACAATGCCGCCAACAAGGGGCGTCAGCCCGGCCGCCGCGCTCGCGGCTCGGTCCGTGTCGTGCGAAGACGCCGCCGCCAATGGTTTTGGACGCGCATGCCCCCATCTCCAGCCGCACCGTAGCAACAGGCGAACACGATGCCGCCGCCCGCGACATCCTGAAGCGCTAGCAGAACCGACGGCGCCGCCCTTTCATCGCGGGGCTTATACACGAAGAGTCTCACTCCGCAAAAGCCAGGCAGCAGGTCCAAGTGCTAGGCTTTTCAACATGGATCAAAGTTTCGAGAACGCAAAAGCTCGCCTCCGCTCGTCAGGATGCAGCTCCAGCTCTATTTTTGAGAGTTTTCCTGTATGTATCACTCTCAAATCACTCGTCCCCTCTAAGCAGAAAGTACTGAGGAACAGGGATTACCTTTGTCTTTCAACATTTTACCAAAAAATAATTTTCAATCGCTGCGTGTCCTTTCCTCTTTTCCGCCAAATATTCGCGCAAAAACTTCAATCTGTACAAGCAGCGCCGTTCAGTTGCGGTTCCAGTGTTTGCCACTCTTTCGGAGCTGAGTTTCTCTTTCCCAGATAAGAACTTTCTTCAAACTCAAATTGATAATCAAGTATTCAGTATCCGTTTCCGTTTGTGAACTAGAGTTTCCTCAAAATCTCTAAGCATCTGTGTCTACTTACAACCATCCTGATCATGCCCCTCGGGTCGTTCCCGCTTCACTTTCCTGTCGTAGTGTTTGAATCTCCCGACGGCGCTCTTACTCACCCAAACCCCCTACTGGACACGAGTCCTCTGGCCTGCGGAAACACCTGCTGTTGCTGTTGCGCAGCATTCTGGCCACTCTGCCCCCCGCCTTCCGCGTTCTCACCCCCCGCTCCCGCCGCCGATCCGCCCGCGCCCAACGTGGTAGCCGATTCAAAATCGTCGTCGGTGAAGGCAAAGTATGGATTGCAAAAATTTCGTGACTGAGTCTGGAAGGATGCAACTTGTGATGCTACCTCTGGACTCTACGCAAAATCTGTATTGCATCAACAGCAAAAGAGGTCCAGTATTTGCTATATGCGGAGAAGGCATCTCTCATGCGATACGGGCATCAGCAAGCCCTCGCGCCATCTGTGATCCTAGGGCATGCAGCACAAACGTCTCGGGTCATGCAAAATGTGCATGACAAACATCTCACTCTTCCAGACCCAGACATATTTGCACTGGACACAAGGGTCAAAAACTTCTCGATTTTTGGATCGTGGGTTGGGGAATTCTCATCGTAGTCGCACGTTTGGCGTTCCGGCATTTCCAACTCGGTGAGCAGCACGTTGTCGTGCCGCCACCGCGGGTTGGAGTATGGTGTGCAAAAGTATCGCATTCGTAAAAATGCAAGTCTCGCATTACAGATATTTTTCTTAAGGTAAATCAGCAAGACAAAGCTCATTTCTCATGCTGCGAAAATATGTAATGCATTTATGCGAGTAAGTAGTACGATACTTCTGCATTTGATATTGGGTCGTTCGCGGCGATCTTTCGCAACGCGTGCTCCGATATGGATTGTAAAATTGTCTGGTGTTTTGTCTGGAAGCAAGACCATGGTACAGCACAGGGAAGAGAACGACTTTAACATTTTGAAGAAAGAAAAGAGAAGAGAACTACGTGGATGTAATATTGTCTGGGTCTGGAAACTTGTGACGCTGGGTGGCGTATCATGAAGAGGCCACAAGTGCTGGCGCAGTATGACAAGCTTTTAAACTTCTAGGCGTTGCCTACTCTGCATGACAAACTGCGTTTCTGCATGACAGCAAAGTGGGGCTCTTGGGTCACGTGCATGACAGATTGAAGAGCCATGCCAGACGAGCATGACAAACATGCAATCTTCCAGACCCAGGCACTTTTGCATTTGATATCCGACATGGGTCTGGGAGCGCCGACAGCAGAATCCGGGCGACGCAGGTTGACGCGCAGACGCCGCTTCGCGTCGATGCCGTCACCACCACCGCCTGGTTGTTTTTGTAGTTTCTTTAGTATTCACTTCTCGGCATGACAAGCTTCTTCAGCTAAGCGAAGATACCGTGCATGATAGATGAGGATAAGCCAAAGCTCCAGCACGAAAGACGACAAGGTTATACAAAATATGCAAAATACCTCCCAACTTCACGACCCATTCATCCCCGTCCTCGCTCCAGACGCAGTTTTGCAACAACCGCTGTTGGTCTTCGTGGGGGACGAAGTTTTCCAGGACGAGATTCTTGTATTCCAATTCCTTGTACAAATTCCTGATCGTGCTCATCATGTCATTATGCATCGCAAAAGAGGCGTACTACTAGTTAGTAAGTTAAAGTTTTAGTAGAAAAAATTGCATGACAAAGAAAAACTCTTTTGAAGGTGAAAAATGATATATGAGTCATGCAGAATCTTCAGGTAATAGCCTGATTCTGTCATGCAAGGCTGCAACTAGTATTACGATATCGATTTGCAGAGGATAGTCGTACTTGTCCGTTTGGAACTCCGCGTTGACGTCGTCAATTTCCTGTCTCGACTTCTGGTATTTTTGCCACAGCGATTCCAGTTTTTTTGTCAGCTTCTGCGCCTGTTCCTCCTGCGATTCGTACTGCTGAAGGATCATCTCTTTCGCTTCCAATTCCGCCTGCGCTGCTTCCCGTGCGCGCCGCTCCGCCTCTTGCCGTTCCGCTTCCTCTATCGAGTTGGAAACAAGCGTGGTCCCTACCCCAGAACTCAAAAGTGGTCTTGTTTGTGTTGCAAATCATTCCAAAGCGAACACTTGTTGCCACGTTGCATGTACTACTGGCGTCACAAATTTATTTCGATGCAAATTTTTGACATAAATTTGTAAATAGGTGGAGATAATACAACTGTGCCTGTTATGTGAAAGAAGCCTTCATGTTCATCTTGCACAGCATCTGTATCAGAAACACCAGTTGTAAGTGGTACGTTCGTGCAAGTCAAAAACTTGCCGCTTGAAAATTTTGCATCAGAAACTTGTCCACTTTCTAGCAGGGGTCGTGGACGAGCATTTTTCATTTCGATAGCCTCTTGCTTGAACTTCCGGAGCTCTTTTTCCTGGACCATCGCCTTTTCGATGACGGCGGACCTGGGAGTAGTCTAGGTGTAATTTGTGATGCAGAACAGGAGCAGAACGCCAATTGGAATTCTATACTCTTTGTCATGCAGGACCTGCGTATGCGCAACGCAATCAGGCATCATGCCATGAAGTTGTGATGTTGAAAAAAATCCACTTTATACCCTTGCAACATTTTGTCTCCCATGTATTTCAATTTTTGCAACAGGTTCTGTTGGTCTTTCTCTGCTCTCTTCACTGCCTCCTCCTTTGCTTGCAGTTCCCGCAAGACCTCCCCCTTCTCCGCTTCGGCCATCTCCCTCGCCTCAGCCACTTGCTTCTTCTGCAACTCTATCAAATGCAAAGATGTCTGGCTCTGGGTCTGGAAGATTGCCACGTTTGTCATGCATATTCTGCATGACCCATGAAGCCTGTAATGCATGCACTAGCGTCACAGATTTTTAAAGGGCCGTCTGATGCGTATTCCGCATGAGAAACTCCTACCCCGCGTAGCACAAACTGAACTCCTCTTGCTGGTCATGCAATACAGATTTTTTTTACCTTCCAAAAACAGCGTCACAAGTTGCATCCTTCCAGACCCAGACATATTTGCAATGCATAAACTCCATTTGCTCTCTTGCCTGTTCGTTTTCCGCCCGAAATTTTTGTTCTATCGTTTCCAGCGACTCCGTGTTTACTTCTTTTATCACCTCTTTTATCACTTCCTTCTCAATCACCAGATTTCCGTCAGCCCCCTGCTCGCCCGCGCCGGTTTGCAGCGTCCGCTGCAGATTTGCCTGCTGCTGCGCCAGCTGTTCCTTCAGTGCCTTGATTTCGTCCTGAAACTCCCGAATCATCGCGTCTTTCGGGTCCTCGTTGATCTTCGGTTTATTCTTGATCGACTTCGCCCGGTGCGCGTAACGGAGGGTGGACAGAGTCTCCTCGTAATTGTAATCAGCCGGGCCGCAGTTCGCGACCATCATGGTTTTTGTGTTTCCTCCGAGGGAATCCTGCAGAAGCCTCGTGAGTTTCGAATCGCGATAGGGGATGTGGGAGGACGCGCCGTCCACCAACGCAGAGATGACATTCCCCAGGGCGGAGTATGCACTGCCTAAGCATCGTACTAGTATAAATCACATGACAAATTTTCTCAGCATGAGAAATGAAATTTGTAATACGGACTTAACTTGAGAAAGAAATTTGTAATGCAAGAATGCGATTAATAGTACGAGTACGAGCAGTTCATACGGAGAGCGACAAGTTGATTTTTGTTGCTTCCTTCAACCGTTCACCGGTGGCACCGGTCTTGGACTGGCGTTCGCTACCTAGGGATGATTCACGCGAGTTTGTATAACCACGACTTCTTCTTTCACTTTCGACCAAAATTTCTATTACTTTTGTCGGACCCACTCTACACTAGTGAAAGCACCAATGTCGGACGTGCTCAGACCACGAAAAATAAAAGGTCTTCGCCCATCCGAAGTGAAAATAAATCCAGGATATTTTAGAATCGCCGAAACGAGGATGCAGATACTGAGAAAATGAGAAACCTGCAACCTAGCTGAGGGATTCGAAAGGACACTCACACGTTAGTACGGGTGCATCAAGATCATCGGGATCGAAATTCTGTTTTTGATACGATTTTCATTTTCGTCGACTCATGGTAACTGTGCGGCATGAGAGAAAAAAACATACCTGCTAAATCCACCATGTTCAATTTTCCCACGCGGATGTGGCCTTCCTCCGCTCCGTATGCCGTGCACAAGCATCGTAGTTGTACTAATTGCAGGAACAAGTAGGCATGACAGATTTTCTATTTCTGGTCTGAATCTGCATGGCAAATTTTCGTTTTCCATTGAGATTAAAAATTTGCAATATGCAAGAATTTGCACTCCAACGATACTTGTGCCCGGCATACTCCGTTTGGTGGCACGATGTCTGCGGTTTCCACCGTGACTGTGAATATTGAGTGCGACCGAGAACTTTCTAAATTCATCAGAGTTGCACCGGTGGAACGATTTTTCAGGCCCTGCTCGAATACCTGAGGTTGGTTTTGGTGTTGAATTCATTTCCCATGTTCTTTTTTTTCCAATTTGGGCGCGACTGTGCTCCCCCGAAAAATTTCAGCAGTGAAGAACGCACACCCTGCACCCGTGGGGCAAACGCTTGGCCTTCTCAGTGTGGATGCATGGTCGGACAAAACAGGCACCCACGCGAATCACAAGAGAAAGCAGACTGCCAGGCGGGAAACCTTGAGGACAAGACAAGGAGGAGGGAAGCAAAGACACGAAGAGGAATGAAAAAAAACGCAGCGGAGGAGGAATCGAACCCCTGGGCGTCACCGCCCCCCGCGGGTTGAAGCCGCGTCCGAGCACCAGCCCGGCTCACCACTGCCGCAAGGGTGTGCACATTGCTGAGGGAAAACACTGGACCTGGGTCACCAGAATACCGCTGCTAAATACTGCACTCGGGAAAAAAACTGCACGCGGTTGCAGTTTTTTGCGATATTCCAGAGAATTCTCCCTGTTTTTCGTCGCGACGAAAATAATTAATTTTCGTTTTCACCCAAACTCGAGGGTACTGCAACAACCACGACTGATGCATGTTCACGGCAGCATGCGGTTTGGTTTTCAACGGCCAGGTTCACAAACAACAAAAATCCCCCATACCATCCTGATTGGGAAATAACTTCTAATCATCGATTTCATCAAACCATGCAGATTCCATGAGTTTGTAGAAAAAGTACATCATACCGTGCGGATTCAAAATATCGCTTCGAATCGCAAATCAAGCATACCATCCGTATTCGCGTCTCAAAAAAGAAATGGAAACGATCATACCGTGCAGAATGAAAAAAATTGTTTACACTTCTCGATTTGTGCGTGTCATCCTTGCGCAGGGGCCATGCTAATCTTCTCTGTATCGTTCCAATTTTAACGGATGACTCCCGAAGGAGATCCAACCACTACAAAAAATGGAAAACAGGGTAGCCAGAATAGGGGTTGCTAAATACCACCATTCGGGCAAAAAATAATATTTTTCGCTATTTTTGCAGGTATTAAGGGAAATCGCGCCTGTAATCTCACTACTCGCTAAAAACTGGAATTTTTCGTGAGTTTTCTTGGTATTTTGTTGTTTGTTCACTGCAGCAGCACCTGAAAATACGCATGTCCAGGCGGTTTTAGTCGGGAAAACTGGATATCGTAGGCCTTTGCCCCTGGTAGGACGCCTCCCGTCGTAGCAAACACCGATGTTGAACGTTTTTCACAAGAAGATGTTAGGTATACCCCGATACGCACCATTCCTGAAAGAGGCGAAAGCGCTGCTGTCAGCGCTCCAAAACTGCAAAACGCACCAAAAAAGCGCCCGATGTGGGGCTCGAACCCACGACCACCAGGTTAAGAGCCTGGCGCTCTACCGACTGAGCTAACCGGGCTTGTGGAAACAGGGGAGCGAGTCGGTCCCCTTTATTCGGCTGCCCTAGCACCAGAAAAAAACGTCCAATGGGAACATGGTCCGTGGAATGTTCAAATCTCAGTAAATATGCAACGCGCCGGCCACAAAAACGAGCCGGCTGTCCTTCCACTGAGCGCAGCGCCTCCTTCTCCCTGCTCTGTTGCCAGCCTGAGGCGATGCGGAGATCATTATCAGCCAGGAAGCTGCCGCTTACGCAGCGTCCCCCTTGCCGACTGTACTCTTGGAGAGGACCGACTCTTGCCTAGAGACGGAACGTGAGAGGAGGGTAGCCAGAATAGGGTATGCTAAATACCCCATTCGGGCAAAAAAGTTGTATTTTTTGACATTTTTATGCGAAACCACGGGAAAATGCTAGTAGTTTTCCCGTTGGAGGAAAAAAGTACTAAAAAACACGAATAAATCTGGGGAATCGTATGGTTTTCATCCAATACGAACCCAAAAACGGCTATTTTCTCGAAAAAGCGAGACAACCGCCCAGAAATGGCCATATTTTCCCTCGAGCCGCTCCTATTCAATGCAAGAACTGCTTGTAAAACCTCCCCCTCCCCGATCGATCCTCTACAAGGCTGTGGAATTGAAATTATCGACCCACCCCGAACAACAAAAATGCACCCGGACTGCCAGAGCTATACCGCTCGACACGCTACGCTTTGGTCAACAGGGTGATAAGCCCCTCTCAGAGCATACCCGCGGGACCCGCCGCCGGCCAGCAGCGGTAGAGATTCGATCGCTGATTGGAATCCCAATTGCGTACAGTACACTCACCGGCCGCGGCACAGCGGACATGGTGCGTGCAGGGTGCAGTTTCGCGCGTGTCGCGCTATCCGTGTGCTAAATATCAAAAAAGAGCAAGCGCTTCCCTGGGTAGCCAGAATACGGTATGCTAAACACTGCATTCGGGGAAAAAACTGCATTTTTTCGCATTTTTTCTCCCCGGACAGCAAAAGTACTCGCATATTCCGCAAAAATTGATAAAATGACGAAAAACTACCCAGGTCATTTTTGGTTCCTTGATTTTCGAGATGACCAAAAGCTTTCCGAAACATTAAAATCCGCGTGGACTACACCCCGCCACACTACGCACCGTCGCCACAGCTACTGTTATTTCGCTGCTCGGGCGCGCACCCTCAGGACCGCCTATGCGGGCGGAGCCGCTTTGGACAGGCACGAAGCCTGCGGTATCACGAGCCGGTGTGCAGCAGGGGAGCAGAAATGTACAGCTGTGCGCTGTGCTATCCACGCTACTGCTGTGGCAGATGAGAGAGAATGCCACATAGGCCAGAATTCCTGTGTTAAACACCAGGATTCGGGCGAAAAACAGGTGGAAAAACCGGAAAAATCAGTTCCTGAACCTGAGCTGCAGAGGGATAACACAGTGCGCCAAGGAATCTCTTTCTTTGTTGCAGCAAAAATGGTACACGGGGCGCTCATCATCAAAACACCCGTGTTTTTCATGCTGAAGTAACGCTACACCAGAGGCCCCCCGTCATTCTGCTGACCTATCCTCATTGAAAAAGCTCCATCTGTCATGCTGGAGCAGGAGCCATGCTGGGAGCTGCCTGCGCAAGCCCAATTCCGCTCAAATTCGAACAGGAGCCGGGCAAGACGCTGCCTGCCTGCGCAACCCTAATCCCGCTTGAAAGGCAGCGTTTGTCACGCTGGAACAGGCGCTATGCTAGGAACTGGCTCTGTGAGCCTAATTCCGCCTAAAAAGTGGCGTTTGTCACGCTGGAACAGGAGCCATGCTGGGAACTGCCTGCTCAACCCGAATTCCGCTTGAGAAGCAGCGTTTGTCACGCTGGAGCAGGAGCCATGCTGGGAGCTGCCTACGCAAGCCCAATTCCGCGTAAAAAGAAGCGTTTGTCACGCTAGAACACGAGCCATGCTAGGAACTAGCTCTGTGAGCCTAATTCCGCCTAAAAAGTGACGTCTGTCACCCTGGAACAGGAGCCATGCTAGGAACTGGCTCTGTGAGCCTAATTCCGCCTGAAAAGTGGCGTTTGTCACGCTGGAACAGGAGCTATGCTAGGAACTGCCTGCTCAAGCCGAATTCCGCTTGAGAAGCAGCGTTTGTCGCGCTGGAGCAGGAGCCATGCTGGGAGCTGCCTGCGCAAGCCCAATTCCGCGTAAAAAGAAGCGTTTGTCACGCTAGAACACGAGCCATGCTAGGAACCGGCTCTCTGAGCCTAATTCCGCCTCAAAAGTGGCGTTTGTCACGCTGGAACAGGAGCCATGCTAGGAACCTGCTCTGTGAGCCTAATTCCGCCTAAAAAGTGGCGTTTGTCACGCTGGAACAGGAGCCATGCTAGGAACTGGCTCTGTGAGCCTAATTCCGCTTGAAAAGTAGCGTTTGTCACGCTGGAACAGGAGCCATGCTAGGAACTGGCTCTGTGGGCCTAATTCCGCCTAAAAAGCGACGTCTGTCACCCTGGAACAGGAGCCATGCCGGAGAGCGCTAGTTCAGAGCCCATTTACGCCTGATGAAAAGTGGTGTTTGTCAACACGCTGGAAGAGGACCCATGCTGTGAACCGGCTATCTGAGCCGGAATTCGCCCAAAAATCCGTGTCTGTCATCCTAGGACAGGCGCCATGCTGGCAGCCGCCTGTGGTCCAAGCGCAATTATGCCGCATGAAAACCAAGATCTTCTGTCACGCTGGAACAGAAGCCCCAACATGCTTGTTCACGCGGCAAAATACTGCACGCGGCCTGCCTTCAGCGTTTGACCACCGCTGATCATCACACTACGTCGCTGTCGTCACAGCGTCGCATCCGCAGAACCCCGATAGCGGAACCCGATCTCTCGCACTCTGCGTACCAGTGGGCGCGTGGAACAGATTGGCGCCTCTACAGAGAGCCCTCCTACCCGCGTGTTTTCCCATCGCGAAGCAATGCTGCACTACGGTAGCCAGAATTGCTTTGCTAAAAACCCCGCTTCGGAGAAAAATCAAAGAAATAATGGGAGCATGGTCTGAGTTGTTCTCGTTTCTGACGTCAGCGCCTCAACAGCACCTGGAAATTGGAGTTCAAGATCAAGTAGCAGTTATCCTTATCTCAGCAGAAAAATAACTGCGCGGACTGCCTCCCGGACCGTAATTAGCCCAGGCATCACACTACGTCGCCGTCCTCGCAGCGACCCGAGAGTCACTGCTCAAGCGTCGCATCCGCGGAACCCCGAGAACCCAACCCTGGCAGCTCCGAGCTCGCTTAGGCGCGTGAACCATACCGGCCCGCCGCCTGTTAAGCAACCCCGAAGACCACACAGCGGGGCCCTAGGGACCACACACCGGCGGGCCTCCGTGGGCGTGTGGAGGAGATCGCACTTCGCATAGTGCTACCCACGCGTGTTGTGATTTGAGGACGCTTGTCGCACCGGGTAGCCAGAATGAGATTGCTAAATACAGGAGTTTTTTCCACATCGCACCGCATGATGCAGCAGCAGCTCCTACTCGTGCTGCATGTTGACACAGTAGCGATCATTCTCGTTCGTCTTGTGACCGCCTGAGTGCTACTACCACAATGAAAAGCGCGCAGGCTGCCCGAGCTAGGAACCTATCTCGACGCACTACATCGCCGTCATTGGAGTGCGCGCGGCGCTCCTCCCGCGTTGTACCCGCGGGACCCCGAGTTCCAGTGCGTCAATGCTCCGCAGCCTGGACATCTGGTTCTCCGTGGTGACCATACTCGAGGCCCCACCTGGCTGCCCACTATGTTCCAGGCTACAGACGAGCAGAGCTCTGGTCCTCCGCGGGCATGCGAAGGTGGCAGGGGTGCGCAACTGCGTGCACTACCCGCGCGATTACTCGTGAGGAACACGGAGGGAGGATGTACGTCAGAATACCCTGTGCTAAACACCGCAATTCGGGAAAAAAGCAACAGCAGCGAACTACCCTTGTGCGTCGCGGGCCGGGAAAACCCCAACTAAACTCAATCTATCGGAAAAGCAAAAAGCGCGGCCGGCTAGTCAGCGTTTCGCGTACCGAGGGGCCCTGTAGTTCCGGTGTGTATTACCACGCCGGCCCTGCAGTCAGGCAACCCTAATTCCATCTAAAAACACACGTTTGTCACGCTGGAACAGGAGCCATGCTAGGAACCGGCTCTGTGAGCCTGATTCCGCCTAAAAAGTGGCGTCTGTCACGCTGGAACAGGAGCCATGCTAGGAGCCGCCTTTCCAAGCCTAATCCCGCTTAAAAAGCAGCGTTTGTCACGCTAGAACAGGAGCCATGCTAGGAGCTGCCTGCGCAACCCTAATTCCGCTTAAAAAGCAGCGTTTGTCACGCTGGAGCAGACGCCATGCTGGGACCTGCCTGCGCAACCCTAATCCCGCTTGAAAAGCAGCGTTTGTCACGCTGGAACAGGACCCATGCTGGGACCTGCCTGCGCAATCCTAATTTCGCTGAAAAAGCAGCGTTTGTCACGCTGGAACAGGAGCCATGCTGGGGGCTGCCTTCGCAACCCTAATTTCGCTGAAAAAGCAGCCTTTGTCACGCTAGAACAGGACGGAGCCATGCTGGGACCTGCCTGGGCAACCCTAATTCCGCTCCAAAAGCAGCGTTTGTCACGCTAGAACAGGACCCATGCTGGGACCTGCCTGCGCAACCCTAATTCCGCTTCAACAGCAGCGTTTGTCACGCTGGAACAGAAGCCATGCTAGGAACCGGCTCTGAGAGCCTAATTCCGCTTGAAAAGTAGCGTTTGTCACGCTGGAACAGGAGCCATGCTAGAAGCAGCTTGCCCGACGACCCTACTTCCGCCTAAAGAGAACCTCTGTTTGTCATGCTGCAACACAGGCAAAAAAGTACATATTTGTCCCACCTCTCTCCTTGTTCAGGAGACAAAACATGGTTTATTTTTGTAACTTCATTCCCTAGTAAGTAAAATGCGTGCGGACTGCCCGGGGGTCGACTTACGGAGCCCGGTCATATTCACCGGGCCCATGCACCCGCCCGTCCCACCGCGGAGCCGTCCTCGGAGTGGCCAGCCCCTCAAGCTCCGCGCCCGCAGGACCCCCTAGCTCGGCGTCGCGCCTCGTG
>CAJINV010000010.1:997836-1029780 GCA_905178155.1 Amoebophrya sp. A120 | reverse complement strand
TGAATCTCCTCAAAAAAAACGAAGGGCGCGACGGGCATTCTTCTCAAGAGAAAAAGAGCGGGCGCGAGAAAGTTGAGGAATTATTAGCACGACCCGCAGCATTTTGCGGATTCAACAAGGGGCCCGGGGACGCACTCTCATTTGTTTAGTAATATTTATCGACATCCGATACAAATTTTTGCTATTCACGATCGGATGAAATCTGTGATGCTGATACATGCAAGAGGGCGAATGTTTCATTTGGAAAGGTTTGCAATACAAATGCTTTCAAGTTCGAGGGTGGGGGCATTTTTCGTTGTAATACCATGGTGTGTGTCTTCCCGGACCCCGTTTGGCCGTAGGCGAAGAAGTATGGAATTTGCAAAAATTATGTCTTGGTCTGGGTTTGTCTTCTCTTGCGAGCTTTGGGTTTGGAGGACGACAAGGTCTGTGATCCATGAATATGATTGTCCATTTTCTAATTTCTCTTGTCGTGCTGCATGCCGGCTTGTGTTTGTCATCTCATATGCGTGTAGTTGCGAATGAATCTGCAACAAGCCTAAAAAACTTCTGATGCTATTATGAATAAGAATAACAGTACAGGCAGCCGCTCTGAAATTAATTTATTCTAATTCAGGTATCAGCATCACAAGTTTCCAGACCCCTGCTCCATGCTTCTTTGCATGCGATAACACCGTGCCGTTGTAGCCCTCCATGACAGATTATCCAGGAAAAAAACTGTGGAAGTGTAACTTTGTAAAGGAAGAGCAGCATCAAAAATTCGCTTTGCATTACAGAAAAAACCTGTCACGCGCAACTAGCACGTGAAAACACGTTGTATCAAAGTCGCCTAGGACGCACATCTAGCATGACAATCGTATACAAGAACAAGTTTGCACTTTCTGCATCACAGATTTACACTCACATGGTTTTTTTCTTGGATACAGATTCCACGATCGAAGAAGCCGTTTCCTCGTAAATCTGCTGTTGGGTGGCTTCTATGCTGTGCAAAAACATCGCGCTACTAGTATATCGCAATCATGCATTACACATGTCAGTCTTGAGCTGAAGCAGCAATACAAATTGTGTGGCTGATGCTGAGCAAATTTGTATTGCAATTACCACTAGTGCGACATCCAGACTTTTGCAATGCATACATTCTGCGTCGTACACCGCATCGTAGGTAAAATCCTTGCTGTCCTTCGAGCTCCCCTCCGGTTTCTGCAGCTATCAAATGCAAATATGTCCGGGTCTGGAAACTTCTGATGCTGGCTGAAGAATCTTGGACACGTCCCAATAATTGGTCGCCACGCATCACAAGTTTTCGAGCTGCTAGGTGTTGCCCGTTCTGCATGGCAAACTGCGCTTCCGCATGACAGAAAACTGGGACGCTTGGCTGACGCGCATGACAAACTCTGCACTCTTCCAGACCCAGACATATTTGCAAAGCATAGCAGCGTTGCACTACCCATTTTGGCGTTCATAAAAACTACCTGCTGCCGCCCGTCCTGGATCTCTTGGCCGGACATGGGGCGGCACCGGACGACCACTTTCACGCATTCCGAGTTTTTCGAAGAGGTCGCGGGCGGAGCCATCTTGATGTAAACAACTCTTGAAAGACAAAGATGTACGAGTCGTCTTCTAATAAATATTGTTGCAACTACATCATGCTACTTAGTTTGTTCGAAGCATATAAGAATGCCAACACCGAAGTGACCGCAACTGCGAGTCGAGCGTAGTTAGCTCTTGTTGCACTCTTAGCTTTAGAATGATCAAAGAGAACGAAGTCCGGGCAGTTTCAAGCAGAGTGTACCGTCGACCGAAGGAAGGAAATATGACGACACCATCGCCATCCACAAGAAATCGCGTTGTGAAACATAAACAAGCTACACAAACTACAGAAATAAGACTTGATTTGAGATGTTGGCACCGAGGTACTTGTCGTTGATGAGACTTGTTCATCTTTATTGTGAAACACGGCGGGAGGCTGAATAGAAACTATCAGGTCAACGGTGCCATTCTTTTCGTTTTCGATGTCGAGATAAAAACGCACTGCCATTGTACGCGGTCACGGCTGAAATTCTCCGAAGATACAGATGAAACCGAAACAACAGAATCTGAGTGAGTCTGATTGTACAGGACCAGGATTGTTGAAAAGCTCTCATCTGCTAGCTTGTACTACCGAAGGGGAAATAGTACAAGTACTGCATGACAACAAATTTTCACAAATTGAAATTTCAATAGAAAACTTCAGAGGGGGGGCGCGAGGGCGGTTTGTGTCCAAAAAGTCAAACATGCCGAATAGCAATAAAGTGAAAGCCGCTTAATATTTTCGACGGATGTGGAGAGGTAATGAGATGAGAATAAAGCCCGAGAATCTACTTCTCCTATTGAACCGGACAAATAACACGTGCAGTCGGTGAACAGCAGGTTACTCCACACTAGTTGTACCTTCTCCACCTGGTGATGTCCTACCGCCCCTCCTGTTATCGTACAACTCTTTCTCCGGACTTGACGAGTCCGCTCTTTGGTAACTCGCCTTCACCCCGCTGCTTGTCGTGCGGACGAGGTGCTGTTGTTGCTGTAGTTTATTTTGGTGCTTCTTTTTCGCGGAAGTAGTTTTTCCAAAGTTGGTCGGGGTCATTGATTCGACATCGTCTTCTTCTCTGCCGCGCTCACGGACCGCAGGACTGGCGATGGTTTCCTCAACTTCGAGTTCAAAGTCGTGGCTGCCCCCGTGAAGGTGTTGCGCATCTTCGAGTTGCACAACTTGCCGAGATGAACTAGTCATGTTGCTATCTTCAAGAGCGCTTTCCGCACTTTCGACAGCTACGGGTATTGCTCGTCCTATTTCCACGTCATTTTCGTTTTCCTCCTCTCTCGCGAAGTAATACACGCCCATGCTCGCCAGCACCAGTATCGCGAACCCGAAAAACGATTTTTTGTAGCCGATATCAAATGCAAATATGTCTGGGTCTGGGAGATTGCGAGATTTGTCAACATGCTAGTCTGGCATGACTCTGAACTGTGTATTGCGTGCCCGGGAAGGGCTCCTCTCGTCTGTCATGTAAAAACGGAGTTTCTCATGCGCAGTACGCAACTCTGAACCACGGAAAAACTTGTCATGCTGGGGAGCACATTACAACAGTGCGCTCGCTCTTCGTCTTCCCTTGCTTGCATCACAAGTACCCAGACCTAGACAGATTTGCAATGCATAGCCGATCCAGTCAAACAACAGGCCCCCGAGGAAAACGACGACGCAAGGACCTATACCTCCGAAGGTAAATCCCAACACCGCCTGCGCGGAGGATTTCATGCCGTCTGGAGCGAGTTTGTTCGTCTCCTGGACGGCCGCGATGAACACCAGGGCGAAGGTGACGCCGTGATATCACAGGAAAAAAGTGTATACAGTTACACATTTGTTGGAGTTTCAGCATGACAAAGTTGCTCTGCATGGCAAGCAAAACTTGTGATGCGCAGACTATAAGGGAAAACACGAACGAAATGAGGCTGGCTGGCATTTCCTGCATGACAGAGGTTGTCTGTCTTGCTATCTTGCATCAGAGCGTGTAACTGTAACACTTTTTTCTCACGATACGTGAAGCGGTTCCACGAGCAGCACGTAGTCCGCCTTGGGCATCTATGCATTGCAAATACGCCTGGGTCTGAAAAGGTGGAACTTGTCTTGCGTGCCTTGCATTCCTGGAAAATCTGTGTTGCATGAGCAACAAGTGAGCAGCAGCTTCCCTTGTTAGGCAAAAACGCATTTTGTAATGCGCGTCAGGCAGCAGAAAGCGGTCCGAAAGTTTGTCATGCTCGGCTGCAATTGCAAGCGTAGTTGCAGTCATGCGCAACACAGCATCACAGGTTCCTTCCAGACCCAGACATATTTGCAGTTGATAGCATCCAGGCGTAGAAGATGGCGCGGAACACCCAAGCGGCTTGTCCGAGGAGGATCATTTGCTTCGCACCGAGCGTTATCAAATGCAAATATGTCTGGGACTGGGTCTGGAAACTACTTGTGATGCAATTGATGGAACTGCAGTGAGTACACTGTAATGCACTGCCAAGCATGACAAGTTTTTCCGTGGTTCTGAGTTGCGTGCCCCGCATTAGAAATAGAAACTGCGTTTTTGCATGACAGGCAAGAGGAGCTCTTTGCGGCAACGCAATACAGAACTCAGAGTCATGCCAGACTAGCATGACAAACCTCGCAATCCCCCAGAGGACCCAGACATATTTGCAGTCCATAGGCGTTTCGAGCAGGTATTCCCCGTAGTAGAAAATCGGTAGCTCGAAAATCACCGTGGTCAAAACACTCATGCCGCACAGGATATGACCTGCTCAAACGATACAATCTCAAACGTTACAATAGAGTCTGGGATTTGTCCTGCATAATGAGCATGACAGACTCGCAGACCATTCCACTTTCTGCAATACAAATTTCGCCAGATTGTAGTGAGGATTAGGACTCCAGAACTTGTCATGCGCAATCGTCCTATGAGAGTTGGCTAGAGTATGCAATTCTTGCAACACAAATTCCAGATTCTATTGTAACGTTTGAGAGTGTATCACCTGAGCAGGTTATACAGGAGCGGAGTCGCGTTCAATTCATCTAACGCGAGAAACAACATGGCTTCCACGAGCGAAAACCCCCCGCCAATCATGGTCAGATTGAGAAAAAAGACTTTCTATGCAGTGCAAAAGCATCGTACTAGTATGAATTGCATCACAAATTTTCTCAGCATGAGAAATGAAATTTGTAATGCGGATTCAACTTAAGAAAAAAATTTGTAATGCGGGCATGCAATTACAACGAGTACGATACTTTTGCAATGCATACTTTCCGCTGTTTCACCATTTGGGTCAGGAGGTCGTAGTTCACCGGAGCCGAGTCCTTTATGAACAAGAAAAATCCCCCCACCCCATATCCAAAAGGAAATCTGTGATGCAGATTTGTGGCCACAGACCAGCTTTGTTATGCTAGAAGGGAAAAGATGCGGACTGTAGTTCTGGGTGTCGTGGGAAGGGAACAAGGCCTTGCATCTTTAGCACGAAAGGAGGCAGCTGGAAGTGGGAAACAGCATGACAAATTGCCTGCAAACGAGGCCACAACTGCGGTGCTTGGCCTTCTAGCATTACAAATCGATTGGTGTACTCAAATACAGCATCACAAATTTCGTTTTCGATATGGGGAGGTGGGATTTTTGTCTTTTGATATCCTTCCCCGCGTGTTTTGGGAACAGTTTCTTGCCCGTATAGAGAAAAAGCAGGCCAATTAGCTGTTTGTTTATTAATAAAGAGGTTATTTTCAGTAGAAGTTAGTACACACATCACAGATCGAGTTAGAAATCTTCCATATCTATACCTGATACCCACCCCACATCGGAAGAAAGCTTCCGTTTGAATGGCTTAGCATGAACCCAAGCACCACGTGTGTCGCGCCCCAGCTGATTGCGCCCCACATGCGGCTCTTCGACCACACATCCCTATCTTTTTCCGACATTTCAAGAATCAGAGCGTCCAAAAGCGAACCCTGCGGCGCCCGGAGGATGTTGAAGGTCACATAGAGAAAGAACAAGGTGCCGATAGTGTGCCGTTGAAAAACGTATCTACCGACAACTCCGGACTTGTTGATGTCATGCGCAATATTTTTACCCAAAACTTCTTGACTGTATGTTTCTGATGTAACTGTATAGCAGAGTTGAAATTGTAAAATAAATTAGTACGGTGTCGGTATAATTCTAAGTGCTCCGGATAGAAACTTTGGCTCGCGTCCACCACCGTCAGGGGGATTGCTGCGAAACTCAGCATGCTAAACCCGATGGAAAACAGCAAAACCAGCTTCGCCTCCCGTGATTTGTCTGCCAGGTAAGCGCCGATGGGGCCGGTCAGCATGGTGGTCAGTTTCCCGGATGACACGAGCAGCCCGATCTGGCTGGCCGAGCAGGATATGGAAAGGAAGTACAGGGTGAGAAACCGCACCCAACAAGCGAAAAACGCGAAGGACACGGCGTTGCTTATCAAATGCCAATATGTCTGGGTCTGGACACTTGTAATGCTGGGCTGTGAATACGTGAATGCTGTCTAATGCACAGGCAAGCATGAGAAAAAATTTGCGAGGCTTTGTGTTGCAGTTTTCGCATGACAAACTGCGTTTTTGCATGACAAGCAAAAGAGTCTTTTCTTGGACACGCATTGCAAGCTCTTTACTCATGCCAGACAAGCATGACAGACCTTGCATCCTTCCAGACCCAGACATTTTTGCAATGCATATATCCGAGGGAGGCCTGATACAGCTTCTCCTTCGTCCTTCTAGCTGTAGTAGGTGTTGAACTCATTTTGCGATTCTCGTGTGCGCTGCTGCCCAAAGCGGTCGTGGTAGTGCTATGGGAGTAGTTTTTGTCGTTTCCTGTACTAGCTGCTCTGCCGTCGATGAGGAGCCCGCTCGTCGTGATTACCCTTCCAATGACCACGTTCTGGTCCGCCGGGAGTGGATGTTCATCGTACCTTTTCCCCGACATCACAGATGGAAACTCTGATTGTTTTACCGCTGCGCCAGTCGTCATGTGGTTGTTTTACTTTTATTTCCGACGTAATATCGTCTTCACCCGATTTTTGCTGTCTTTTAATTACTTGGTGCGCGGGGCACAACTACCTGTCGCGAATAAGATGCGGCCGTGTGCGTGTCTCCTGCAGAGAGAGAGTTCGTTGAAAATGAGCGGCAGCTCGTGTAGAAGTTGATATAATGATGTTCACGACGTACTACATTATCGGCGGTGAGTCCCGAAGTGACAAGCAACTATGCAGTGCAAAAGCATCGTACTCGTAGTGATTGCGAGCATGCATTACAAACCCAACTTTCTACCCAAAGTAGCATGACAAATTGAAATTCTGTACTTGAGCGAATTAGTGATGCAATTCATACTAGCACGATACTTTTGCACGGGATAGCAACTGTCCCACAACAATTTCCTGACTCGGGCGTCCGGGAGCCGCAAACTTTTCCGCGCTTCACACATCAACATACTGAGAGGAAAAATCCCCCCTCCCCATATTGAAACGGTATGTTTCCAAGAATTTGCGTTGCAGATTTGAGGACACAGATCACGTCTGTCTTGCAAGAAGACAAGGGCAGAAGCCTCCGCCCCATTATGGAAGCGATTTGTCATGCTGGTGGGCCTAAAGGGGGGCCGTTTGCCATGCTGAACTACTAGACCCATACGCCCCTACCTAGCCCGGGGATCTGGCCGCAGTGCCTCTCTGCAATACAAAGCTGATTTGTGGTCACAAATCAGCATCGCAAATTTCCGTTTTGATATGTTGGGGAGAGGGATTTTTCATTTTGATACAGCAGCATGGTTAGCTTCACGAGGAGGAACCCGACGAAGCAGTCGTTGAAAGAAACGGCGAAGAGGGAGGCGAGCATTGTTGGCTAGTATATGTCCTCAAATAACGTGGCCACCGTCGAGTAGGGCAGCCGCGGGGTGCGCAAAAGACGAGCTCTTGCTCGACAAAGCTTGGCGCCTGCTATTTGTAGTTTCTTTGCGGCAGTACAAGCACACACGACGAAATATTAAACGTCACTACTCGTTCATTTAAGTGTGGGTGCTGCAAGTACTTGAATCAAAAAAAATTTCGGATGTGCGTTGAACAATGGAAGAAGGAAAAAAAATTTATAGTACTCCATCGATTTAGCTGGACAGGAGGAAGATTCACAACTCTGTAAATAGAAGGCAGGAAACAACGCAGGTTAAAGTGCTATCTCCCTCTACCTACCTCAGCGTCGCTCTAGGAACCTTTTAGCAGAGCTGCATGCGCAAACCTTTCTCTCTCCCGTCAAGCAGGCCTCCCTCAGAGAAAGGAAAGAAACAGAACAACTTACAAAACGAAAACTGCACACAAAATTATAAACTGGCGTCTCTCTCACTCAAGGACAGAAAAGAATCCCAGAAACAACGGTCGAAAAAGTAGGTGTTCTCATCGCCTCCACCCGCTCGAAAAACCAGGGCGCGGCGTAGGATCTTGCAACAAGAACTCAACGTCACAATAGATGAAATCATGCGGATTTGTTCCAGTTTGGTGCTGACACTCGTCCGTGGTCCCGCGCATCTTCGATCTTCTTGGCTACTACCTGAAAATATGTCCGCGCAATGAAGAACTAGCAGCATGATCTTCTTGTTCTTCCGGGTTCTTATTTCATCGGCGGTTCAAAATTCCAGATGATCGTGAGCGATGTGTTAGAACTATTTAATAATACATTCACAAGTCTAGTCCGGCGCCCGATTTCTGACTTGCTGTTCCAGCTGTCTCGCCATCCGCATGATTCCCGGGTCTTCATACGGTACTGCCTCTGCGTTCTCCCCCATAGTCTGCCCCAGTTGGCGGTCCCTGGCATGCTGTGCCTGCATCTCGTTTGCCTCCGTGAACCGAGACTTTGGCTCCAGTGCGTCAAACACGTTCGCAGGCAGGATGGTATTCAGATTGTTCCGGAAAAAGTTGCAGTCGTTTCTGCGGAATGTCTTTTCTGTAGTACTCTTCACAGCAGCAGCCACGACACGCTCGCGTCCCTCTGCTTCGCCATTACCATCATTCGTGCTGTTTCGACGTAATTCTATCGGGTGTTGTTGTAGTAGACCCCAGTTTCCCTTGCAATACTCTCCCAATAGTTGGGTGCTGTCCCACTCCGCCTGTCCCAAGACTAGCGCGAGATAGTCACGCACGCTGTTGCGCAGGCCGTGCAGGTTCATGAAGTGGTGAAAGTCGGTGGCGTAGACTAGTAGCCGATTTTTAGTGAAGTCCACTTCGACTACGCGGAGATGGAAAACTTCGCGCTCGCTTAATATCCTCGTTTTCACCTCCTTCCCTGCTGCTTCGTTTCTAGTTTCATCCTCGCTGTAGTTGTTCCTTGCAGGAATCAATTCTTGAGGTGGTTGTACAATTAGTTCATCCTGTTGATTCATCTTTTCATGTATCTCCTCTGGAGATGGAAAACCTCGCTCCCGCCCTGCTGCTTCTGTGATTGCGGCAATGGCCTTGCACGGGATCCAACCGCGCGGGCCGTGGGTGGAGGACCACAACGACGACGACGACGTGGGTTCTTCCTTAGAAGTTGAAGTACACAAGGACGGCGAGGAAGATATTTTTACAGTTCTTGTTTCGGAGCTGCAGCTTTGTTCACCGCCCGCCTCGCCGCGAGTGGAAGCGCTCGAAGACGTAGAACTACTAGCTGGAGCAGCATCTTTTTTCTATCGAACGCAAATTCTATGTTTGGGTCTGGAAAATTTTCATGCTCTCATGCGGATCATGCGCAGAAACACGCATCACAGAATCCAGTGTGGTCCTGCGACGAGCCCAGCAATTTTAGAAGTGTCTTGCAATATTCCACACAAAACAAACCCAGACATATATATAAAAAAAATTTCCAATGCGTATCTTCTCCACTCCTACTCCCTGCTCCGCCGGTGCAGGTGGAACAGGACCTATATTATCGACTACAAAATAGTCCAATAACTGTTTCAGCACGATTTGTTGCCGAAAGGACGAGGTGGAGTTCTCTCCTCGTCCCCCGCCCGCACCATGTAGACCAAACTTGTTGAACTCAGCCTGCAGCAATTCCCGGTCTAAAACAGCCAGTCCCTTCGCGGCCCGTGGATGGCAGGGGCCGCCGGCCAGTATCCCACGAAAAAACTGGTTCACTGTGATGACTTTGCAGGATCTGCATCACAATTTTCTACGCATGACACTGAAAATTTGTCATGCGCGCTTCCCAAGGGAAAACCCGCTTGAAAATCCAACGCCTTGCAGGTGTAGCAAGGCAAAGAGTTCTGTGTTCCATTTTCTGCATCACAAATTCACAGTGAAACAGTTTTTTCTTGCGATAGCCAGCACGTAGACCTTGATGCTGGGTTTTTCGCTGATGAAGTCCCGGAGCGACGAGTATTTCAGGTTCCATTCGTATCACAGGAACAAAGTGTTACAGTTACACACCTGTTGGAGTTTCTGCATCACAAAGTTGCTCGACATGGCAAAGAAAACCTGTGATGCGCAGGAGACTATAAGCGAAAACAAGAATGAAATGAGGCAGGCTGGCAAGCATTTCCTGCATGACATAGGTTGTCTGTCTTGCTTGTCTTCGGTCAGAGTGCGCAACTGAACTGTGACACTTCTTTCTCAGGATAATTCGTCCGGCGTCAGGGAGATCGGGCGTACCAAGTTAAAACCGATCACCTTTCGCTTCGCGCGTTCACTAGTTTTATCGACGTTGTTCCCAATCGTGGTAGTTTTTGTCCCCACGGGCGTACTGCTTTCCGCCTCATTTTGCTCCTCATCCACTAATATCAAGTGTAAAAATGTCTGGGTCTGGAAGAATGTGAGATTTGTCATGCAGATTTTCCATGACCCATGAGGTCTGGAATGCAGGACCTAGCATGACAGATTCTGTGCGATCTTTCTCATGCCTATCCTGCGTGAGAAACTCCCTCCCGACTTGGTCAAAACTGGGCGACTTTTGGTAATCATGCACATCCAACACAGATTTTTACATGCTTCAGATTTAGCATGACAAGTTGCATTCTTCCAGACCCAGACATTTTTACATTTGATAACTAATAGGTAACACGCGTTCCGGAAGTGCTGGTGCTTCATTTCCACAATGACCCGCAGCATGAACGGCAATGACTGCAGCCTCAAATTCCTACCCCGCTCCCGCTCGTGTACGAACAGCGTCCCGATGTCGAAGTCCTGCTCTGTTTTCTTACACAGGTCTTGCAGAAACTCCGACCGTATGCATTGCAAATATGTCTGGGTCTGGAAGGATGCAACTTGTGATGGTGTCTCTTCACTCTCAAAAAATCTGTATTGCATACCCAGCAAGAGGGGTCCAGTTTGTGCTACATTGAGAGGGCATTTGTTTCTCATACGCAATAGGGATCAGGAAGCCCTCTAAAAATCTGCGATGCTATATTATGCATTACAGGCGTCATGGGTGTGGGTCACGTAAAATTCGCATGACAAGTTTTGCATTCTTCCAGACCCAGACATATTTGCATTTGATAGACCGCGACAGGGGCTCAAATCCGGGCTGAAACTTTTGCAGACAGAGCGAGCATCTCTCGTGCCGCTGTTCCTTGTTCTGCTCTTCTACCTCTTGTTCCCGGGGTCGTGGCTCCTCTCCAGGAGTAGTTCCTGGCCCCACATTGATGTTCGCGTCATTTTCGTTTTCCCTCTCCCCGGCCGCAGCGTTGCCCCCTCCCCGGCCTTCTGCACGACCCGCGGCCGGCCCGTCGTCGCGCATCTGGAGCTGGACCGTGCGCTGCCACGCGCGGAGACAGTGCAGGTGCACGTACTTGCTGCTTCCGAGGCAGCCGCTATCAACTGCAAAAATGTCTGGATCTGGAAACTTGTGATGCTGAGTGGCGTAGCATGAAGAGGCCACAAGTGCTGGCTCAGCATGACAAATTTCTGAGCTTGTAGGTGTTGCCTATTCTGCATGACAAATTGCGTCTCCGCATGGCAGAAAAATGCGGCTCTTGGGCAACGTGCATGACAGATTTAATAGTCATGCCAGACAAGTATGACAAACATGCATTCTTCCAGACCCAGACATTTTTACATTTGATAGCCGCAGGGCGTGAACAACTCCCCATCCTCCTCGCCAGAGAGACAAAACCGGCACTTGTTTTGATTTGTTCCAGAAACATTAACATTACCTCCCTGTGACGGATCTTCTTCCTCGGGGAGCACCTCGTCCTCTCCGGACAGAACAACGCTCGAGCTATAGTTCTGCGTCTCTGCTCCACTCCGTTCATGCGTTCTGCTCCTGGCCTGCTGCTCGTCCTCCTGCGATCCGCTAACTTCCTCTTCCGCTTCTGGGGACGTCGAGGCGGGCCTCCTTGTTTCTGCCATGAAGTAGTTACAACGCCCTACATTTGATATCCTCGAATAAAGATCCTAGTAGAACAACCGGATGCAATAAATTTGCTTTGACCTCCTGGTGATGAGGTGGATTCGGATTTCTTAACAGCACAAAAGAGAGTACAGTACTCGTCATCTCGTACTCGTGGTTAAACACTGCTCACATCGGAGTTGTACTCTAGTACACGGTGTTCAGGCAGCTCTTTTGCATCGAAGAAGTTGTCTTCAAACGATCAGATAATGGGTAAGTAACAAGAAATACAGGTCCGTGAGGCACATCAACCAAGCGTTAGTGGAAACTGGGCGTTTATTTTGACATGAAGAGGATATCGATATTGATTCTCGAAAGAAGAAACGACATTTATTTTATTCTTCACCGAAGATGCAAGGCCGAGGGACGAAGGCTGTACCATTTCATACAACAGAGAATGGATTGTGACACCCTTAAAATTTTGTACTCCACCGACCTGCAAGAACCGACTTCAATTTCCTCGCATGCAGCTGGAGCCTCGACTAAAAGTCCTCTCGGTACGCCGTTTTTAAAACAAGCGACAAATGAAGGGTCGAATGAACGTGATTTATTTTGCGGCCAACCAGCGGGCCTCGAAATGTCATAAAAACTTCTAATATAAAACTGGAAACCTCTTCTTTGATCATCTCCAGAAGTCAGAGTAGAGTCAGAACAGTTGCTTCTGCAGCATCGAGCTGCAGGAGCGAACTTAGTCTTGGAAACGCGAACGCATCACTTCATGTTTATTCACTGTCAGCAACAATGACAAAGTACTGTCGTGGTATTCTTCCCACTTGCATGGAGTTTCCGGCATCCCTAGAACGTGAGAGCAGGGGAAGTCAACGTACTATCCCAAAAATGACAATTCGTAATCAAACTACCCGTGCTCCTGCGATCGACTACGCCAAGAAGGATGAAATGAAACCTTGTGCTTGTCGTGTGTAGGATCGACATCATTATTTTTGCATCAAAAATCGTACGAGCGAAGTCATGAATTACCTCTTATTCAAAAAACGTTGCATCAAAAATGTACTCAAAATGATCCACGATTTATTCTTGCAGCGGGCTCTTGTCAAAGACATAGTCCCTGTCGCATCAACACTAATACAACAGGAAACTATCCCACATAATTTCCCCGCTTCCGGCGGATCAACTGTAGTCCTCTCGGAATCCGAGAAAAAAACTCTGCTAGCTCGCAACTTTTTTGGGCTGGCGCTCAGGCTGCCGCTCAGGCTGCCGCTCAGGCTGGCGCTGGCCGCATGACAAATTTCTTGCGCTGCATGACATTAACAAAAGCTGTCAGGAAACGCTACTCCTACGTGAAGAAGGCACGGATGAAAATGAATCTAAGTAGCCTCAGTGAGATGTTACAGATTTGGCATGACAGGTCGCGTTTTTCCAATATAGAGACCAACACAGTTTTTTTCTTCGATACCCGGGAGGTACTCTTCGAAATCGGTGATCGGGCCTTCTTTCGTCGACTCTCGATTCCATATCCCGTGTAAAAACGTCCCGACCCCATAGTTGTCATGCAATTCTGCATGCCAAAAAAGTAAAGTTTCTCATGCGGAGCCCTATGAGAAGCAATTCTCTGTTCGTGTTTTGGAATTTGTGATGCGAGAATCAGCATGCCGCGCTAGATCTGTGATACACAGGATTACACTACGAGGACAAACTTGCCATGCCAAACCAACAAGGCTTGTTGATTTGTCTAGCAGATTTCCCATCTTAACTCTGGTGTGGGGACGTTTTTAATCAGGATATTCCAGGTGGCGTAGTAATCGGGGAACTGCCCGCGCGCATTCACGCTCGACCAGCGGACAATGCCTCTTCTGCCCTGCACCATGTTCACTTTTTTCCTGTTACAACGCTCCGTCGCCTTCTTGCTTTTCTTATTCATCCCTGAGGAGGTTGTAGAAGCACTTCGTCCCCCGCCTCGCTTACAGCCGGACCTTTGCTTCATTTTCTGTTTCTGCCTTTTCAGAAAAGTGTTCTGGTTTTCACTGCGCGTTTTCGTCCCGTTCTTCCATTTATTCCGCCCTTTCGTCAAGAAGTTCCGAGCCACCAAGTAGCTGGTAAGTTCCCCGTTGTGAAAGAAAAATCCGCGGTGCTTCCGCCCACTTTCCCACGCGCGCTGTCGCGCGTCACCGGCCGACTGAATGGCGACATTCAGCTTCTGCTGCTTAGCCGCGGGCAACTTTTTCAGTTGTGCGACTAGTTTCCCGGAGTAACACGCATCCGCGATTACGAGAAGCTTGTGGTTTTTCTTCTGCGTCTCCGTCAAAAAAAACGTTTCCTGTATCAAATGTAAAAATGTCTGGGTCTGGAAGCTTGTGACGCTGGGTGGCGTCTCATGATGAGGCCGCAAGTGCTGGCTCAGCATGACAAGTTTCTGAGCTTCTAGGTGTTGCCTATTCTGCATGACAAACTGCGACTCTGCATCACAGAAAAATGAACATGGAGCTCTTGCTCTTGGGTAACATGCATGACAGATTTAAGAGTCATACCAGACAAGCATGACAAACATGCATTCTTCTAGACCCAGACACTTTTGCAGTTGATATCCTGCGCGAGCGTCCAAATCTCGTAAATGTCCTCGAAGGTCAGAAAGGATGCATTTGCGTAGGTCTTCTTGCGCCGGTCGTCTGGCGCGAACATCACCGCACCTTTTAGGTTATGCAATGCAAAAGCATCGTACTGGTACTACTACTAGTATAAGTTGCATTACAAATTAGCCCAGCATTACAAATTGGATTTGTAATGCTGGTTTGCCTTGAGAAAGAAATTTGTAATGCATAAACGCAATTACTACGAGTCCGATACTTTTGCACAGCATATAGGTGCGGCTGGTGGTAGCATTCCGAGGCAGCGAACCCGTTATGGAAGCGTCAGGATTGAAATCGTCAAAGTTGTGATGCATAAAATGCAACGCAAACATTGCCTCTATTGCAGAGGACGCAAGGGATGCAGATTGGAAGCCTGTTGAGGGGTAAAAATAAAAGAGCTGCTAAAGTAGCATGACACAAGGCGCATCCCTTACCCAAACAGCATGACAAACTGGATTTCGGCTCTACCCAAATTTGTCATGCACCACTTAGAAACTAGACCCCAGCTGGTATCTGTTTTATGCATGGCAAACTATTTCAACTTTGCCGATTTCAATCCTGGAACTCCCATACCCGTGGCCCGACATGTAAAGGACGAAAAGTGCCTTCTTCCGCTTCGCACCTAATGTTCTTTATAGTATTTGCTGGAACAACTACCGAACTATTCAGATTGAGATTGATGTTCTTGTGTCGAGGCGTAATAACTTTTTTAGGTACAGAAAAAGCACAGCACTTCTCAAGCAAGAAAAAAATAACACCTCGGAAGCAACTGCTTCCTCAGCTGGAGGATAAAAATGTATGGCCCGGTCAGCGACGCTTTTTTCAAGTATGCTGAGAATTTTTGTATGCGTATTTTTTGCAAATGCGCCGCCCTTCCGCCCGTGCGCATTCGGGCAATGAAACTGCAGAAGCGGGCCGCGCACTTGATTGCGCAGGCCCAATGAGGGGGAGCCAAGCTAGACGCCCATGAACAGGCCCGCCGTGTTGGCCCGCGCGCATTGTCTGAGATCATTACGGGGAGGGAGGGCGCCTCCCGACATCCGCCCAAGCTTTCCTCGTTGGCCCCCCGTCTCTCCTCTGTTTATGGAAACCCCTGCCGACATACCAGCGGCGAAGACATTGGGCACAGTGGGCGAAAATAATGCCAAAAAATGCACCTTGGAAGAAAAAGCCGGACGTGGGCCAGCTTTTCCGGACACGGCCGGAAACCCTGGCCCGCCAAAGCGCGCGGACCCTACACCACCAACATTTTGCTCTCGCTAATCTGTGCGCGCCCCCTTGACAGGCGCCAGTCCCCCGCCGGGTTTAGGTCTTTCCGCCTTCCAGCGAAACCACCTGGGGCGCGGCCCGTTTCAGCGTTGCTGCCTTTTATTTCCGAGGCACCCCAAGCACAGGCAGAGGTCCTTCGGCGCAATTTCCGGAGAATTCTCTGCCCGGCGTCGGGCAATTACTCCGGGACGTTTGGGGGCCTCTTTGAGGGGCATCATTCGCTGGGGTTTCGCGTTCTTTTGGGGGGCATCTTTTCACCCCTTCCGGAGGCACCCCCCGGGGCTTGCCGCCGACGCTTTCCTGGTAGTGCATTCACTGGCCTTTTTCCTCCCCGCGGTGCCAGCGGCAAGCCGCGGGGAGGCCTCGCCGCCATTTCTGCTCGGCGGCCCGGCGGGCGGGCGGCGCCGCGGTGACTGAACTCGCACAGGCGCCGCGCTCGCGATTGGCTGCGGGCCCACCGACTATGTCTATGCGCTCGCGCACAGGGAGGGCACATCCGCAAAGCCTTCGCCATGGACGCGGGCGCGCCGAATCGATGGGAAACCAAAAACGCGGCCCAATGTTGCGCGGCATCGTCGAGGTTTGCCCAACCTGTGCAAGGCCTCTATTTGCTCGAAGTGTGCCCGCGCGGCGGGGCATGCGCATCACCAACACATAGGGGCGCGCCCCTTGGTGCATTTCGGGACGCCGTGGCGCCTCGCCAACAGCGAATGCCACGCGGCGGGCCCTCCACGAAGTGGGTCCCGGAGGAGCTTGACGTGGCCAGCCTCCAAGCTGATAGACACAGGCCCTGTGGGAACGGGGCGCGATGTCTTCGAGTGTCGCCCAAGTGCTCGGAACCCCAATCGTCATGCGAAAAAAAATGCATATCAAAATTTCCAGCATACTTGAAAAAAGCGTCGTTGACGCCACCATAAAATGCTATACGTACTTATACCTGCTTTGAGCCATCTCATCATCTTCATCAGTGCGTCTTCTCTTCGCAACGCAGGCCGTGACTTCACTCTTTTCACAAACATTTTCTTGGTTTGCGCGTAGCCCACGACCTTTTTCACCGCCTGGAACTTCTTTTCCTTAAACTATCAAAAGGAAAAATCCCCCCACCCCATACCAAATGGGAAATCTGTGATGCAGGATTTGCGTACACAAATGCGCGCTGTCTTGCAATACGGCATCGCAGCCAGATCCGCAGCCTAGAGAGGGATATTTTGGTCTAGTTGCTTAGCATTTCAAACGGCTGTCCTCTAGGCCCAACGGCATGCCAAACCGCTCCCATAATGGCAGGGAAGCCTCTGCATTTGTCTTCTTGCAAGACAGCCGTGAGTTGTGGTCTCAAATCAGCAACACAAATTTTCGGAAGCATGCCTTCTCGATATGGGCAGAGGGGATTTTTCCTCTCAATATAAACAGCAGCGACATCAGCTTCGCATCGTGGCCGCAGCGGTTGTATCCTGTGCAAAAGTATCGTAGGCACTCGTAGTAATCGCATTCATGCATTACAAATCTGGTTCCCAAGGCAAATCCGCATTTACAAATTCCATTTGTCATGTTGAGCGAATTTGTATTGCAACTACTACTAGTACGGTACTTTTGCAATGCGTAGGTTGAGACCCCCCAGTGGTCGCCTGTCCCACCGGGCGTTTTGGTAGGGCGTCTGCAACGAGGCCACGCAGAGGGCAGACCGGAAAGTTTGGTTATAGTTTTTCAATATTTTGTTTCCAGCTGGTGTTGTTGAAAATGCAGTACAAGTACTCGTCGTCCTCTTCGAAGTGGCACTACTAGTAGTGCTGGAGCTGGCTGCTTTCTGTTTCTTCCGCAGCTTTTTATCAGCATCATGTCGGCTCTCTGTAATTGTAGTTCTTCCTTTCGACGGCCGTGTAAAAATACTTCCAGGTAGTTTCTTCGACGACGACGACGATCCGCGTGCAGGACTGCTGGTCTGATCTCCTGCTTTGTTTTGCTTGTCCGGTCGTGAGGCTGAAGAGGAACCTCCTTCATCCGCAGCATTTAAGCCAGTAATCACACCAGCGGCGTGCACAGGTTGCAGGCTGTAGTAAGACTGGGAAGAAGATGAAAAGGAAAACGAAAACAAATCGTCCACTACAGGGAAAATAAAGATCGTGAAGCCGTTCAGAAAAAAGGCCGCCATAGTTCCTGCGAAGTGGACCGCTTTTTTGCGCTTCTTTTGCGAAGAAAGTCGAGGCAACATCTTCATCTGGGTCTTCATGATCATGCCAAGTTGTTTCGATAAAACAGAAACTTTCGTGTGCCCCCGGGGGAGATCCTCCGAGTGGACAAGGACAGGTCTGCAGCACTCAAGATATAAAGAGTAGAGAAAATTATATACGTGAAAATTCTGTAACAAATACTTATGAAAAAAAAACAACGCCTCACCTTTTACATGTACTCTACGATGAATGTTATTGACAGACGGTAGGAAATGATCACCAAACTTGGTAGACAAGAATTTCGTGAAAAAACCCACCAGTCCACAGTTACGACAGAGCCGTTTGTCGTAGCGAACGCAAGACACCACAACTAAAAAATGAAATAACTATAATTCCTGTAAAATATACAAAATCTTATTCGAGGAAAGCGCCCAGGAGTAAAAAGAACTTCTGCCAAATAAAGGTGGAACCTGATCTCAGTACATCTACCTATGCGTGAGCGTGTACCGTGACCATGATAGATCGTTGAATCCAAATACCGACCTCTGCGCCGCCAAAACTGCTGGTTCACATCACATTTTTCGCAAGAATCACGACGCTGCAGATGATAAATCCTCAGTGACGACGGACCCGGCGCACTGTGTGGGTCAACAAGTCAAAATCGAAAAACGCAGTGAAGCTGATCTACGGAGGAAGTGGTAGAAGTTGAAATTGTACTTAGCCCTTTATAAACTACAGGACCATGGTGTGTTCCACTTCCACCTCCTCGAGTTCACATATACGATCAAGGAGTCACAGCTGAATCAGGACCGCAAACAGAAATACGAATACCTATTACAGCCCGCTGCAAGAAGAAGACAAAACGTTATTCTTCTTCAGATCATTTGACTAGTGACATCTTCCGTTCTCGCAGATCAGAGCAAGATCATCATCATCATCATTATCATCCTCTCCTCCACTGACTGGTGATACACACGAAGCAGCGCCATTCTTTTCCTATTCTCCATTACAAGCATTTCTGGCGCAGAACACCAGAATTTCTGTCCAAAAAGAGCAGAACAAGGACGGTATCAAAGTAGACCCCCGCCGCAAGTAGTACTTTTTATCTTCCAAAAGTAGAGTGGCATTTTTTCAGAATCTTCGGACGAGCATAGCATGATCTTGATCTGCTTCAACAAACCCATCACTATCCATGCACTTGCTGATAAGTTTAAGTAAAAATATGAGCCTGTGCATAATTTATTCCAGGATGATTCAAGATGGAAAGCTCCGTTAGGGAAAATAAGAGGATCATCCACAGCTCTCGGTGGTAGCTAAATCCTGATGTGTTGGCGGGCGCATAGCTGCTGTGCACCTGCATGTAGAAGTAGAACATCATCCTCTTTTCTTCCCGAGGCGCACAGAATCAGAAATAATAAGCTCCTGCAAATAATCAATTTTTTTACTTATCCACACCAAGCCTGTTCTTCCTGCGCAGCATGCACAGATCGTGAAGACCGTGAAGGTGCCCCTACAACTTGGACCGATTTTTTGCACTAAAAATCGCTATACATTTCGACATCAACGACAGCCTCCGCCACTTCATCTTTCACACATTATTCCCCTCTGCTAGCTCAAAACACCACGACGGTGGTTACAGCGTCAGGTGGTAAGAGACTACCGCACAAGAAAGGCGAGCCCTTTATTGCCTTCTCTACTTAGGTTTCACAAAAACGGCAGAGCGAGAGAGCAAAGACCGCGAGCTGCGCGCAGGAGCTACCACACGGTTTAGAAGCTTTGGAGATTTGTCGATATCTACAGCAACATCCGATCTTCTGTCAAAACCCCCGTAAAATATTCGTCGCCGTGTTGGTAAACCTCCGGTTCGTGAGGTGGTACGAGCTCCTCATCTGCTCCGCCGCCTCATCTTGGTAGGTGGGTTGATGTCCTCGGATGCCGTTGAGTATCCCGTGTAAAAACATCCCCACCCGCCCAGAGTTGTCATGCAATTCTTTCAGCATGCCAAAAAAGTATTTCACGCGGAGCCCTTAGTGCTTTGGGATTTGTGACGCTAGAACCAGCATGCTATGCTAGATCTGTGATGCTTCCGAACTAGCTAAACAGGGCTACACTACGAGGACAAAGAACTTGTCATGCCAAACAAGTAAAGCTGGTTGATTTGTGTAGCAGATTTCCCATCTTCACTCTGGGGTGGGGACGTTTTTCATCAGGATATTGAGCTGATCAAACTCTTCACTCCCAGCCACTGCGTGATTAAACTCCTCCCCCTCTCCTTCTTCTGGGTGAAAAATCGGGGGAAAGCAGGCGTATACGTTCTCTTCGGGTTCGAGCCGCAGCAGGGTTTGAAAGATCTCAATCAACTATCGAAAGGAAAAATCCGCCCTCCCCATATGATCAAAACGGAATTTCTGAAGCTGGACCTGTGTACACAAATCAGCTTTGTATTGCAGAGAGGCATTGCTTCCAGATCCTCAGGCTAGGTGGGGACGTATGGGTCTAGTTGCTCAGCATGGCAACCGGTCCCCCTTTAGGCCCATCAGCATGACAAATCGCCTCCATAATATGGCGGAAGCTTTTGCCCTTGCCTTCTTGCGCGACAAATGTGGTTTGTGACCTCTTATGAGCAACACAAATTTTCGGAGACATACCTTGTTTTCAATATGGGGAGGGGGGATTTTTCCTTACGATATCAACTCGTCATAGTCTTCGGCGACGTCTGTCGTGAGCTTCTCCGAGGGTTTGGTTACTAGGAAATGCATATCAAATGTAAAAGTGTCTGGGTCTGGAAGAATGCATCCTGTCATGCTAAATCTGAAGCATGCAAAAATCTGTGTTGCATGATTACCAAAAGTCGTCCAGTTTTGACCAAGTCGGACGGGAGTTTCCCATGCAGGATAGGCATGAGAGAGGTCGCACAGAATCTATCATGCTAGGTCCTGCATTCCAGACCTCATGGATCATGGAAAAGCTGCATGACAAACAAGGCCCACCCGAGCGTGGGGACAGGGTCCCCACGCTGGGGCCTTGTGCCCGTCCCTAGTGGCGCTAGTGGGGGAAGGGTGTTCGGCATCGGGGCGGACAGCGTCCGCCCCTCGCCTCACACCAGGCGCGCGCATGGTGGCTCAGTGCGCGAAGCACTAGTGGGGGAAGGGTGTTCGGCATCGGGGCGGACAGCGTCCGCCCCTCGCCTCACACCAGGCGCGCGCATAGTGGCTTAGTGCGCGAAGCACTGGTGGGGGAAGGCAGGGCGTTCACCTGTCGCGGTCACCTGTCGCGGTCACCTGTCAAGGTCCCCTGTCGAGGTCACCTGTCGAGGTCACCTGTCGAGGTCACCTGTCGAGGTCACCTGTTGAGGTCACCTGTCGAGGTCACCTGTCGAGGTCGCCTGTCGAGGTCGCCTGTCAAGGTCACCTGTCGCCAGGGGTATGCGTTACCAGAACCCGGAAGTCGAGCAATGTAAATATTAATCGCGCATTCTTCCAGACCCAGACATTTTTACATTTGATAATGCAGCAGCGAAGAAGTTGTTCTAATTGCTGTACCAAGTTGCTGGTCCACTAAACCAGCACCATCGGGAGAAGAGGAACTCGCAAGCGCTTTTTCTTTCAACTCCTCCACCAGTCCGAACTCCGACAAAGAACCTGCGATTACTTCCGTGATCATTTCTTGTTGCTCGGCTCCACCAGATGAGCTCAACAACCGTGTGTGCAATTGTAAACCGAGAAGAATCTGCTGAAACATAGACACCACGACGGCCTGCTGGTAAAATCTTTGCTCCGGGGTTTTATCTGTTTCTTCCTCATCCTCCTCCTCATTTCCATTATTTTTCTCAACCAGCTGCACCTGCTTCACCAGGCTGCTGGCCGGCTATCAAATGCAAATATTTGTCTGGGTTTGGAAGATGAATGCAAGACCTGTCATGTTGGAAGGCTAAGGGCTGGGCGTCCCCTCGTAAACTATTCCTACAAACTGTAGCCACATACTCGGTAAACTCTAGAAGAAATCTCTGGACAACGCGATTTCTATCGAAAGACAAACACAACAGCGTCTGGGACGTCTGGGACGGCTGCGACGGAATGCAAGACCTGTCATGCAAGTTTTCCATGACGCGTGAGGTCTCGAATGCAGGAACTAGCATGACAGATTCTGTAAGATCTGTATCATGCCTACCCTGCATGAGAAACTCCCTCTCAACATGGTCCAAAATGCACAGCTATTGGTCATTTTTACGCAACACAGATTTTCGCATCATCCAGATTTAACATGACAAGTTGGCACAACGCTTCCAGACCCAGACATATTCGCATTTGATACCGGCGCGTTTGCGACAAAAGTCACGTAGTTTTCCAGATTTTGTCGTAGCTGGTTGAGAAACTGTTCCCCTGCGTAGCGGGTGACAGCCTCTTCGGAAATGGTTTTCACCGTTGAGCTGATGGTTAAACTCGCGAGGTCGAGCTGCTGTAGCTGCTGCTCTTCGTCTTCTGGCGGTGCGTTGTTTTCTTGTTCATCGCCTTGTTGTTTTGCTCGTTGTCGGTGTCCCCCGCCCGGAGAGGTGCCGTCAACACAGTTCTCTACTTCTTCATAGTCTGCTGCACTAGCAAGAGCATCTTCTCCAACATCTGTGCCGACGTTAGTGGGCTCCGACTCGATGTGCTTCAAGTTCTGGTGTCCTTGTTTGTTGTTCCCTTGCAGCTGCTTTTGTGGTGAAGACACCAAAGTCTCTTCTTCCCCCTCTCCCGGTGCAATCGTTAGGTTGGAGGTGTCTGGGTCCTATCCCACGAAAAAAGTGTTTCACTATGATGATTTTGCAAGATCTGCATCACAAGTTTGTATACGCATGACGCTGAAAATTTGTCATGCGCACTTCCCAAGGGAAAACACGCGGGGAAATCCAATGCCTTGCAGGTGTAGCAAGACAAATAGTTCTGTGTTCCATTTTCTGCATCACAGGTTCACAGTGAAACAGTTTTTTCTTGCGATAGATCCTCGTTCAAAGTCAATCCGGACGAATCTTGCTCCGCATGTTGTTCATCTACTTGCAGATCTATCAATTGCTGTTCCAAGAGCTCTATCCTGTGCAAAAGTATCGTATAAATGCCAGACTAGCATGACAAATCTGGTTTCCTAGGTAATTTAGCATGAAAAATTCAATTTTTCATGCTGAGCTAAATTTGTGATGCAATTTATACTAATACCAATACGATGCTCTTGCAGTGCATAAGCTCTTTTTCTTCCTGCTCGTTCGCGTCCGCTATCGTGACAATCGGCTCTGCCACCATGCGCGCCCGCTGGTGTTTATTTTCACTTCTCGCTTGCGGAAATTTTTGGCCGACGTTTTGCTGCCGTTGTTTTTCCTTCTTTTTTTTCTTCCGTCTCTCGTCGTCGGACAAGACGATCTCGTTCCCGTGGTCAGATTCCTCCGAAAAATCGTCGTCGCCCGGCGCACCAAAAGTTGTTGCGTCATGCGCGGAACTAGTACTAGATGTTACTAGTGGACTTTCTCAATAAAGGACTATTTGACCTAAGTGATTCCTAAGTGTACTCCCCTCGTGTTTCGCTTCAAAAGCCGCTTAGTATCTGGATTCTGTTCTGATTATTTTGGATTGCCATACGTAGACCGATGGCATTTTGATGCGTTCTGCGCATTTCCATCGGTCTTCTTTCCAACATGCCAACCAGCTTAGACTAGACCCAACACAAATGAATTTCGCGACAATGGCCCGACGCAAAATCGCGCCTACGAATCAGCGACATAGCGGGGAAAAGAAGGAAAAGAGACGCCGCGCGATGCGATTCTTTGCGCGGCGTTTGCACTAGAGAAGAGCTGGGCCGTTTGCTACTCTTGCTTTTGGGAAATTTGCAAAAGCCCCAGCCCCTCCTTGCGGGAGAAAGAACAAAATGGCTGCCCACGTAGTGCCGTCGTGTGGCAGCCAGCGCTTACAAGTTGGCACTACGGCCGCAGCCATTTTGTTCTTTCCCCCGCGCGGGCGGGCTGGAACTGTTGCGACTTTTCCACCCCCTTCTGGAAAAGTTGCAAAATAGCGCCCCAACACCCGCCTGCGGGAGAGAGAACAAACCGGCTGCCCACCTACTGCCGCCGCCCGACGCCGTATACACAGTGGCACTACGGTCGCAGCCAGCTGCATTCTTCCCCCACGAACGGACGCTGAAACTTTTGCGACTTTTCCTCTTGTTTGGGAAAGTTGGAAAGGCTCCAGGGCCCGTTCGCGGAAGAAAAACAAAAGCGGCCCCGTCGCAAGCTGGGCACTTGCCATTTTTCGCGTTTTGCAGCTTTTTTTCGCGTTTTGCTGCTTTTTTTGGTGTTCTCCCGGTTCCCGGTCGAGTTTTCTCCCGCCAATTGTTGGGGAACAAGTTCGCCTGCCATTGGCTGAGGGGGGGGGCCAGCTCGATTGAAAACCGGCAAAGCACGAAAAAAATATGCAAAACACAGCAAACAAAGCGGCAAAACGCGAAAAAAAATCGCAAAACACACAAAAAAAAACCAACTGGCCACATGCAAAACCTAGCCCAGCGGGGCCCCGGAGGGTCAAACGGCTGCCCGCCCCGCCCGCGGCGCCGGCCGCGCGGGTAAAAATTGCAAACGCCAAAAACACAAAGCCCCCGCGGGTCTCAGCAATTTTGCCGTGGCGCCGTTTTTTTCTTCGATTTAGCGCTTTTTGTTCGGTTTTTAGCACTTTTTTTTCGGTTTTTACGCCAAAAAATGTGGCGCGCGCGCAAAAATCCACAATCCAAAAAGGCCACGACATTAAATCCGGAAAGCTGACGGGGCCCCGGCGCCCGCGTAGGTTTTTTTGTTTTCGCGATTATTTTCTCCGGTTTTGCAGAAAAAAACTGCGAAAATGGTAAAAAAAGTCTCGGAATTGCACAAGCAGCGCGCGCCTGTTCTACATCGCAGCCAGGCGAAGTCTGGTTGCTACCTAGGAAGCGGAAGCTGGCGCCTGCGTCAAACCTCCGTCGAGCTGGAAGTAAAAAGTGGAAGGAAAGATCTCCGGCAAAGTCGAAAATGGAAGGCAAAATCTCCGGGAAAAGCTGGAAAATTCGGAAAAACCTAGGTGAGACCTAAGTGGAACCTAAGTCGAACCTAAGTGGAACCTAAGTGAAACCTAAATGAAACCTAAGTGAAAAAAGTGAGCCCCTAAGTGGAACCCTAAGTGAAACCTAAGTGAAACCTAAGTGAAACCTAAGTGAAACCTAAGTGAAACCTAAGTGAAACCTAAGTGAAACCTAAGTGGAACCTAAGTGAAACCTAAGTGAAACCTAAGTGAAACTTAGGCCATACCATGCGGATTCACTTAGGTTTGACTTAGGTTTGACTTAGGTCTGACTTAGGTTTCACTTAGGTCCCACTCAAGCTCTCACTTAGGGTTTTCCGGATTTCCAACTTTTGCCGGAGATTTTTTCTCCCGGTTTCGACTTTGCCGGAGACTTCCACTTCCAATTTTTGCACCCAATTCGACGGAGGCCCCAGCCAGCTTCGGCTTCCTAGGTGGCAACCAGGTTCCGCCTGGCTGCGACGTGGAACAGGCGCGCGCTGCTTGTGGAATTTCAAGAGACCGCCTCGCGCTTTTTTTGCCGTTTTCGCAGTTTTTTTTCGCGTTTTGCAGCTTTTTTTCGCGTTTTTTGCTGGTTTTTTCCGCGTTTTGCTTTTTTTTTTTGCATTTTCCCGATTTTCGGCCGAGTTTCCTCCCGCCAATTGTTGGAGAAAAAGTTCGCCTGCCATTGGCTGGGGGGAAACAACTCGAATGAAAACCGGCAAAACGCAACAGAATATGCAAAACACCGCAAAAAAAGCTGCAAAACGCGAAAAAAAACTGCGAAAACGGCAAAAAAAAGCGCGAAATGGTCTCTCCGCCTTCTTTGGCGGGGCCGGCACCCCGGGCGCCTGGGCTTTCGGGGGGCCTGGGGTGCCCCTTTTTTTCCCGTTTCTGGGCAGTTTTTCTGCAAAATCAGCAAAAAAAAGCCGGGGCGAACAAAAAAGAAGCGGCCGCGGCCCCCTTCGGCGGCCATGCTGGGTTCGCGTCGGCGGGAAACCCACGCACCCGCGGGGCCGTCCCGGCGCAGGGCCCCTGGCGGCGTGTGTCCCGCTGGCTGCAGAGGGCTGCGGGCCGAACTCCGCCACCCGCCTTCCTGTTTTTGCCGAGTGCCACAGGCACCCATTCACTTTCCGCTTTGTCGTTTTTGCGGAAAAAAAAAGGCGAAAACGCCAAAAAAAAAACGCGGAAGGCGGCCCGGGCGGGAGGGCTGCCAGAACACGGCTCCGGCCCGCCCGCCTCGGCGCCCCCCGGGGGCGGGGCCCCGTGGCGGCGGCGTCCGCGGGCTCTTGTCGAGGCCGCCCGGCAAGCGCCCCCGTACCTTGCGCCCCTCCGCCGCCGCCTTTTTTTCTTCAGGTTGCCACCTTTTTTCTTCAGTTTGCAACTTTTTTTCTTCAGCTTGCGACTTTTCTTCTTCAGTTTGCCACCTTTTTTCTTGAGTTTGCGAGTTTTTTTCTTCAGTCTGCGACCCTTTTTGCTATTTTCGACACAAAAAAGCGCCACAGAATGGCTTCCAGGCGGAAAGCGCCGGGGGCGCCGGCGGGGCAGCGCGCGACGCATCCACAAGCTCCGACGGTCGCCCGCAAAGCCGCGCGGAGCACCCTCCACGCTGCGCGCGCCTTTTGTTTTTTGGCTAGTTTCGCGAGTTTTTTCGTGCCCCGGCTCTTTTTTTCATGTCCCCGCGGCATTTTCCCCTGCATTGCGCGGCCAAACAGGACGCCGCTTGTTATTTTTTCTCTTTAAGCAGGTCCCAATAATCTTGCCCGCCGGAACGTACCTGCACCGCGCCGATACGCCCCAATTTGTTTTGCTTCCGCGGGATTTTCCTTTCCGCTGGAGCCCTCTTCCGGTCCACTTTCCCGCGGTTCTGCGTCGGCCACGAGTCCGGAAAAAGACTTAGGGACTACTTCGGTTTTACTTAGGATTCACTTAGGCCAACACTTAGGTTTATCGAGAAAAACCAATACTAATAGATGTGATCATCCGTGCGCCGTTTTTCCCGCCGCCCGCTGTTCTTGATTTCGGGAACTTATTGTTATTGCGCGCTTCGTTTCTTGTTCCCCTTGCGGCTGGCGAGGCGGAAGACAGTCCTTCGGAATCGAGCGAGGACCCCGGATAGTTGTTTTTACCACGTGGTTGCGTCGGCCGCCGCATCCGCTCTGGTGACGACTCTGCGTCGGAGATTTCCGACTCCGAGCCGGATCCGGAAGAGCTGCTCCCCTCGTACGGCCGCAGTTTGGAATTATGGGAGTGTCAGGATTGAACTCGACAAAGTTGAAACAATTTGTAATGCATAAAACGAATACCAGTTGGCCCCTAGTTTTCAAGTGGCGCATGACAAATCTGGGTAGAACCGAAATCCAGTTTGTCATGCTGTTTGGGTAAGGAAGGCGCCTTTTGTGATGCTACTTTAGCAGCTCTAATATTTCTACCCCTCAACAGGCTTACAATCTGCCTAACTTGCCTACTCTGCAAGACAGGCCTTTTGTGGGTTGCGTTTTATGCATCACAAACTATTTCAACTCTGACGATTTCAATCCTGACGCTTCCATAGGAATTGTTGTCTTCGTATGCTGCTGGTGTGGCTCCTCCCATCCGACTCTGCACAATATTTTGACCACTCTGGAGGTGGTGCCCCATCTGCTGCTGCTGCTGCTGGAAATACGCTTGCATTTGGTTGCTCGGTCGCAGCCGCTCCCCCCGGCTCTCCGGGCGCTGGGCGAAGCTGGCGGCTTCCTGCTGGTGCAGTTTGCGATTCATCATCAGGTGCGGGGAGTTGTTGTGGTCTAGTGGTGCTGCTGGTGCCGCGACCTGGCTGTGTGGTAAAGATGTTGACCCAGTAGTTCTACTCTGTTGTGACCCACCTGCTCGTGTGTTTCTGTTATTCCTCCCGTCATCGTCGTCCGAACCGAGAACCGCGTCCATTTCGTCCAACAGGTTTTGCACTTTCGCGAACCGCTCATCCTTCTGCAAATCTTCCCTGGCTTGTTTCCGCACACGCTCCTCTTTTGTCAAAATCTCCCCGTCTGAGTCTTCTTCCGCGATGATTCTGTCCGGATCTATTTCTAGTGTCTTCGTGTGGTCTATGCATGAAAAAAGCTGTGTAAGTATAAGTCAAAGTCTGTCATGCAGAAAAAGCAAAACAATCACACTTGTCATGCCAGACATCCATGATATCCTCTTGTTTTCATGTGTGTTTTCATCACGTAGTTAAACTCGTTGTGCATGACAAACTTTATCTGTCATGTGGGGCAACAAGTTTGTCATGCTAATACAACTCTAAGACGCATCAGCACAGTTTTTTTCTTGGATCATATGATCGTCCTCGTTGTCCAAATGCTCGATTTCCTCTTCGCTGTTCTCATCGTCCAGATCTACCGGCATCTCGATCTTCTGCACTTTCTCGTACTTGTTATGCATTGCAAATATGTACAAGGCTGGCCCTGGAGACTGGTAGAACTTCCACTGTGTTAGTCCTCTTGCACGGTATGGTGCTATATGTGAAATTTTTTGGGTTGTTGTGCGTAACGACCAACAGAAGCACAGCTGCCTTTGATGTCTTCATGCAGTGTAATATCAACGCGCTGCACTACATGCGAAACCGTGCCAAGAACGGCGTGTCTTCCCATGCTAGGCTGACCACTTTCCCGAAGACATAAAGATTTGGTCATCGTCCACGACTACGCACCATCGCAAGTCATCTCCGCCAGACCTCCCGGGTTTCTATTTTTTGCAGTGGATACTCTTTGCTGTTCAGCCATTTCTGGTTGTACGTGGTCATGGTCGCCAATGCGGCGGAGAAGTCATCTGAAATTGTTTGGTATAAGAATTACGAATTGCTCGTACGACACTGTATCATGTGTGGTGTAGTTACTTCTGCTGGCTGCAGCATGAAAATACTTAACTCAAAGCCGCAGCTGTTCCGCCTTTACTTGCCCGATACACTTACACTTACAAGTATACCTGCTGGTATGGGCTTGTTCAGCTCTTCCTTGTTCCGGACGCACATGTCCCAGGTTCTCTGCAACAGCAAATTTGTCTTTTCCGCCTCCTGCCCGCATACCACTTTCAACGAGGAGGGCGGTTCGAAGGGGTTCCGGTCCGCGCTCGCTTATCCTGTGCAAAAGTATCGCACTCGTAGTAAAAGTAATTGCAAACATGCACTAAGTCTTGCTGTTAAGGTAAATCCGCATTACAATTTTTCTTTCTCATGCTGAGGAAATTTGTAATGCATTCATACGAGTACGATACTTTTGCAATGCATATCGCTTGCATGACCGCAATGATCCACGCGTCGAGCCAATCGCACTTCTCTTGCTTGCTGTTCGGAAGCTGGGGCTGCGACGAGTTGCTGCCCCCTCCTGGTTATGCATTGCAAAAGTATGTAATCGCAATCACGCATGACAAGTCTCTTGCTCAGGAGGGTAAATCGGCATGACAAGTTCCCTCTGTCATGCTGAGCTAATTATTTGTATTGCAATAAATACTACTTACGATTAGCAATTACTATTTGCAATGCATACTGGTAGCGAAGTCTTGAGGTCCTCGAGCTCTTCCGGGAATTTCTCGATTAGCGCGTGCAAAAAATCAAACAGAAAGCGGAACTATCAAAATGAAAAATCCCCCCTCCCCATATCAAAATAAAAATTTCTGTTGCTGATTTGTGTACACAAATCCGACTTGTCTTGCAGTGCGGCACTCCTGCCAGATCCGCAGCCTGGGTGGCAGCGCTCGGGTCTAGTTGCTCAGCATTGCAAACGGCTACCATCTAGGACCAACAGCGTGCCAAATCGCTTCACAATTGGGCGGATGCCTCTGCACTTGTCTTCGTGCAAGACAAACCTGATTTGTGGTCACAAATCAGCAACTACACACATTTTCGGATGAAACATACCTTTTCAATATGGGGATGGGGGGTTTTTCCTCTCAATAGGAACGGCGGCTTCTTCAAGCGGTCGGCGGTTAGCCGGGGCTTTATCAAGGAAAAAAAGTTCGTCGCGATCACTCATGCGCATTCTTGCAATACAAAATTGCTTGTCATGCGTAAAAATGCATCACAGCCAAACTTCATGAGGGATTTCCCTAGTGTTTCTGCAACACAAGGAAAGTTTGTGATGCTGAGAAAATTTGTAGTGCAAAACCTGCAAGTTAGTGACTGTGACAAACTTTTTTCTCTCCATAGGCTTCTCGATGTTGGCACTAGACAGCAGCTGCTGGGTCTGCGCCACGATCTCGTCCAGAAGATCATGAGGACCTCCTTCAGCTGCTGCACCATCGGTAACCATTTTCTGAAACTGCTGCTCTCGTCCAGGAGAGGAATTTTCGTGATCAAGCACCGGAGGCGGAGGAGACACAGGGGCCGTGTCCTCAGTCATCTTTGTAGGTTACTTTTGTATTGTGATGCAGTGCTGTTCGTCCTGCTCTCGATTTCTGCGGTGCGGTGGTAGTCGTGGTGATTAACTACTTAGTTACTGTGTGCTTGCTTTGTTCAACCCTGGGGATAATTATTTTCTCAGATCTATGGTAGTGAGGCGCGGCGGGGTGGAAGCACTTCGTCTATGCGCGGGCCTTTCTCTCACTGCGAAAGAGACAACTCCTCAACGCCCACCCGATCACGATAAAAACGAAAACAATGAATCACTCTCGTCAAAAAGAAGAACGAAGAGCTCAATACGAGAACAAAGAAACCAAGCGAATGTAGTGTGAACAGCGTGCCAGAACCAAAGCCCTCTTTTTAAGTCTTAGAAAATAAATCCGGGCAGCTCCGTCTCGATGGAGCCGGCGCCCCATTGGCGAAAACCTGAGCGGCCGCCGCTGTCGCTGTGGTACCAAGCGAGGCCACTGCTTCTCAAGGTGGAGGGCCCGCTCCTAAAGGCATACGCAAAGCAGATAAACACTGCAGGCGGCGGAAATTTGTCTGTCTTCCTTGCCGTGAAACAGGTGAGCGCTGGCTTTCAAGCAGAGAAGAGCATCTGTCTAGGCATGAAAAATGTCAGAAGCCGACGTACATCCGGCCAGCTATTACATATCTCTATCAGATGAGGGAAGACGAGGTCTTTCCCCTGCGGGGCTGTTCACTGCAAGATCGCCTGTTGCTCGCCCACAGTGGCGAAACAGCGTGCAAATATCGCTACCGTATCAAGATGTGCAAATGCCGCAGCTCATTCTCCTGCACAAATGCCGAGAGGGTAAAGAACTACGATAAAGGGGCGCGCGCAGGACTAGATAGGCAAGAGGAAGGGCAGACCCTAGCTAAAAGGCCATCAGAGAAGGAAAGCCGGCCTTGTTGCCGATGGTCAAACACAAGCTGTGAAGGCACTAATAAGCGATCTACCTGGAAGGCGAAAGCTCGACGGTGTGACTGGAATACTCGAAAAGAAGCATGCTCGCAAAGAGCACAAAAATCGCTTGCGAATCTAGTGTGTAAGGGCTAGGGCTACTGATGCAACGCATTATAATTGCAAGCCTATCACTACGACTCTACTACTCGAAAAAACTGAAATTGCTGAGCTTTTGAATTTCATTTGAATTGCGTTTCGATTACATTTAGCGCCGGGTGCTTCTGCGTTAATAATACGAGAACAAAGAAACGACCAAGCGAATGTAGTGTGAACAGCGTGCCAGTAGTTCCCTCGTCCTGTTGACAAAATGATATATAAAGCAGGGGTTTGGTGGGGTCGCAGGGGGTATTTTTGTCTAGCGCCGGAAGAGCAGAACCGCGGGAGCCAAAGCCCTCCTGTCGAAGGCTGCGCGGTTTGGCCAATTTGGTATCCTACCCCGATTCCCCTAATTTCATACCCTCACCCGATTCGCCTTCTTTTGTACCCTACCCCGATTTGGCTAATTTTGTACCCTCCCCGAATTTTGTACCCTATCCCGATCTCCCTAATTTTGTGCCCTAGCCCGATTTGGCAAATTCAGTACCCTCGCCGAATTGTGTACCC